>VXBB01022885.1:60094-209957 GCA_013399915.1 Illadopsis cleaveri
GGGCAGGATTACACACACACACACACACACACACCCTGGGCAGGACTGGATCCTCCTGGTGACAATGTGACACCTCTGGGCAGAATTACACACACACACCCTGGGCAGGATTGGACCCTCCTGGTCAGGATTACACACACACACCCCCGGGCAGGATTGGACCCTCCTGGTCAGGACTGGACCCTGGGCACGGTCAGACCTTGCCAGGGTTTGACCTTCCTAGGTTTTGACCTTTCTTGGTTTAGATTTTTCTGTGTTTAGACCTTTCTTGCTTTGAGCTTTTCTGTGTTTAGACCTTGCTGGGGTTGGACCTTGCCTAGGTCAGGCTGTACTGGGCTGTGTCCAGCCCCAGCACACAAACTCAGCAGGGCCTGGCTGTGCAGGGTTTGCTCCCTGGGGATTCCTGTCAGCGCCGTGCCTGGCCTGGGCACGTCGGGCAGGCCCTGCTGCGGGCAGGGGAAACCAGCCCCCGTGTCTGCTTGGGTTTATTCTTCCAGAACACTGCCCCTGAAAGCAATCACATTAATAATTTTGGAGAAATGGCCGAATTAGTGTGCATTTCTGTGAGGAGTTGTCAGGCATGAACTTAGCTGGGTTATTCTGGAACGACCTGTAAGGAATCAGTTCTGTGCGTGTGCAGACGACTCATGTTGTGTGATTATTTCATAGGAATTATCTGTCCCAAGATTTCTCCGTTCAAATTAATTTTTAGGAGATACTGTGTGAATTTTCAGATCTTGTATTTTTCAAACATTGGCATTTTTCTTTTTGGGCAAAAGAAAATTGTTTTTGGTCTTTTACCGCTTCAAACTGCAGGATGAGATTTGACGTCCATGTTTGTCGAGAATTTACTTAAGAGTCAGTGCTAAACACATCGTGTGTATATCTAAAAATGCATTCCCTCAGTCACTGGAAGGTTCAGAATCCTGCTTGTCTGAAGATGTGTAAACCTGCAATAGCTCATCCTGGCAAGATCATCTTACAAAATAAATTCCTGGCAGACCCAGTATCGTATAGTTTGGAGATATTGGCAAACAGAGTAAATTAATTTGTGGAGGAATTGGTAAACATATTGTTTTGTCCTTGAAAGAGACAGAGTAGAATTGGCAGAAGTTGTCAGAAATGTTGCTCTTCTAGGAAAGTCATTGATGGACCTGGCTGTGAGGAAGGAAAGTTCTTGTAGAGGCACCATACATGGATTGCGTCTCAGCTTATTTGTGACATGTTTACATAATTAGAACTCTGTGCTCCCACAGCTTTCTCTGTTTCCACCAAAGCAAATATGAAAGGAGCTGTACTCTACAAATACTGGCAGTACAGAAAAGCTTTCTGGTTAATTATAGATTTGTAAGAAAACACCAGTTTAGAGGAATGAATTCCTGACGGGATGATCAGCTGGGATCGAGTCATTGGCATGATAAAGTTTATTGATTGTTAACAATCTCAGCATATGGCAGTAAATTTCTGGTTAGACAAACGTTCATTTCCTGGCAAGATCAGTGTATTGAACTGCATTATGGGCAAGGCAAAAGGGAGTTATTCCTCACTGGAGAATCCAGCAGCAAATAATTTCTGATAAATCCGTGTGAGAAAATGAGCACTGCTGGTATTGCAGGAAATGACAGAGTGCCTCGCAAGGACAGGGCCTGTTCTGCTTTTAGCCCATTGAGAAGTGAGGAAACCCCTTTTTGTGGACAAAAGCTCCAGATTAGTGCCATAGTTAATGTTTTCTAAAAAGCATATATAGAATTGTCTTCAGCAATAGGCAAACAGGTCCAGCTGAATGTTCAAAGTCTCCATCAAATGAACTCCCCTGACTCCAGGAGAGTCCTGGGCCACAGTGTGAGGAAGTTCTGCAGCCTGAGGCCAGCTCTGGCTCATCCTCTCCTCTTTCAGCTTTCTGCTGCTGCCACCCCATTCCCCTTCCTGCCCTCTGATCCATCCTAGTGAGGATACAGCAGTGTCTCAGAGCTGAAAAGCTCTTTAGCTCCCTAGAAAGGGAAAACCACTGGTGATGTGCAGGAATAGGAGAGATCTGTTTTCTGTGCATTCAACTCCAGCAATTTTCAGCTTGCTGGGAAGGAAGATTTAAACACATGTAACTCTTAACATCATATGACCAGTCAAAACCAGTTTCACTGATCCTCCTAGACATAAATAAAAGGCATGCTGACAAGCACTGGTAGGAAATTGTCCTGTCAGGAAAATGTCATGGTGGTGTTTTGTCAGCTGTGAAGTAGCAAAAGCTTTTTACATAATAACCATGTTCTACTCAGATTCCAGAATTATGTAAATCCAGTCAGGACAGCAGATCTGCTTTGTGTCTGCACCAGGGCCACGGAGAGCTGAATTTGGGCTGTGTGTAGGATGTGCTTTTAGTTACAATTCCCTTCTTTTTAAGTGATGTGTAAAGCTAAAAAAAGCCTTTATTAGATTCTCCCCTTAATCTGTTATGTGTGAGGCTGGAATAACAAACTAACAAACCACAAGTCTGTGGTGTTGGGAGCTCTCCCAGAGGAAACCAGTGCCAGTAGAGTGAGTTTTTGTTGTTTTAATGGAGATTTGGAGCATTTATCTGGATGAATTATCTGTGCTCATAAACTTTCACAAAAAACAGTTAATGAAGGGGAAAATTAAATTGGGGGGCACCCCAAGTCTGTTGTTCTGAAGAAGGCAGAGCTCCAGGTGGAACAGGGTGCTGCACTTCACTGTCACTCCACCTGCCACTTAGTACTCACGTGATAAAGACTATCAAAATAAAATCTCTTACACCATTTATTGACATGGAAACAGCACACGGTGAAATGCGGGTTTTATGTTTGTAGCAGAAAGGGAGTTCATTAGTTTTGAGAAGGAAAAAGAATGTCAAAAGAAAAAAAATGCTGTCAAGAGAACTACTGCCGTGCAGCCTTTTAGAAGTGTGGTAGTCTGGGACTCTTGGGTGGGTGTGGTTACTGCTCTTGTTCCCTGTGTTCTCTTTATGATGAGATTCATTGGGTAATGAAGGAAGGGATTTTTTTTAACCTTTAAGCTGCATCATTTGTTCAGAGCTGTGCCTTGAGCTGCTGTGGAAGGTGATTGTAGGACAGTGGAATGAAGCATTCCTGGATAGCATAAGAGGAAGTTACAAATTATTTTTTTTTGCAAGCACTTTCCTTGAATATCTGATTTAAGGAAGAAATGTTTTTAAAAAACAGAAGGCTTCTGGTAATGTGCTGTTACTAGATAGAGTTAGTATAAAAACAGTTGAGATATTTTATATTATTAGGTTTGGTTTTTTTTAATATAAATGCCAGATGCTTAGACTTTTAATATTTGGGGGAGGGGGTGCTACATGTTCTGTACCTGTGTGCTTTAGAGCAGAGAGCTGCAGCAGAATGAAGTGGTGTCTGTGTGAGGGCACACAGTTCATCCCTGCACTGTCTCCTGGAAGGGGCTCAGCCCCGTGGAGGGGGAGTTAAAGGTCCTTCAGCTTTCTGGGCTGTGCACGAGCGGAAGGAAGCGACACTAATCAGCTCCATCTCCTGTTGCTGTGTGTTCCACCATCTGCTCCCAGCGTTTATGAGCCTCATCTTGTCCAAAAAAAAAATCACACACGAGGCAAAGTAAAAAGACTCCACACTCCTCAAGCTTTAGTGCAGTCTCCTCCGGTATTCCCTGCCCAAATGGGGTGCCTGCTGTGCCGAGCTGGGCTCTGATCACCGGGTGTTGTTGTCTCCCAAATAAAACAGTGCCAGGAGCAGTTCCTGTGGCTCCTGCCCTGCAGCCTCCTGCTCGGCGGGGAGGATCTGCAAACCCTCAGGAAAGGGAAGGCAGCGCTCAGGTTCAGACCTCCTCCAGATATTCTTTCTTGATTTGCCAAGTAATTGGAAATTTCTCTCCCTGAAATAACTGGGGTGAGGAAACTGCGTGTTTGTGCCTTCATTTGTAATCTCATGGGGGGAATGCTTTTCCTTCCCTCCATCAAATCAGAATATATGAGCGAACTGAATGTGCAGACACTTTTTCCCCACGGGGCTGAAGTGGGTGCTCCCTTCCTAGATCACAAACCTGTTACAAAAGCCTGTAACCTGCTGTCACCATTCCTGTAATGCTGCTTCCAATCCTGTCTCAGCTGCCATCATCTCAGTGAAAAAAAATGCCTCATATGATCAAAAATAGTTTCATTCTCATAAGTAATTCTTCTGATTTAAAAAGTGAATATCCAAGAGAGGGGGAAAAGTGAGAAAAAAAACCTACAGGGAGAGGAAATAAACTAGTGAAGGATCACAGTGCATTTCCAATCCCCTGCTAACAAATCTCATCTGAAGAATAAAAAAAGGCATTCTCCAAATGTTACACAGGCTTAACAATCCGTTTGTCAGTGCACAGATAGAAACTATCTGAATTTCCATTCTCTTCTTTGCATCACTAGTTTTCCACGGTGTCAAATGCCAGAAATCATAAAAGTGAGTATCAGAAGGGCAGAGTCACCCAGCCAGTGCAGCAGGAACTGAGGTGTTTGTGGAGTTACCATCCGTGGAAGTGTTCAGGGCCAGGTTGGATGGGTGGCTTGGCATGGTGGGTGTCATCCCAGCCTGTGGCAGGGGGATTGGAGATGGATGATCTTCAGAGTTCCTTCCAGCCCAAACCATGATTCCATGAGCTATGGCAACCTTGGCAGTAACTGTGCCAAATACTGATGGACTATCTGCAGGAGAGGCTTCAACTTCTGAGTGAGTGTTTGGGAGTTCTGTTTGTCAAAGCCTGGAATTGTGTCTGTTAAATGTTCTCGTTATATCAATAGAGCCCTTAGAGCATTTAAGAGGTCCAGGAAGATGTCAAGAGTTAACTAACCCAAGATGGGAACAAAGAGCAGAGTGAGGAGTGGGTGTGAGAGCAGGGGAACCAGCACCTGCCCCACAGGCTGCTTTCATTTACATCCTCTTGCTGTGTCTTTCATGTCACTCTCTCTGGAACAAAGAAGAGCTGTCATTTTCTGGAACTGGAAATCTGCTTTGCTTATCTTCATTTGTAGAGCAGATGCTGAAACAAAATAACATTTCTTCCCAGAGTTTCTCATTTATGTGTCTGTCAGATGGGTTTGTACATCTCAAAATAAAGAACTGTCAAGAAGGAGCTCAGTGAGTCGATGACATTGCTGCATATCTGGATCAACAGCAGAGTGGGTGTACCCGAACCAATATAGAGCTTGAATTAGTTTTCCTTTGGAGAAAGAGGCTCAAATTCTTCTGAACTTAGGTCTTTATGTGAAATAAACTGTGACTGTGATTTAAAATCCAAGGTTCCCTTTTCAAATTTAGCCTGAAGAATTTTCATAGATACTTTAGGATTTTTATTGATTTTAAAAATTAATTTCCTAATTATTCAATCTCTTAATAAATGAATTTGTTAATTTTAATAGGTTTGTGGGTTTAGTCCCGGGAGAAACTATCTGACACACTGTTTTGTATTTTGCTGTGGTCTGTGGATTCAGACTTTCTTTTCTGTAGAATGTGGTGTGAAGATACAGGAGAAAATTAATTATGTCTGCTTATGGATAAAAATATGTGCCTGTTTTTATGAGTAATTCTATATGAAAATAGTCCTTTGCCTTCACTAGTCATACTACTGTAATCACAAAATGATATTTCTTCTTTGATAACAAAGGAGTACATTACAAAATTATGTGTTGTGTGTGTGTCAGTACATAACCTTGAGTAGTGTTTTGTCAGAAGGGTGTAATTAGTGGCTTTGGAAAGGAAATATTTGTAGGATTTATTTGGTTGGTTTGGTTTGCATACAGGTTCCCACAGGATTAATTGAGCTGTTGATTTTAGGGATATGATTCTTCCTGGTAACAGTGAGAATTGTGCCTATAGGTGTGAGTTTAAGCTGATACTGTAGCAGCAATTACTTCAAAGTCACAGTTAATTGTTGAGTTCTTGGCTATTGATCTGCGGAGTGTTGGTGTTCAGGGATGGATGCTGATAGTTCACTTTCATTGTATGCTTAGGAAACTAATCTGCTTTCAGACAATTAAAAGGAAAAGCCTTTCTTACTGAATCATTTCTGCATCTTTACACCCTCGCTGCTGGATCAGACTGTTGAAGATTTCATTGTTTTTAAAGTATCTCTTGGCTCATTCCCACACTTTTACTACTTGAGGACTTTCAGCACACATTTTCTTTGGGGTTTTTTGGAGGTTTGGGTTGGCTGGTTGATTGGGTTGTTTCCCCCAGTCTGATAACATCTATTAAAAAAGAAGGAAAACATTAAAAATAAAAAGTGTCCTACATCAGTCCCTCTTGTGCTTTTGGGGCAGTTCCAGGTGTTCAGCTGGCTGGAGGCTTGTGCCTCTCACAAAGGAGTTGGCAGAGGCTGACTGTACCTTTAGAAACGATTACCTCTGAAATATTTTATTACTCTAAAGAAGGAAGGTGTTCTTTGGCAGATTTTGGGGTTGTGGAGGAAAGGAAGGGCTGGCATTGGCCACCTGCATACCAGTTACTGCTTGCAGAAATCACAGCAGTAATGAATCTCTTGGCATAGGGGTGGGCATACATTCAGGAATAAAAAAGCCATTCAGCTCATTTTTAGCTTGTATTTACAAACCCTAACAGGGGACTCTGCCTGCTCGGGCTGTGTCTCCAGTTCCTGGATTCCTGCACCCAGCTGAGTGTCATCCAGCTGCACTAGCCCTCGGTACAAAGTGAGCTGTGTCAGCTTTGGCCAGCTCCTGCCTAATGTTCCCCCAACCCTCCAGTGAAATGTTACTCAGCCTCGAACTCACCCATGTGATGAATATTCATTTCACAGGTAATTATTGTCATCCCCCCGCAGCTCCTCTCACACAGACCAAACTTCTCACGCAAGCCATCTCTGCTGGCCCTGTTCTGGCACACAGAGCTTGGGGCTCCTCATGCTTTAATAATGCTCCATCGTCTGTGCTCTCACAGTCGGGTCAAATGACCATCACAGGGTTAGAAAGCTCTTTGTTTGTGCCATGCTCTAGGAAAATAAGGAGAGGCCCCCACCCCTCATCCCGAAGTCCCTCACCTGAGAACAGCACAGTGACCACAAACAAGGTTTGCTGCAATTGGTGTTCCAGTTTAGGTACCCAGTGTGATTAATTGAATGTTCAGACATTGTATTTCAGGATTTTTAAGTTTTTCTCCAAGATTGTAGTTACTAAAAGAAATCGCAGTCCTTAAACTGGATGTAGTAATGGCTTTACCTCAACTGTCAATTGAGTGGAATAATGTTGCTTGCAAGCACCTTTATTTCAGTTTAATTTTATGATCTTTTTGGAAGAATTATATACGTAAAATATATTTTAATGGCTAACAAGTCCTACTGAAGGATAAAAAATATACATAAATACTGTTTTCTTTCTATTGGCTAAGTATTATTACTATCGTTATTGTTCTTATTAAAATGAACAAAAGTGCTAAATAGCTCCAATTACAGTGGGAAGGGAGCAGTGTGTCTGTGAGCTGCTTGGAGCTCAGCAGCAGATTGTTTGCAAATGAGGCGTTTACAAACTTGATGTCTTTGACGACATTCAGCACAATTTTACAATGTTTGCATCGTTATTTTTTTAAATTAGCCTCAAAACATGCTCAACAAATCTGTCCATTATGATTTCAGCAGGCTAGCCTAAGCCAGAAGACAACTGTATTAAGCAGGAAAATCCTGACTTGTGACATTTTCTGGCCATTGTCTCTTGGGTTATTCAGTAGCAGAGCATCGGACAGGCTGCTCCTCACTCAGTTCAGTTGTCTGTCCCAGCATCTGTCCCCTGATTCCTCATTTGGAATGGAAGAAAAGCAGGGAGGTGTGGGAAGGGGACAGCTGAGGGGTCCACATACTCCTCTGAATGTGTATGTTATTGACAAGATACTCGAATATGTTTTATTAGCTTGGCAAAAAATAGTTCTTTGTCCTGTGTTCCCTGTCTCTTTTGTTGCACGGCAGGTCCCTGTTCCTCCTGCTTGGGTGTGAATTCTCCTGGTGGTCAGACCCCCTGAGTTCAGGCCCATCCTTCCCTCCTTGTCCCTGCCCTGGGAAATGTCAGTTCCTGATCCAGGGCTGGGTTCCTGTGCTCTCTGAGCAGACTCAGGCTGCTTCCTTCTTGCTGTGGTTTCAAAGATCACTGCTTTAAGCTCCTACAACCAAACGTTTTGGAGGTTTTTCGCTTACAGCCACTTCTGGATGTGCTGCTTGCATCCTTTGCCAGTTGTCCTGATCAGCTGTGCTGTTTATTTCCCATTTGCTCTGTCACTGCTGTGTCTAATATTGGACACAGCACGAGATGGTGCAGCTCAGGAAATGGTGAAGCAGCTGGTAGGGAAATGAGACAATACTAAATGGAGAAAACGTGAAAAAAGGCAAAATCCTCGTGTGACTTGTACATTCTATGGGGAACAACTGGTTTTTGTGAAGACTCTGCACTCAGCATATTTGCATGAAACAAATTCAGTAGGAAAAGACAATGGAAAAGGGTTTTAAGGCTTGGTTTACACATAGAGCTGTCTGCTAGATGAAACCTTTTTACAAAGGTTCCTTTTTTCTTGATCTCAAAAAATCCTCATGGAACTGGATATTAGCCTGGGAGTGTTTCTGATATGTTTTTTCCCCTCTAAAATGGTTAAACTGAAGGAAAAATAGACAATTCTGTAGACTGTCACTGAGTATCTCTAAAATGCAGTGTTTATTACAGAGAGAATATGCTATATATGTTAAAATTGTGACATTTATAGTTACATGTTTTAAGTCTTTTAGTTTTGGGGGTTTTCCCCCTCCTTAATATAGTGACTGTATGTGTGAGCTGGGGTTTTCAGCAGAGGAAACAGTTGCTGCTGCAGTCCTCCCAGAACAGCCAACAGCAGAGCTAAACTGTGTTTTTACAGAATAAACCCAAAAGAATTGAAACCCTGAATGTTCTTGTGGCATTCCTGTTCTTACATCTCAAGCATGATTGAGAATTGCTCAGGTCAGGGTGGGGCCCTCTTCCTCTCAAACCACCTTGTCCCCTTGGCATGCAGGAAAGCACATCAGGGTTCTCTAAACCAAATGCAGATATTGTGGTTTTTCCTGATTATCTGTGGCCTTATTGTTTGGATTCTGCACAGATTCTTTTAGCAGTACATATTAATGTCATTGAACATGGTTTAATACACAATTGCTCTCATTTTTGTTTGAATCTGATGTTTTCTCTGGAGTCTCTGTTTTCAGTGCTTTCTCCCTTCTGTGTCCCTTTTCTGATCGTGGCTTAATTACATTTTAAGTGCCTTCTGTGTTACTGTCTCCACTACCTCAATTAGTTCACCTCCAACTGTGTGAATATTTTAATAACAAGGCACAAAGTATTTCTGGCAAGGCAGAATGTGAGCTCTGCTTATCAGCCTGTGGCAAGCTTTCCTTCAGGGCACGGCAGAGCTTCCAGAGGCACTGTAGGTGAATTGGTGGTGCCATTTGGGTTAGATTTATTTTCTTTAGGTTAGTCTCAGCTGCAGTGCAGGCTCTTACCTTGAGCTCTTCCTGAGCATCACTGATGGAGCATCTTTGCAGAACGAAGACTCACAGAGCTCATGGCTGTAGAACCTGAGGTGTGGTAGCTGTGAAGAAAGCCACCAGTGTGCACCTCTGTTCCACAAACAAAATGTCTGAAAGGCAGATGCTGGAAAACTTTAGAAGCAGATTGTATGGGCAGTGCAATACTGTAGGTAATTCTTCCTGTGGCTTTGAACCTGTTAAGATACAAATTATTTCATTTTCTGCTTTCCTTTTTCAGGGTTTGTCTAACAAAGTTGGTAACAACTTCAAGCTCTCTCATGTTAGGTAGTCACCTTCCCAACCGTCTTTCTACCCATTAGCAATACATTTGTATCCCTCTAGTTGTAGATGGTCAGCACTACCTGTGATTTGCATC
Source organism: Illadopsis cleaveri (assembly GCA_013399915.1). Classification (NCBI taxonomy): domain Eukaryota; kingdom Metazoa; phylum Chordata; class Aves; order Passeriformes; family Timaliidae; genus Illadopsis; species Illadopsis cleaveri. Next base: position 70,008 of record VXBB01022885.1, read on the forward strand.
AGAGTAGGTGCCTGCCTGCTACTTGTGAACAGCGAGAAATCCCATTTCAGAATCAGTCAGCGACTTGTCAGTCCCCGTCTGTGTCTTGCTGGTGGTGCTGAGCTCTTTGTATCGGTGCTGAGCTCCTGCCCTTGGTGCTGGGTTCTTGGTGTTGGTTTGACCTTTGTCCTGCTGTTGTTCTGGCCTTTGTTTAGGTGTTGGTGCTGAGCTCTTTGTATTGGTGCTGAGCTCCTGCTCTTGGTGCTGAGCTTTTGGTGTTGGTTTGACCTGTGTCTTGCTGTTTGTCTGACCTTTGTCTAGATATTGGTGTTACCTTTGTCTAGGTGTTGGTGCTGGGTTCTTTGTATTGGTGCTGAGCTCTTGCTGTTGGTGCTGAGCTCTTTGTATTGATGATGAGCTCTCGCTGTTGGTGCTGAGCTCCTGCTCTTGGTGCTGAGCTTTTGGTGTTGGTTTGACCTGTGTCTTGCTGTTTGTCTGACCTTTTTCTTTCCCAGTGTGCTGATTAACTGCTGTTGGTACTGGCTTCTTGGTGTTGTTCTGGCCTTTGTCTTGCTGTTGATCTGACCTTTGTCTAGGTGTTGGTGTTACCTTTGTCGAGGTGTTGGTGCTGAGTTCTTTCTGTTGGTGACTGGAGGATAATGTAAGAAAGTAAGCTGCATGAAGAAGGGAATGCTAGCAAAGGTGAAAGACAGCAAAATAAAATGTACAATACAATGCGTTTACTATGGAAGTGTAAAAATTCTAATGGTATATTTTATGTGGTTATTTTTGTGTAAGATGTGTATAAATTTTTATTTATTAAAATATATGCAGCTGAGAAACAGTTCCAGGCTGTGGAATTGGTGATAAACAGGAGATTTCTAAAACAAATTAATAGTCAGTGTAATGCATTTTTGAAAACTAATTGATTTTTAGCTTCTTCCTCAATGATTTTTGTATGGATGGTTACTGGAGCTTAATGTCTTGGAATTATATTATCCTAGGAAAGATGTGGTATGCTCTCATCATGGAAACAAGATCTTTGACTAAATAAACAGCATAAACACAAAAGCATTCAAAAATGTATGCAGCAGGTTGTGTTTCATGAATGCCTTTATGAAGCAGCTTAAGATCTCTGCACATTTAATTCTCAAGTCCAGCAACCAGCCAGTAAACCACAGTCCTCAGGTGAAAAATGAGAAATTTTAAGGGCTGTTGCACACATGAAATTTAGCAGAGTGCTCAATAGCCCTCAAAATTTCTCATTTAGGGGAATGCATATGTACTGCTTCCAAAAATGAAGGCGAACTTCACTTTCCCCATTTGATTTACATTTCTCTTCACTCCTTCCCTCCCTCCCTCCCTCCCAGTGTCTCTGAGTCTCTTACACCAGGAGTAGCTGCCTTGCTGTTTTACAGCACATAAAATACACCTGCAGATTAAAGCACTGGGGTGACTTCAGTGTGGAAAAATGTATGAGGAATAGTCCTGAGGATGCACTGGGATAAGAGTTTTGTACCTGCATGAAAATCCCAGCTGGAGGTTTTTAACTGTGCTGGTGGCTAAATTGATGCCACAGTGAATAAACCCTTCACTGGAGTTTTCAGTGGCTTTGTTAGAGCAAAGCTGGAGCTGTGTTAGAACTGCCTGGTCAGCCGCCCACTTCTCATATCAGCCTTCAATATCTGTCCAGCTTCTCTTTAACTGCTTATCTCTGAAGATATTTATTTTTTTAATAGATGATTGTATTTAGAAGTAGAAAGAAAGGGGTCTGTTAATTGAAATGCTGATTTTATTTTTTTTTACAAAGCCTTCTTTGCTTTTCTTGATCATTAGGTATTTTGTATTTCTTCATGCCTTACTTTTTGATAAACTAAATTAGCATCTGTGAGATAAAGTACTTGTTTTTATAACAATTGTGTTACAACAGGCTCCATGAAGGTCCAGAGTTGAAAATCCTTTCATTATCTTCACAAATGCCACTTTTTCCCCCTCTGTTCATGCAAAAACTTGAATTTTGTGTGAATGTTCTCTCATTTCTCTTGTGACTATGTCTTTGTGGTAATACCAAACCTATCATAAATCTACTTGAACTTCATGTCCTTGTGGAAATGTGTAGTATTTTAGGTAAAAAGGTTACATATGCAGACTAAAAGCAGCCACTTCTGCCATTGTAAAAGCTTTTCAGAAAATGCATCCCATGGGAGTTAAAATCCTGCAAAGGCTTGTATACTTAAGAAATAGACTATTAAGGCAATAGATTGTGTTAAACTTGAGTTGAGCATGAGTTAGAGTAGAAAAATTCTCTTTCGCTCCACCAAAAAAAAAAAAAAAGGAATTAACATACAGACTGAAGGGTAAATTCTGTCCTTCTTAAAAATGTGTAATCTAATTAGCATTTGGTGGGATTTACTGGGATGAATTTTCCCCTTGGCATATGCAAATGCAAACAGGGAGAACGTGGGCCCCAGGCTGGGAATGGCAGAGTCTGCCTGGAGGGACAACCATGGAAAAAAACCCTGCATCCTTGTCCCCTGAGGAGCTGCCATCAGCTGAGGGGATTCTTGAAGTTAGGGCAAGATTTTTAATTATGGGACAGCTCCTAGGATGGTGAAAATAAGCAAAGATCTCTTTTAAAATGGAAGAAGGGTCAGATGGTGTTTCTTGAAATCACACCTGTTGTGAGGTAGACAAAGTTCAATACCAAATATTCCCTACACAACTGCTTCCAGACATTTTGGCTGTTTTCTCTCAGCCATCTCCATCAAACCTTGGAGTCAGCCTTCCTTCTCTGTTTGCTCCCTGCCTTCTTCCCTTGCCCTCTACTAATGAGGTTGGTGCTCCCTGAGCTCAAAGCCAAGACTACAACCAAGACCTTCAGGAATTTTTGGGTGGCAAAAGAAAGATAGAGACAGATGACTTACACTTTCCTCAGGTGGTTCAGTTCATATCTTAGCATTTGGTTTGTAGGTTGTGGTTGATACCTTCAAGGAAATACTAAGGCTTTTTGTTACCTCAAGAGAGAATGCTTAAAATCAGAATCATTGTTCTCACTGGCTGGTAAGTGGATTAGTTTGGCAGATTAAAGCTTTAGTTAGGATGACAGTCGAAAAGAGTGTTTGTCCTTAGTCTTGATCAATGACTCTTGTCTCTAACGTTTCTTTTCTGGAAACTGAAATACTGTATGCATATTTGATATAGTATTTAGTCTCTCAAGATGGCATCCCAGGTCTGATGTTCAATTAGGGAGTGCAGTTCTGTAATCCTTATTTAATTAGAACTCCCTGTCATCGTCCCTGTGAGTTGCATTTGTAATTGGATTCTCACAAGTGAGAATATGCAGAGGCTACCTCAGAGGGAAGCTGCAATTTGCTGATGTGTGTTACTTACCTGTAGTTCTTCGAGAATGTTTCCTCTGCATATTCACATTCCGGGTCCTGTCCACCTTCTGTTTGTGCTTGGATTTCTGCTGCCAGCAGCTGCGGTGTTGAGTAAGGATAACCTGTGGCACTGTACAGCTCCCAAATCTCAGATGGCCTGGTGTCATGGGATGGCCCTGGTACAGTCCTATAGGCACTGCTCTCCTGGGAAGTTCCTGTAGGCACCAGCACTGGAGAACCCAAACCCACTGGTGTGAATATGCAAGGACAGCACTCTCAAAGAGCCAGCCGATGGTAAGTACCCTTTCTTTGTCTTCCCCGATAAACCAAATATTTTACATGTTACTTTGTAAGTTCCCTATTGGCAAATTCGCTACACTTCCCCTTAGGATAAAAACATACTGAGATTAATTGGGAGCTGTTGCCTTCCTGGCGAAACGTGAGAAAGTGTCTGTGTTTGCAGATGCTCACTTCAGTTGTAAATTGAAGTGCAACTCTCAGTGTGTGGGTGTGTACATGTTTGAGCTATGATACATATTTCTGTCAGACAACAAGGCACAATTACACAAATTTATTATAGTGCAGCACTATAATAAATTCTTCTGGCTGTGTTACACTTAGAGCAGATTAGATAGCAGAGTGAGTCACTGACCACAAAATAGTGTGAACAGTGTTAATTCTCAAAACAGCTTTTCCAAAAGAGAGGTTGTATAGTGTGGGAACTGACAGTGCTCAGAACATGGATTCTCAGGCCCCAGGCAGTGCCTTGAGGCCCGTGGGAAAGCCAAGGACAGAACTCAGTCTGGCCTGGGAAATTGTGAGGAGCAACCCCAAATGGTCTTGTAGATTTCCTCCTCCTGACACCTGGTGCTTTTCCACCTTGTTTACTGGTAGAGATGCTTACAAAAAGGTGGTGCCCTAAAGGACCAACCCTATTCACTGTACCAAAACACTGTATAAACAGAATCTGTCCTTCAGTAAACTTTGCTATAATGCCCTCTGAAGAAACCGGAGTTGTACGTGTTGTTGAGCCGAATCGTACCCATAGCATCGCTACATTTTTTCCCTGCACTTGTGTGTTTTTCAGAGCTGGAATTCCGCGAGGCTCCCCACAGGCTGTGCCCCGGGTTCCAGGGCGATCTGCACGGGTACCCGCTGGAGGTGGGCTCGGACGGGTTCCAGGGCGATCTGCACGGCGTGGCCCAGCACGGGTACCCGCTGGAGGTGGGCTCGGACGGGGACACCGAGACGGACGGCGCCGCGTCCCCCGAGCACGCCCTCAGGATGTGGATGAGGGGCGTCAAGTCCGAGCACAGCTCCTGCCTGTCCAGCCGGGCCAACTCCGCCCTGTCCCTCACCGACACCGACCACGAGAGGAAATCTGATGGGGAGAATGGTAATAAAGAAATGCCTCCAGTAGTACCAGGAACTTAGTCAAAACTTGCTTTTTCTGCTTCTCTTTTTTTCCTTTTCCCCNCAATTTTGTTAAAACATCATTTCTCTAGAGACCAATGACTTTCCCACATTTTTCATTTTTATGTCGCAAGACATTTATCATTTGAATTTGGCGGCCTATGAATTAGGATCAAAAATAAATCCCTATATGTGCATTTATATCACATTTTGCATACAGTTGTTCCTGTGGCTTCTGGGTGTAGCTTTAAGGTTCTTCAGCCAGAAAAGAGCCTTGTCTTGACTTGAGAAAGACAACCTGGAGTCCTAAATTCTCTATTTTCCTCTCATCTTATGCTGTACCTGAAGAAATGTCTTCATCCCTAGGACGGACTGAACAGGTCTTTGTTGTATCTCAGTTCTGTATTTCTCTGCGTATGGAGAGTGGGCTTGTGGGTTTGGTATTTGTGTGTGTGTTTTCTCTAAATATTCATCCTCATTCAGGATTGTTTTACTCATTTGCTTTTCTTAAAATTTAGTGTGTCACCGAGAGGAAAAATGTGTATTTAATTAGGTAACGTGGGAAATTAGTATTTTTTATCTCTGCATTAAAATTGATTAAAACCTACTCTGCTTCCTTACAAAGTATAGTAAGTAAACAAATTTATCATGCTTAAGATCAACAAGCTGTGCTGATATTTTAATTTCTGTGTTTAATAGCTGCATGTTATGGCACCTCTAGATGTTATTAAATATTGACACTTCATTGTTGACAACGACATATTTTAGTGCCTCTGTAGTCATAGATATAACTGAAAGGGGTTTATAAATGGCATTTCTATACTTACATGTTTGAATTTACCAAATATGAAGCTCATAATTACATAATTTCACCTGGATGTCTACCAGTACCAATGCTAATGTCCAATATAGGCTCAAAAACGTTATATTACCTGCTTGAGGTTAAAAAAGAGATTATTCTTTGAGTGCACGGCTTGTTCCTAATTAAATATTCCTTTGAGGATTAAGCATTCTGAGCTATCACATTTTATTGTTGCTGGAATCAGTTAATTTTGAGATGCCACCCCATTTCCACTGTGCCTGTCTTCAGCTTCCTGCTTCTCTGGGTTCCATCCTCTGGAGAGTGTTTTTTTCACAGAGCTGTTTTGTTTGGGCCTGTTTGTGTTTTCCCAAGACATTGGGTTTTAGATGGTGGCTGAGAGAATTGAATCTGAATCATGGGATCAGACTCTATTTGAAACAATACTTCTAATAATAAAAGCATTTTTAACAGCAGGCTGCAAAGATGGGATAATAATATTAGCCATGTATTAATAAGTAGATGTAGTAGAGAATTTAGTAGGTTACAGATCAAAGCTGAGTTTAATGAGCTAGAAACATGTAAGATTATTCTTGTGTAATTCATCTAAGTATTTGTTTTATAGCCTGGGTGCAGTGATCCGTTTAACAAAGCTTTTGACTGTCCTTAAATCTCTGGTGATTTTTCATTCTGATTGCTGGGCAGTTGGGTGAGTTTTGGACAAGTCACCTTCATTCTTTGCACTTCACATTCAGCATCTGTTAAAGAGATAATTAGTAAAGGAAATACTGCAATGGCTGGTGCTGTATAAGGAGCAGAGTTTTCTGAGTGCTATAGTTCTGCAGGCATGGGGAGGATTTTGCTAAGGACAAGGCTCTGATTTAATTTATGGTGTGTGTCAATAGACCTACTGTGAATTCACACCTGTTTAAATCAGGCTTGAATCTGGCTCTTCATAAAAGTCGTGTGTTTAATGTAAGAAAGTGACAGCATTGCAATTGATGTTGCTGTTATTTACTGTTATTTTGTAAACAAGTCAGGCATTAAGCTGATCTCTGGCTTTCTCATTTCTCCAGGAAATTATTACCAACAGCTACATTACAATAACAATACCTGCTCTGAGGAGTGGGCATGTGGCTGCCTCTGTGTGCAGGATTGTGTTTTTAATAATGATGACTGAAGTATATCCATTACCTCCTGTCCTGTCACTCTCTATTTACAGTGGTGCAATTAAGAAATTGAATTACTAATTTGCAAGTAGACCCATTAGGTTAAATATGTGTAAGTAGCCTTGAAAATATAAAGGTAAATATTGGTCTTAATCCCATTCCCTCTGTGTCATTGAATATTTTTCTCCTTGTTCCTTGCATGCTTTATTTTCCCTTTTTGTTGTGGTGTGGATTGCATTCTGTTTGTACACTTCTGCCTATCAGATCATTTAAGGCACTAATAGATTAAGGCAACCTCATCAATAAAATGCAAAAGCCCCCGTGGTGAAATTCCTTCAGCTTCAGTAGTTAACTGCAGCTTGTCAGGTGTTTGATTTATGATACTTTCAGATATTTGACAGAAAAGAGCCACTTACCTTCCCTTAATGAAAGACCTCTGTTGCTTTTGTTGTGGATTTTTTTGGGTATTTCAGTGTTTCGATGGTGTTGGTTGCTTTGCTGCTGTTTCCAAGGAGCTGTGAGTCCCTGCAGTGACACTGCAGAACCTTTTGGGGGGATATTGGCATATTCCTGCTATGCTCACTCCTCTGCTGGAGCTGTTCAGGGTGTGAGAGGCTTCTGTTGACCTTAGAGTGGTTCCTGTGGAAATGTTAGTGTCTCAAAGGCAGCATGGAAGTTTTCTGAATGGCTTTGGATGAGTGTGAGATGGTTCTGTAAGTGCTGCAGCATCACCTCAGCTGCAATATCAGGCAAGGCCTGAGCTTGTGCCCCCAGTATTTCAGCCATTTGTGAAATTGTTTATGTATGGAAATTCAGCTAATGACTCTTTTGTCAGTACTGTGGGGGAAATTGTGCCTTTTAAAATTACCATCTTTATTACTTTTTCTGACTAACAGGGGCATTGCATCTTCACGTCTGCTGTTTTAATCTTTACAATTTTCATGTGGTCTATTAAAATCAGTACTTGGTATTAAAGCATTCCCTTTTTTGTGGTTGTCTTTTAAGCACAATGAACACTAATTTAAAGACAAATAAGATAATGAAACAGTGTTTAGAATGTAGCAGCAATACTTGCTGTATTCCAGAATCCAAATGACCTTTGCCCACAGCATAGTAAAAACCATCAGTACATTTGCACAAGGTTGTGTAATATTTTTATCCTTGCAGATTTTTTTCTTTCATGGTGGCAGAGGAGGGGAGGAAGGAAAGCTTGAGGAGAAGAGTCAGGTCTCATTTTTATTCCAGAAATCAGTAAATTGGCATTAGAGCTCTGAAAAAAAACTCCTGGCTTTTCTCCCTGTGTGATACAGCAAGTATGGTGGATGTGCCTTAAGGAGGCAGCAGCAATATAAATTATCACTCCTTTCATTTAAATCCTTTTTATTTTCTCACTATTCTGGCTATGAACGTGAAGGAAAATTATCTCCAGAAATATTTCACAGTGCAAAAAATACATTGCAGTGATTCTGCAATTCTTGGCACCTCAGTTTATCTGGGCTGCCACAGGGGGAAAAACTGAGATGGGATAGACAGAGGAGTGTCTGTTTCTGTCAGGGTGCTGCAGTGAGGAGGGTGAGGATTGTCTGACTTTTCATTTCACAATCTTTATGAGACCAGGCAAACCCTGAACAAAAGACTTTTTCTCTTGTTAAAGCATTTACTGTGAGTTCTACAGGAGGACATTTCTGGACAAGTGTGTTTCTGGGAACAGTTCCATTCTAAACAGTCAGCATGTCTAGGCTGATGTTTTATTTATGTTGTTTTATTAAGTTTACAGTATTTCTTGTTTCTCATCTCTTTTGGTTAAATTTTAAAATATTTTAGAAGATCAGCAGTCTGATCTACAGAAACGACCTATAGTCATGTTTTATATGTATGTCCTTTGGAATTATTTAGTTTAGTTTCAGAGTTACTTTGAAATGCATTCCATTTTCCTTACACATCTTAAAATGTCGTTGTTTCTACCAATTGGAACCTTTTTTTCATCAAAGTTTTGGATGTTCTGCTTCAAGCTGAAAGTTGAATATCATTAGTGAAAAATAAGGCTAAGGGAAAACCTGTGAACTCTGATGATGGAAGATTACAGTTAAGGCTGCTGGATAAATGAGATCAAGTTACTCTCATTTGGTTCCTTATCCTGTCAGCCAGAATGGTTTTAAATGCAAAAAGAACTGGAGCTTTTTTCATCCCCACAGCAAAATACTTTCCAGCTGTCACATCCCAGAATGGCTTGGCATGGAGGTGACCTTGAAGCTCACCCAGGGTCCCCCTGCCATGGCAGGGACACCTCCCACTGTACGTCCAAGCCCCAATGTCCCACCTGGCCTGGGACACCTCCAGGGATGCAGGGACAGCCCCTGGGGCACCACAAAGTCCCCATGGAGAGTCACCATCTTCCTGTGCCTTGGGGGATCCAGGAGGGGAGCTGGGGATGGGCTCTGATTCCATGAAGCCACGTCTCATAAAAGGTGCCTGTGTGGGGGGAAGTGCCTGCAAGGGAGGGTGGCTTAGGACAGGTCAGGGTTGTGCAGCTCTAGTGCTGGAAACTTGGTTAAAAGATCTCAAAAGCAGGTAGCAAATGGACAAGAGTAATGGGTATTTCTAGACTGTGTATTGTATTAATTATGGTTCATAGAATTATGGTTCATAGCACTCCTCCCTCCCCTTTAATTGAAGGGTTTTACTCTCATCTCTCAATGTAGCTTTTAAGCTTTTTCCCCTCTCTGCCTACAATTATTTCTGAGTAAATGTACATTAGGAATTGTTACATACCTTTTGTACGTACCAAAGTCACAGTCAGTGTTGTTCAGACTTGTCTGCCCTTCTCATTGCTTTGTTCAGCATCAGTGTCAAGTGGCACTTTGGGTTTAAGAACATCCTGTTTGATTAATTTCTCCCCAAACAGTGCTTTTGAGACAGCAAACTTTGTTATTGCCCAATCACACTAAGGTCTTCTAGAGCAGCTGTTTTACTGTGGTAGAGTCATAATGCATGCTTGGAATGTACGTTTTTCTGCATAATTTGGTATAAACGTACCTCCAGTTACACAACCAGAAAGTGTCTGATGTAATTTGCTTGAATTGAATCTTACTTGGATCTCCTTGCATTGTTGAGCTGCTGGCGAGCTGTGCACTGTCAGTGGGACCTGATGAGCAATGCAAGATTTACAGCTCAGCACTGGAGACCTCTCAGTTATTTTCTTCGTGACAAAACAACTTGTGGATGCTTGCACCTTTTGATTACCATGGAAAGGTTTGGGTTATGCTGCTGATCACAGATGGGGGTGGAACTTCTTGCTGTAAAGCAGCAAAGCTCCTGGCGAAGGGAAAAGCTCCAAATTTATTTTTATGTACTTGTAAATTTTGGTTGAGGCCAGAAAGTTTCCCAGAATATTACATAATTTCCTTTTATAAGGAAGATGAGAGTGATAGATATTTATAAGGAAGCATATGTGGCTAGAAATGAGACTTCACATTTTGTGCCTTTCCCAAAAATCCTCAGCCCCTCTCTCTCCCAGCTGAGAAGTTGTTCCAGTGCTTGTCCATTGCTTGGAGAGAGGATTTGGTGTGTGTTTGTGGGCAGCACATCTGCTGAGCATTTGTGAAGGTGGGCACAGTGCAGGGGCCAGGGCTGCTCTGCCAAAGGCATCACGGCCCAAATGTGTTTCCTCTCTAATTATTCACCACTGAGAATTGCAGTTCTTCCTCTGCAACAAGGGGCACTGCCCAAATGCTTTGCTGGGATGTGCTCAATGTGTCTACAACCATCTTTTATGTCTTTGCCTGTGGGGAAAAACATAATTGAGTCATTCTTCCTGAAGCCTGTGTGGTTGTGTGTTCAGCCAGTACAGTTCTCATTTCAAAACTCCTATTGATGGTTGCATTGATTATTTTTATTTTAGCCTGTAATTCTGTCTCCAATCTATCTTTTTAATTTTTATAGTTCACTACCTATTGAACAGCAGATTCAGCTATGTTTGGTTGTGTGCATATTTTTTTTGAAATGTAATCTCCTGAATCCAGATTTCTCAGTAGTAGCTAATAGCCTGCAGTACAAAGCTCCTTTTTCTTTTTATAACCTATCTCTTTTCCAATACATTTTCTGATTACTGCACTACAGTTCGATTTTTATTGGATCATTTTAGAGCGTAATAATTCATTTCTGATCCCTGGTACCTCTTGTCCGTGTCTGAAGTACTCCACATTATTTCAGTCACTCACTTTTGTTGACATCTTTTCTCTAAAGGCAGTCTGCTGCGATATCTCTCAAAATATCTTTCTGGCATCACCATTTTAGACTTGTGATATCCAATTTCTTTTTAATACAAAATCAAATAGAAAGCATTTTCTGTACTTCACCAGCCAGCTCCAGTGGAATTTTTTGAGTTTGCTTCTAGCTGTCTTATACATTGCTCAGAGGCAAATAATGGCAAAAACAATACTACAGCTGTACCTGCAATAAAATAAACACATTTATTTGCAATTGCTTTGCAACTCAAACAGTGCTTATTAATGTTAAATAAAAACCATAATAAGTAGAGTCTAAAGCAACTGAGTTTTTGCATAAATCTGTGTAGAATTATTTGTTCATTCATTGCTCTATAACAGTTTAGATGGAATTATTAACTACCTTCTGTGTGGGAAAAATAAAAAAACCCACATGTCCTTTCAGGTTCTGCAGAAAGCCAAGTCAGATCCTGCAGTGTGAGTCAGGTTTCTCCCTTGGGCTCAGTCAGAGCTCTTGAGATTCTGAATTGTGGCCACTCTTATGGCAAGAGGCTTCTGGTAAGAGAAATGGCAGCGAGGTGCCATCTTCAGATGCTTTCAGATTATTTTCTTCCACAGCTTCAGCTTTGTGCAGTTATGAAACAAACAGTTCTGTGGGTGGATCCGGCCTCTGGACACTGCCAGAGCTCAGGTGTAGGTTCCCAAAGGGGAAATTTAGGATTTAGAATGTGAAACAGCCCCTCAGCCAACTGGGAAGCAGGAAGGGCAGTCCAGAGTGGAGATGTTTGGCTGTGCCAGCTCAGGGCAGTCCAGAGTGGAGATGTTTGGCTGTGCCAGCTCAGGGCAGTCCAGAGTGGAGATGTTTGGCTCTGCCGGCTCAGGGCAGTCCAGAGTGGAGATGTTTGGCTTTGCCAGCTCAGGGCAAATGAGAAATTGGCATGAAATGTGTCAGAAATGTGATTCTTGTCTGGTAGTTAAAGTGCAGACATTCAAACATCATCCCTGGCACACAAGTCAGTACCAAACATTTCAAAGATCCGGGAGGATCCACAGCAAATTGAATGAAATTCAGTGTGGGGAATAGTAACCAAATATAAAATATTTAATAGGAGCTACTTTGGAAAGCAGTAATGCTGAAAGGGGCCTTAAGGGCCAGTAAATGAGATAAATGGAACCAACAAGTCAAATGCCACTTCGGGCTGCCTGTGTACATGTGTCTTGTCAAGGAACTATGAAATATTGCAGCTGTCATTAGGACTTCTCAGATGAGTCCCTTCCCAGCATTTCAGCACCAGGGCTGGGTAAAATCCGAGAATCTCAGAGTAGTGCAAAATGCAGTTGTGTCTTTGGGACTTGTTGTTCAAGGAAAGGATCCTTTAAAAGGCCTGAGTCTGTAGGGACAGTTGAAGTTGTTGCTGAGATAATTGGAGCAGGAGTGGGTGCAGGGAGGGAGGAGCTCTGTGGGTCTCTCCCGTCCCAGGTGATGCTGGCCGGGCTCTGCTGGCACACACACACCCAGCAGTGCTGGGCCAGGAGCTGGGGCTGGCACTGAGCTGCTCAAACACGAAATCAGAGGGAGTTTCTACACAGTGTAGTCATTCAGCATGGGAATACTCTGCCAGGGGACTATGAGCCCTTGTGCTGTGAGGGTTAGTGTGAGGGCCAGGGGCTGGAACTTGTTCTGACTGGAGGTGATCACCCTGGATGGGTGCATTGCCTCCTTCAGTGCTTCTCTAAGCTGTGATGTTTCTACTGACTAGTACATTTTCCCAACTTGTCTGTTCTAGAGTAGTATGAAGCAGTAAATGAAGTGGTGGAGGTTTTGTGGCTGCAGTTGTTTAAAACCAGCCAACACACTGGAGTGTGTACTACAGAGGACGTGACCAGTGTGTGATTATTGATTGCTGTTCTTCATCAGTTTGCAGTCAAAGGAAATAACCCAATAGATCTTTCCATCTCTGACTTGTGTGTATTGTAGATGTAGCAGCTGCCCTAAACATTTGGCAACTGGCCCAAGCCCAAAAATTAACACTAAAAAATTAATTTTCTATTAGCTAATAAGGACAAAGGCCATTCAATTTCTTGTTTATGCAGGAAGCTTATTGAATCTGAAGATGACACATCTGGGAACGAGCTGGTGGGATCCATTTGTGAAATAATAATGCCTACACATCACAGAAGGGCTTGTGCAATCATCAGTTAATCATTAAATAAAAGGGATTTTTGGTAGAATACAGGTCAAGATATTTATCTATGTTAACCCAAACAGGCAAGTGTTTATTAAAGATTTCTGTAAAGAAATTAAAGAAACCTACATCTAATCAAACTGTGCCAAGATTAAATGAGAACCTCCCCTGTATTATCCTACTGCATTGCTGCCCTCCCTTGACAAGGTGTTAATCACAGCTTCTTTATCTCCTCTGTAGTTTGCACTTCAGATTCCAGGTGTAGCAGGGTCAGTTTCTTTTAAAGTTTTTCATCTATTCCAGTGCACTGGCTTTTCTGCCTCAGCTGGAGGCACTTGGTTTGTAGTCTTTTGATGGGTCCAGATCTAATTTTTTGTTTCCTGGGGCTCTTGAGTAGGGTGGACACTGCTAATTAATCAACTTTGCATTTCGAGTGGCTGATCTGCAGAGTCCTGTCAGTGCAGTGTGTCTCAGCTGTAATTCTATTTCTTCTCCTCTGTTAGGAGCAGGCTTTGCTGAATGCTTGCCCTGGAGAATTTTGATCTGGGGGTGTGCTGTGTGTCTTGAGCATTGTCTGTATGTCTTGCCAAATGCTGGACGTGGAAATTGGAGTAAGACCTGGGGAAATACAGGCTGGTCAGTGTCCCTTTGATGTGCAAGGTCAGGGAGCAAGTCCGGGAAACTGAGCTAGGACAGGTGGAAAATAAGAAGGTGATTGGTGAAAGCCAACATCACTTCACTGAGGGCAGAGCATGCCTGACAAATCTGGTGGCCTTTGGTGACAGGGTTACAGTGCTGGTGGATGAGGGAGGAACAGCTGACATCATCTGCCTGGAACTGTGCAAACATTGACATTGTCCTCACGACACCCTCGTCTCTAAACTGGAGATGCATTTGATAGAAGGAGCACTTGGCTGGGTGGTTGGATTTAGAGAGTTGTGGTCAATATCTCAATTCCCAAGGGGAGGCCAGTGAGGAGTGGGTGACATTCCTGGGGTCAGAAGTGGGAGCAGTGCAGTGAGCAGTGGGGTCAGGGCACCCTCAGCAGGTGACACTGAGCTGTGGGTGATGATGGAGGGAAGGGATCCCATCCACAGGGACCTGCAGGGGTGAATCTGCACAAACCTCATGAAATTTGACAGGACCGAGTGCAAAGCCCTGCACCTGGTTTGAGGCAATCCTTAACTAAAATCTCTTGTGAGGAGAATTCTGCTTGTCTAAACCTTGCAGCCTGTTTCTTTGGAGTAGAACTAACAGTGATTTTCTTATCCATGGGCTGGAATTGTGACTATTTTGAGATTTCTGCAAAAAGCTAAATTGCTTTGAAACAAATGTAAATCAGGTGCTGCCAGTGTTCATTGAGAGCCAGAGAAATTGGACTTCTGTTTGAATATAAAACAGTATATTAACTTTACTGCAATAGATCAGTGTTTTTAAATACATTTACAAATGCATTTGGTGTGTGGAAAAGGCTGCCTTCCCTTTCATTATCTATTGCAGTTGTGTGCTTCTCCTCGTTTGTGACTGCTGCACTAGTGAGGCAGAGGAATGTACCACAGGCATTTTATTTTCTCACATGGAGCATCGCACTTCATGACTGCCCCAGCAACATCAAGGCACAGGAAACACTGACCCTTGGCCTGGAATTTTGTTTAACAAGGTCCAGAATCCAAGTCCTGTGTCAGTCTGGTTTTGTTTTGCAGGCAGAGGGAGTGAATGTGACTGTAGCAGCAGCAGAGTTCTGGGAGCTGGCAATTCCAGAGCATCCCAGAGCTCAGGCCAGCTCAGCACTGCTGGCAAAGCCCAGTCACAATTGGTTTGATTTTAAAAAGCAGCAGTGCTTTTACTTGGCTTCTGACTTGTTTCCTTGGGCGAAAACATTTGTTAGAACTGGGAGTTTTACCTGAGGAAGGGCTGCATGATTTGACATTCCCTGAGTCAGTTGCCAGAAGAGGAACAGAACATGGTTTTGTGCTTTAAAAGTTCTAAAATTCAGGCACTTTGCCTGAATAGTTCTGCTACCTCATTATGAATTAACTTATAAGTGCTAATAATAGCTGGTGGCAAAGGCACTCATTATGTGTAAATACACGTGACTAAGTTAATTTAATTATTGCTATCATTTACATGCTGACTAATCCATACATTTTATGAATGAGAAGGTTGCAGCCGTGCTCTGTAAACCCATTTCTATGGGAGCAGAATTTGCTTCACCACATTGCTGCAACAAATACTGAAATCTCTGCCTTGTTGTAGTTTTGCTTAGTAAATCCATACACTGGTTAGTGTAATTTCTGCACACAGTACATAATAATTGATTGACAGCATTAAAAATATATGTGTGCACACATACAGATCTCAGCTCAGTGAAAGATGTGATGTGTGGATCAGGGGGTTTTTAATTTACAGGTAATGTGATGGTTGTTTCCCCATTTTCAGCTGTGTAGTGGTTGTTGTGCTATAATTTCAGTTTAAAAAATAGCCAGGGAACAGTCATATTGCAGTGCTCCACATTAGTGTCTCATTCTTGCAATATTCCAGCAGCCTAAACACATTCACAAACACTCAGCATGGTCGAATACCAAATAATTCACCTGCCCTGCTGCAGAGTTGAGGCACATCCTGCCCAGTATTGCCTGGCTTCTGAATGAAGCATCAGCCAGAGTTTACTGAAGAGTTGTGTTTTATTGATGGGTGTGGATGACACACACAGTCTAGCAGGGAGTATGAGCCCTTCCTTTGGATTGCTCTCGTTTGTTCTCATGCATATTTGATGGTTTGAGAAGTGCAGCATTCCAGGGAACCTGTCCTGACACTTGGGGGGAAACAAAAAAATCCATTCCTGGTGGAATCAGCTTTATTGAGGAGCACTAACAAGAGTGGTATCACAGAAATGAATGCAAAAGTCTGACTTTCAATTTCTATTGCTAATATGTCTGGATTTATGTGTGGTTCTGTTGCAGCATGTCTCATCCTTTCTGAAACTCTGATTGAGCCAAATGCATTTTTCCATGCAGCATCACATGTAAATTGCAAGAAATGCTGTGCCCTAAGCCATGCTGATCTACACTGATGTCCTTGAAAAATATGCATTTAATGAATGTAAATGTAATTATTCCCAAGAGTGCAAGTATTTGTTTATGCTGCTGGTTGTGCTTCCTATAGAAAGCACTATTTTTACTTATAATTACTTTAAAGTTAATACTTCCTATTACCTTGAATTATTTATGAAATGAAGCATGTGCTGCCACTTAGTGACCAGAAAAATGGAGAAAACTTCCTTGATTTTCAATTTTACTGGTTCAGTTGTGCTCTGAGAAGGTGAAAATCCCACATTCTCTGTGTTTTGTGGTTACTAAAAGCTACAAACAGATGCTGTAAGGAACGAGGAATTTTGCCTCTGCAGATTTTAGCCTAGTTCTCAAGGCTTAGCTGGGGCTCAGCTGTTCTGCAGTGCCTGGCACACAGCTGTGGTCCCAGTGGTGTAAGACACTCATCCCCACATTTCCTCCTCTGCAAAGTGAGACTGTGCAGAAATTTGTTCTGCTCCTGTTTGTTTTTTCCCTTCTCCATCTCCATGCTTTGAGAAAGGAAATATCTCCTCTTTGTATTTCTGTCTAGGGCCTTCTATCAGCCCTAAATCTACTCACTCCCTCTGCCACACATTAAGAGAAGAGACATTCTCCTATTTCACACCTACGTTTTGTTCATCTGTGCTTTTAAACTGTTTCCTGACACTTTTCCTCAAGAGGGATGTAGTTTCTGAACATAGACCAGAGTGTGGGCTCTTGACATCTCTGTGTTCCTCCACAATATGAGACTCAAACTTAGCAGATGTGATGCTTCCCTTCCATCCTTCACAGCTCTCTGAGCTAACAGCTTTGTGGTGGCCCTTAAATCCTTTCAGTTTATACTTTTTTCCTCTGCTTTTCAGGCTGCTGAAATACTTCACCAGAGATGTATTGCAGGAAGTGTTCAGAGTGCTGTTCCTCCTGAGGGTCTCCTCCTCAGGAGCCTTCAGATCACTCTGAACTTTGAGGCAGCAGTTTCCCTGAGCTGACACCTGCCTTAATATCCACAGGAGTATTTAAAAATGCTGCCATGAAGAGAGAAACACATTATTAATTTGGTTCTCAGAGAGCATCTCTCCAAATGGCTGCCAGGTCAGGACACAGGAATGCCTTCTGCATTAGAGAGTGCATGAGCTCCGTTTGGCTGTAGCACAGTTCTGCAGTGAAATGGTTAATCAGGGGTTGAGGTGATGGTAATCTCCAGGTTTCCTGTCAGAAGCCACAGTGGACAGTGAGGGTGTCATTGTCCTCATTGTCAGAGTCCTCCCAGGCCAGGCCTGAGCAGAGCCCAGGGAGCAGCAGCTGGACACACCCTGAGGCACCTTTCATGGTGTCTGCAAAATTCATTCTTTCTTTAAGGAATTTGGCAGGAAATAGAGCCTATTTCAAACTCAAACTACAATATATTGTATTTGTGGAAGGTAGAAAAGGTGGCTGAATCATAACATTGTGATTTTCATGTGTTCTCTTGTTTCATGGATTGCAGGAGATTTTTTTTCTTCCCCTTCCTGGCTGTTTGCCCAGAATGACAAAAATACATAGTGAGATGATTAAATAAAAAGAAGTCTTCTGGTTTTAAAATACTTTCTTTCTGAAACCATTTCTCCCCAAGAGTCTCTGTCTTCCCAGCTCATACTCAGAGCTGGGGTTGACTTTAGTGACTGTCCTGCTGGGAGGAAAGTCTAACAGGATGGGTCCTCCTGTTTCCTGACATGTTTGCATTGGGAATGGGACAGTGGAGACAGCAGGAGAGGAATGTACAGCTGCCCTGAGTAGTTCTTTATGGTTCCAGTTCAGTCAGCCTGTGTTCCACAGTCCATAGCTCCATTAAATTCACTTTAGCTCAATTAAATTCACTTTCTTTTCTTGCTTTTTTTTTTTTGGTGAACTCAGTCTGAGGTTGAAAAACTAAATGCCAGCTGACTTCTATGGTTTTGTTTCAATTTTATTTTTTAAATTCCATTTTGAGTACCGTGGGCACCGGAGAGGGGAGAGGAGAGGGTGAAGTGTTTCCTCTGTGGTCCCTGGAGCAGGTGTGGGAGTGAGGAGAGCTGGGACAAGTTCTCCAGATGTGCCTGGAGCCCTGCCAGCCCTTCTGTCACCTCCTCAGAACATGACAGCTCCCAAATGCAAATCACTCTCTGCAGAAACCTGAAACCATCTCCCATCCGTGTGTGTCCTGCACAGCACACAGCTCCCTCAGAGCTGCTGGGCTATGGCAAAGCAAATCCCATCAATAACAAAGTTACCTCAAACCTTATTAATAAACAGGATTGAAAAAAATGCATAATGAATTTGAAAGTCAGGTTGAAATGTCAGACAAGGATTTCTCGTGATATTTACTGAAGCAAGCTTTATTTCCTGAATCTCTGAAGTGAGAGAAAGGGTAATTAAAGGTACAACTGTGAAAACATCAATGACTAACACATCACAGGAGGGAAATTTGGGTCTTCAGAATGGAAAAACCTTACCTGTGCAGCGTGACTTGGATGACAGAATAATGGGTGGACTGGTTGTTTACTGGTTGATAGTTCTTATTTCTAAATGCAAACCTAATACATTAAAGACTTCACAGGAAGTGGTGGGCTTCAGGATGACAACAAGCAGAGTGAAATCACTGTGGTGTTATTAATTGAATATGGTTTTCTGCAAAATCTGGACTTGTAGAATCATAATCTTCAAAGAGCCCAAGCAAGAACCTGTGTTTGGGATATTTTATTTCTAATATTACAAGGTATGTATTTATCTATTAACTCTTCCTGTGTAGGATCTTTTTCCTTATTCCATCAGTTCTTGCAGAGTTGAGGACACATATTTGATGTTTTCAGTTGAGTTGTATTTTCTTTGTGATATTAGCAGATTCTCATATAAAGAAGGCAAAGACCATTGTTTTCTTTTCCAAATGTAAATCTGCTTTAATTAACAATGAGAAAAAATTGCCATCAGATTGAAAGGAAAGGACCTGACTTCCTCTGTCAAATATCACTTGGGAAAATAAGCAGAGGTGCTTCAGGGTATAAAACAACTGCCAGCAGGTTCTGTTGTTTGTGGAGAGGAAGGAGAGGAAGAGAATTTCTAATAAAGTATTTTCTTCACAGTGAAGGAAAACTGATAGGTTCAAACCAGTTTGTTCAAAAGTTACTTCAGTATTAAAATTGTACTTTTCCAATTGTCAAATTTTAGTCGATATAAAGACCATGGCAAGCTCTGGTTTCCTTTGGGAAAGAAGTTAAACCAGAAAATACATCACTTGTATTTGCTGGTCTGTGTTACAAATCAATATTTCAGTAACCAAAAGTACAATACAATTTTAGCTTTCACCAAAAGAATTCTTCAGAATGAGTTGTGATTTTTAAAATGCAAATAAATAAGAGAGCCATAACTTAAATGGACAAAAAATGAGAAATCAAGGTCAAATACTAAATCTTTACCTAATTGTCCCTATAAATGAATTCTCTCCTATAAAATCTGGTATTGTCAGATGTGAGTTACAAAGTCATTTGTTATAGAATGTCAGCCTTAACTGTAATGAATGTTTTGTCATTCTGTTTCACACTCTTGAGTGCTTAAATCACTATTTATTTCCAGATTTATCTTTCTCTATTGATTTTCCACAAACAACTATTTTTTTCTGTGTCAATTAAATATTATATAAAAAAAAGCCTCTCATCTCACATTAAATCTTTTCCCCCAAACCTAAAATATGGTGGGAAGAACACACCTTTAGGGAATGCCTCTTACATTCTGCTGCAGATTTAGATTTTTCTTCCTGAACTCTCATAGAGTTGGTTTTTTTCCTTGGTGGATGGATGGGAAGGAAATACAGCAGATCACCCATCCAGCTAGAACAGCTAGAAATTTTTTTATCTTGTCCACAGGGTAACTGAGTCTCTCTTTTGCTTGTTGGGTTGTTTTTTTTTTTTCTTTTTTGTTTGTTTGTTTGTGTTTTTTGTTTGTTTGTGGGGTTTTTTGGGTTTTTTTTTTTTGTTTGGTTTGGGTTTGGGGTGGTTTTTGTTGGTGTTTTTTTGGTTTTTTTTGGGGGGGGTTTTTGGTGGGTTTTTTTTGTGGGGGGGACTGTCACTTTCCTCTTTTAAGTCAAAAGACAAATTCTTTACTCAAGCTTTACCTTTTGATACTATTTTTTCTCCTGTATCTGTGTGTTTTGGACTTATTTTCAGTCTAATTAATTAATAATTCACGATGAATGTTCAGTAGCTTTGCACATGTGTAATTTTGGTGAGTAGATTAGATTGTTTGCACCTTGTCCTCATTGTTTGTGCCTTATATTTGGCAAGCCCAGCTTTGTAAGGCTGTGCAGTGAGGTGAGAGGAAAACATCGTCAGCCTCTTTCTATCCAGCCGGGGCCAGGTGTTGTGCATTAACAGCTAAGTAGTGCAATTAGGGCCAATTATGATTTCAAAAGAAACGATAAAATCTGCAGGAACACCGTTTGTCCTCCATGTTTTTTTGTGGATTCCTGCTTTTGCTTCATTTTTTAGGCGTCTGTTCTCACTTTCAGTCCTGATGACAGTAGGGCTTCAAGCTGACATTTGCACCCACAGGTTGGACGTGTGAAGAGACTCTGGATGATAATGCAGAAAGAGGAACTCGGGTCAGTTAATTACTTAATTCTTTTATTACACATCTAAAGGGTGTAGGGGTCTGCTGCAGACTGCACAGAGCCCAGGGAAGCTGGGTGCTCTCAGCTGCTGCTGGAGATGTGTGAACAGGAATGCACCAGGGAATTGAGGATAAATTTTAGAAGAATGGTAAATCTGATCAGCCAGTTTGAGATTTCCAACCAAAACTTGACTGGATTTATTCAGGAATGACACTTTTTGCTGGGCTGTCCTGTCAGTGTGCAATGCCTGGTGCACAAACCCTTCTCTACCTTGTAAATCCTGGTACTTGGGTACAGTTCCATGTTTTCCTGTGATCATCAGTCACAGGTTCTTTCTGCTTGTGCTGCCCACATGTGTTAATGACATGCTTGTTTTTGGTGTGCAGCTGTTACTGGTGTTGGTTACAGGCGACGTTTTCATGCTTCCATTTGAGCTCAAGGCAAGCTAATATTAATTATATCCTAATCATGGACCAAAATTTGTGTAGACCTGTTCTACTTTTCCACAGAAGCCTGTGCTTCTGCAGTGATCTTGGAGTCTCTGATGGATTTGAGTTCTTTGATAACCCCCTTCCACTGCCACAGGGCTCTTCCCTACTCTTCCTGCTACTACCCAGAAGTAGCTGGGACTGAGAGTTTCATTCTCACCTTCCACTTGTGACAGGAAATGTCTCTGCTTCTCCAAGTGCATGCTGTTGAGAGCATATTTTAAGTGTCTGGGGAAAAAAAAACCAAAACCAAACCAAGTTGGTTCTTCATCATTCTCTACCTGTGAGACAAAATATGGTGAATTCTAAAGAAACCAGAATAGGGTATTTGTAGTGATATTTGCATTTATACATATTGTGGCAGGAATGTAATAACAAGTAAAATGTGAATGTTTTGTACTGTTTTCTCCCTTTTTTAATGTACCTAGAAATTAGGACTGCTTCTTCTGTCTTGTCAGATCTCTTCATAAATCAATGGGGAGGCATAATTGGCTGACTATAGGTTCTTCTGTTCTTCATGTAATTCAGCCTCAGTGCATTTCTGACCAGTTCTTTCATCTCATGAGGAGATGCAGATGTTGAAGAAAAGCCCAAGTGCTGGAAGATGAGCCCCTTTCTGTTTGTGGAAATTGATCCATTGACTTTAAAGGAAAGCTGAGTATATTTCATGTTGACATATGTCTTGTATCTGCTCCATCGTGTGATCCCTCACAGAACAGTAATGCAAAAAAATTGTTCAGCAGCACAGTTTGTTTTGTATTAATATTTAATCTGATACCAAAAGCACTTAAAGGAGCTGGGGATATGAGTCTGCTATTAGAAATGGTTTCTTTGTTGCACTGAGCAGTTGCTACCCAAGTCAATGAAACCAAGAAGTTTGTTCACATATCATTAAGTTTTGAAAATTGTTCTGCTGGGAAAGCTTTTGTTTCAGTTTCTGTTTTTAAGGATTGTTTCTTCAGAGTCAATCAAAAAGCAGCTTCCTTGATGTTAACCACAGAGGTACAAATTAAGGCTAATAAACTGATATTGAGTGAGTCAGAGAAATACTGATAAATGTGAATGCCTGTGAGAGCATTCTGCAGCTCTGAGCTGTGGAGGGGCTGGGCAGCTTTCTGAAGAAAATAATCAAATCAATGAAACATCAATTATTAATGTTCTGTAATGCTGAAAGAAAATCAGTGTGCTGTTCCAATCCCAGAGAGCAGGGAGCACACCCAAGGCTTTGCAAGCTGAGCTTTGCCTGCTTCCCTGAGAGCACGTTGGGAGGCAGCACTGACAGGGTGATGGGAGGATTTCAGCTTTTGTTCCAAGTCAAAGAGTGTTCCTCAGTCATGGCAAGGCATGGAATTATTTCCATTGGGCCTAGAGGCACTCGCAGGGAAATGGATAAAAGGGATTAAGAAAATCTCATAATTTAGAGCTGTACCTTGGTTTTTGGAGCTTTAGTCATTACTTCTGTACAGAATTCAGTCATAAATGGAGTTTGCACCCCTGTATGGTGCTGATCCCCAGAATGGTGGATTTGACCATTGTCATGTTTGCATGTGACCATGAGGTTGGCAGCAGCTCAGCCCCACCTCTGCCTGCTGCTGCTGTGCTCTGTTGCTGCCAGGAACTCTGTCTGTGCACAAATCCACTGCTCCTTGATTCATGGCCTTTGCAGGGGTAGGAAAAGCAGGCACTAATGCTTGCAGCGATCACCTCAGTGCTGTTCTCCCCTCCCAAATGATACCTGGGCATGGGTAACTGAAAAGTGCCATGGATATTGGAACAGGCCCTTCATTGCCCATTAGGGATTGCTGTGAGTTCTGCATCATCTTAATGTGTCAGCAGAACACATTTTTTCCTTCCCCCAACCCAACCACATCACCTTAAGGTCTTTCAAATCTCTTTTCCTAAAGTTTCAAACTTGCTGGACTGCTTTGAAGTCAGAACTTCCACTGTGAAAAGGACCATGTGCTCATTCTTGAGTGAACTCCTGACAGTTTCCTTGGCATTCTGATACTGAATTCTCAGGTGTTTGTGTTCATTCTGTAGAGAGAATGAGCACAAAATTCAGAATAACATTGGACACTTCAGCCATTAGCCGGGCAGTCAGGTCCTGCTGCTGACTGCAGGCTGGGCACTTTGGATGTGCTCTTCTAGAGCAGCAATATTGAAATCAATCAGTTCCTTTGGATTCCATCTGAGAATCTGGTTTTTCACTCCAGTTCTTGCACAGGTCGCTCATACAGCTGGAGCAGTGTTTCATACTGATCTCTTAGACCTCCTGAATTTTAAGGAGGTAGTTTTTATGTTTTCAATTGTCTTTTAATAAGTTTCATTGTGTTGCACAGCACAGCAAGTGGGATGAGCTGTGGGTGCTTTATGTACTAATTTTGGCAGTAATACTTTGCAGCAGTGCTCTGAATGTCTGGGGATGTTATTGATTGGCATCCCATTAGTTTTAAATATTGATAGGAAATCGTTCATTTATTCAATGCATAATTTCTGTCACCTTGTTTTGGCGATGGAAAGAACTGATCTATTAACTTCAACCACAATATTTATGGATAAAATCCTTAAGCTTTAAAATTATAAATAATTAGCTGTTGTCACAGCACTAATTATTGTACATACAGTGTCAGCAGGGCTATAATCTATCTGTCCAATATGTATTCTACTCAAATTGCATTAATCATAACTTGCTTAAATGTTAGCAAATGACTCTGCAAAGTACTTGCAATAGCAATTCCTGCAGCCTGGAAATAATGAAGATGTAAATCACTTCCACGCATCATTGCTATAATATTCTTATGATAGGATCTGAAACTGCTGCATCCGCTTTTGGACCAATGTTTAAGACAGATACTCTTTGTGATGGCAGCGTGGTGGAGTTCCTCAGTTTGTTTCCAACTCTGTAGGGCCATGTCACAGTCAATTGAATTAATGAATTTAGATTTATTTTGCAGACTAGTCCTGAAAGTCAATACTAGTCAAGTATACTCTGAGTTCAGAATAACACTGTGTCCTTTTTGAACATGGTGCTTCACATTAGCATGCATGCACTGAGCAGGTTTTATCCTGTGAAATTCTGCATGTCAGATATAATCGTGTTTAGGGTTTTTTGTGAATATTATCTTCTCACTTAGTGCAAATTGCCATGGTGTACTGGCTTCAGCAAGGATGTACAATTTTATATGACAATATATTGCTTCAGGACTTAATTTTGCGTGCACATGTTTATACTGTGCAATTTCCTTGATTCCTGTTTTGCTTTCTCAGTGTTGGAGTCCGTGTTCCTCTGTATATTGGCAATAGCAGCTGCAGCAGTTTGTGATCAGCTCAGGAGCAAACCTGCCTGCAAGAACATTGGGAAGCATAAACAGTTTATTGAGGACCCCCCAGCTCAGAGCCTCTCTCCTAATCCCTTCCTGTGGGAAAATGCTGTAGAACTATTTTCTTGTCATGCACGTTCCATTTCAGAAGCTTCTGACTGTTGTTGAGGTGATAAACCTGAGCAGCCACACCAGGGGTTGAGTCATGGTACCCATGGGGATGAGGCAGGAAGGATGAAGCTGAGCTAGTTTGCTTAAACTCCTAAGCATTTTTTTGGGTGTTTTTCAGAGGCAATTTGTATGTTAAACTGTCAATCTATGCCATAAATTCCCATCCAGAATTCAGTAACAATGCAGGAATTTGTTAGTCTTTCAAGATAAATTAAACCAGCAATATTTAGGTAAAGTTTTCAAGCTCGTCTAACGTGAGCTCAGTGGAACTGAAATTTTTGGAGGCTGTAAACTTAAGGCTTTTTTTGAAGAGTGTCAGTACTTGAAAGGCTTGAGACTGTCCCTGAATTTTGTTTATCACAAGGTTATCAGCCGTTTGATGGCTATCAGCGTGCCTGAGGATCTCAGGAGAAGGGGATTTTTAAAGTGTTTTTATAAACAAAATGAATAAAAGTAAGACAGAGTAATAATGAGGAGCTGCATTTGTCAGCTGCTTTCTGAAGTGTGCCATACTTGTTGCTAGGATAATGGAGAAAATTAATACATCCTGTCAGGACTGCATGACAGGAACACTGAAAAGCTCTGAAGTGACTGTACACAGTGGAATAAAGGAAATCCACTTTGATCTACCATTTTTGATGTTTTATAATTGCACTTATTATCAGGTCCTTTACTCTCTTCTTATTTGACACAAGATCCATTATCAGTGACAGCATGAATGCGAACACGGGCTTGATTTGCAAAACTACTTGGGATGAGGTAATGGGGAAAAAAGCTTTTTGTTCCTAACTGTTGAGAAAAGAAAAAAAAAATTAAATCATTTGTGTTAGTGCCATCAGCTAAGATCTTCCGAGAAATGCTCCCCTTCCAGTGTAATATTGTTTATATGCTGTCTTTTAGTGGAGCTTGTTTAATTAGCTCCCTAATGAAATATTGTGTAAAAAAATGGAAATTTATCATTTGCTTTTATGCCTTTGTTCAAGTGACAAACTAGGGCAGGTCACTGTGCCCAGCCTGGGCTAGGCACCGTTTCCTTTCCTGCTGCATTTGAATAGAACTCATTTAGTATTTTTTTTTTCTTAAAGATTTTCAAACAAAGGGAGAAAGCGCTGTCCTTTTAGCTTTCCATGCTGTCTCTCCTTTCCTGAGATGAGAAGCACTGCTTCACAAAGGGGCAGATTACCAGGTATCCTGGCTTTTGTTGGGCTCTAGAGCAGAATTAGGCTGTTTCTATAGCATCAGGGTGTGTGCATACATTCAGAATCCTCACAGCCTTTCTCTTGTAGATTAAAAGGTGACTTGGTTATTCAAATGGACTGAAGTTATGCACAGAGTTTTACTTGGTTCCTACTGCAATCAACAGGAAGCCCCTGGTGGCTCTATTTAGGCCACATTTTGTTTACTTGGCTTGGTAGGTACAGAAATAAATGAGCAGAGTTCTGGTGACACGCTGCCCCCGGGGCCAGCCCAGCCCTTGTGCCTCATCAAAGCCGCTCCCTGACTTCAGAGGGCAGTCCCTGGCACAGAAATCTGCCTCCCTGACTTCTGCCTGCCGTTTCTCTATGGTAAAGCTGTAGAATGTAAACTCCCATTTCTTTGAACGTGTGTTGAAACCCAAACGTTTGAGGAAATGTGTCAATGCCAGTGACATTTCCCCAAAGCAGAGATCTCTCTTTGGAGGGGAAGCTCCTCAGCAGAGCAGGAGACTCACACAGGAAAGGCAGGTGATGGTGAGGAAGAGGGTTGCAGATGATACCCTCATACCTGGTACAAAATTAGCCCTCTCCCTTCCTCACTCTCTCTCATCTCTTGCAAGCTCCTCCCTGCATATAAATAATCAAAGCCGAGCCTCCCGTGCTCAGATGGGAGCTGTAAAGATGGGCTTTCTGGATTTATGAGCAGTCCTGTTTCCTCTGCTTTCCTCCCTTCTGCACTGCCTGGTTGTGTCTGCCCTGGGTCTGCTGAGCCATCCTGTCAGCTCTCAGGGAACCTGTCACCCTGCATTCACCATTGCCAAGCTTAACAGGACTTAGCACTTCTAGAGTGCATTTTTGTGTTCAAAGTGTTAGAGGGATATTAAATCAAATACTGCTCTCAGCTGAGCTGGATCCCCATTCATTGCTCAGTTTGGCTTGACAGTAAGAACTTGGGACAGAGAATAAAGGGCTTCACTGCACCAGTGGAAGGATCAGCAGAGACTGTGAGAGAGGAGGAATGTGTTCCTGTGCCCATCAAGAGAGTGCACTTGGCAGTTCCCTTGCTTTCACCTGGCTGGGTGAAAGGAAGATAAGGCAGTGTCTCACTCCATTTATGCTCTTCCATTCCTGCTTTTGGGTGGGGAGCACCATTGGCTGTAATGACAGGAGCTTGCCAACTATTTTTGGTACACATAAGGACCACTTGAGCACTCTTCCAGTAGGAACTTCCTGCAGTCCTGCTCTGGAATCTGTGGCATTCCAGGTTCAGAATTTTCGTATAACTCAAAAGAATCAGTTCTGGAAATTTTTCGGGTGATTTTGCATATTCAGTGATAATGTGGACAGTGTTATTTGCTTAACAGCAGCCATTCAATGATTCCCTTAGTAATGTAACCCAACAGAGCAGCTTTGTCTTTGACTGGTGCCTATGGGAGGGCTGTTATTAGGAAACACGGAGGTCTCTGCTGTTGCTATGGGATTGGAGGGGGTTTTCTGTAGGGAAATGGAGTCATTTGGAAAGCAGGATGACGTGCTTAGTTTTGTATAGTTAATTCACGATAATTTTAGTGCTGCCTTTACAGCGTGTGAAATGAAGCAAATGCTGCACAATGAAGATGAACGCAAACACAGACAATGCTGTCATCCTCAGGGATCATCTGGAAGGGGATGAATCACTAATCAGTAGATGAATAAACTTCCCAAGCCATTTTACTTTGTATTAATGTTGGAGCTGGATCAATACCATAAGTGTCAGCTACAGTTCCTTTCATTTCGTTTGGTCTCACCAAGTAAACATTTTTGCATTAGCTCTGCAGTCACACAGTGTGACAGTTTTTAATACAGATGATGTAGCAAGATAATCATATTGTGCTCTGGAATGGCAGAGATGCTCCCATGAGATGAATTTCAGCTCAGCAGATGTTCTTTGTGCACAGCTCTTGGGGACTGGTGCTCTGCAGCTCGCAGAGCCAGGCTGGGTGCTGGCACGTGCACAACTGAGCTGGTGGCAGCTCCTTCCCTTCCCTTCTCTCTTTTTTCCTGTCTAATCAACAGGACAGAATTAGAGCTTTGGAGATCACTGCAGGCTGTAAACCACCCTGGGAGTGTCTCTGCAGCCATCTGAGGTCTCCTCCTACGTTAGGCAAAATTTTCATCTCAATTTGGACCATGAACTACCATACAGCTGGCTTAGATTATGTCTTCATACTCAGTTCTTCTCTTTTCAGCTGGAACCAATTCACTGACATGTTTACTCAAACATTTTTTTGAAATGTATTTCGTTTTTCAGCCATGTCTTTTTTTCTGCAGTAGGGTATGCTTCATTTTCATAGATGTATGGTGTGCTGCTTTTTCTTCAGTATAAGATTGTAAAAGACCAAGTGGAGGAGGAGCAGGAAAGCTGTGTTTGAGCAGCCCTCTCCTTTTTGATGTGTATGGGTTTTTTTTTCTTTCCTAATTTCTACTTAATGTGACATTCTGAAAAGTTCAATTTCAGCTGAATGCTGCAGCTCAGCTCTAATAATTACTTTTAAAAGATCATTTTGAAATTTTATAAGCTGAAACTGCCTACAGATCTCCATCCATTTTGTCCATCCTCTTTGGTAAATGGTAACTATTGCACATATAATTCCCAGCTACTTCCCCCACTTCCCTGGTACATTTGTTTATGTGCATTCAGTCTGGATGCTCCCTAGTGAGGGAAGGCAGGTGGATAAAGCACAGTGCAGTGAACAGAACTGGTCATTCTGTCCTGGTTTCTGTGGTTATTCTGTTCCTCAGTGCTGTGGGATGAGTTTGTTACTTGTTATTGCATCATTCAGAGTGAGGAGCAGGAGTCCCACTGGTACTGCTCACTAAATCTGTGTGAGGTTATTGCTGAGAGTCCTGTCTTTCAAAAGAGGCAAGAAGGCATCAGAATTAGAATTTAAACGTCAGTTTGAGGATTAGAAGGAGGCTCTTCTCTTCTGGACTGCAAATCATGTGTAAAGATTCCACTTGCTGTTCAAGTGTCAATACCCAGCTCGCTCTGAGATCTGGAAATGAACTATTTCTTCTTTAGCTTTTAACTTTATTATTGCTATATTTATTATGCATTACTGGTGGTACAGGACTTCAGGGCAGATCCATTCATTTCTCCTCAGCAATCAGAAGGGTTTGCCTTAAACTTGTTTCACCAGTTGGCTGAGTAAATGACACACTCCTCTTATTCTCCCTAAATGTCTTCTGACAAAACTGTAATGACCTGATCCCATAGGAGGAAATTCACCAGTGCTGGATTTTGGATGAGGTTCTCTGGCTGGAGCAGGAAGCAGTCAGTGAGTGCAGTATTGCTCCATGCTATTCTAATAATGTTCTAGAATGAAATCCTTCAAGATTACCAAAATTTAGTTCTGTAAATAAACTGAGGAAGTATCAGCCTAACTTCCTGGTAGGTGACTATAAAAACCTGAAACACATTACCTCAGTTCTCTGAAGTTGCTATAAATTGCTGAAATTTGCCTGAATACTAACTGTGTAACACAAAAAAGTCTGATGTTTGACCTTAGAGGTGTAAAATTAATCAGAATCCACAAATATACAGTCTCAGTTTAAAGAGGCACCAGATCCCAAATTTTCTAGTGCAGATGTGCACTGCTCTTGTTAAGACACTAAAAGCCCCTGGTCAGTATTTTTTTTCCCCTGGACTTTGTAAGTATAGAAATGTGTGAAACACCGAATTCTTTTCAAAATTCAAATGTTGAGCTGCCTACAGGAAGTTTCCAGCTGTGTTGGGTGGCCAGAACCATCAGGTGTGAAATTCTCTGAGCAGTGTGAGGAGGCACTTGCTGCCTCTGCAGTGCTGGCCCTGCTTTGTGAGTCTTTGTTCTGGCTTTATTTTCATGGATATTTCACACTTTCAAAGAGTTTTCTTCTAAAAGCCATTTTTTCTCTGTTTGAAATTCTGAAATATGTAGGAGTTTGGCATAGGATTCAGAGCTGAACAAAGACTAATAATCTGTTTTCTGTCAAGAACCTGAATTGCTGAGAAGTTGGTGGGCTTGTTGTTCTGTGGTTGTAAGTACTGTAAGTTTCAGTTGAGGTATAATTATTTTTATATCTTATAATTATTATTATTATAAAAGCAGCTTCACATAGTCTGGAAAGTAAACAAAAATAGCTAATAATGAGTTCTGAATAATATGGAGTTGGGTTTCAGAATGACGTGCAAGTACTTACAGCATCAAGCTCTCAGATTTTAAATCAGTTAAAGGGAAATCTCTTCTGTAGGAAAAGGTGAGAGAAGTTTTTGCCTTAGCACCAACTCTTGCACTGTTTGACCTCAAAATATTAACTATTTTTTATTTGGAATGAGTGCTTTGATAAATCTTGGAGTCTTTATTAAAGATGTCTTCCCATTTGCTGTTTTCTTTTGTTGAGGTTTCAATTATTTAATTACAGGTCTTGATATGAAACTAATCATGCATGAGTCTGTATGAAGCTGGCGTGCTGAAAGCAGAAAATCATTAAACAGTCATTACTGTAAACTGACGTCGGCCTGTAATTTTTGCAGTTAACGGGGGAGTTGGTGCTTGGTGAACAATCCAATTAAAACTGGCAACAAAAGACTTAAAATGTCAGCCAAATTGCTTTTTAATAGTCAACGCAGCCGTCACAAAACATAAACATTAAAGTCCCCATAGTAGCATAAAGCTTCATGGTGAAACAATTCTAGAAAATGAATAATAATTACAGTATCCTGAGAATTCTCTTAATAGATCTGCGCTCATTAAAATACTTTGTTGGGTAGATTCATATGAAAAAGTATTTTTCCCTTGATACTTCTTTATGCATTTGTTTTGAAGGTTTTATTCAGTATTTTATGGACGTAATTTCTGGTAATATTCAAAAATATGTGTCTTATTTACAATGAGTTTAAATAACTGTATATGGATAAGCTCTGAGTGAAACACAAAGAAATACCTTGTGAGGTGAGCTGAGGATACGGTCACAAAGAACTTTTATAGCCTATTGATGCTGTAAAATAATGTCAGCTTTGTTCATTTTGCATTGCACTGGATTCTGTTGGAATTCTGGAAACTGAGAATTTCAGACTCTCTGTGCTGACAGGCACTGACCCCCAAGCAAACACTGCATTGACCTGAGGCCGTGGAAAAGGCTCCCAAAATTGAGTGACAGCACTGGGGTTGTGGGTGTGGAGTTTGAATAGAGGCATGGTGGAAAACTTAGAGTTTAATGTTTCAGAATATAGTAATATATATGGGGAAATAAGGAGGATTTTGGGTGTTGCCCAAGTCCTCCTTCTGCACCTTTCTCTTCTTGGTTTTGGGTGGTTTTTTCCTAATTGGGTGGAAAAGGTCTGCATTGTGGATCTTGAGTGGTCATTATTGGGTCAGAAATACAAATAATACAGGTGTCACCTTGTTATTGGGTAATTAGTGCCTAAATAACCTTGGAAGGAGTTTGAGACACCTCCATTTTCTCCCTTGTTAGCTAGAGCTCCTGGCTGGTGAGGCTGTGCTATAGATAAGAAACACTGAACACAAAAACTGCACCTTGTGCATTAATCCCGGCTCTAAGGAAGAAAAGAAGATAAAAACCCAAAGATTCTTTTGTGAGTGGAGCAAGGCAGCAGGAGAAGCTCGTTGGAGCTTCCAGGCTGGAGTTACCCAGCTGGGTCTCCAGTGGCCTCCCTGGTGCTGTGCTCAGGACTGCCGATGGCTGGGGGAGTGCAGAGCCCTAAAAACAGACACCAGTGTGGGGTTAAAGTGTTCAACAGGTCTGTGGATCAGGGCACCATCAATCCCCAGCTGAGTGGGGAGGTGGAGACATGTTGGTGTTCCAGAAAATGCACATGCTTGCCTTCAAGTGCCCAAATATGCTTTAGAGAGACTGATCTGCCAGCTGTGGCCTTGTCTTACATTAATTTTCAGGCATTACTCTACCTGTTCCTGTGTTGTTATTTTGTCTTTCCCTACAGAAGTTTGGCTTTTCTTTGAAAAATAATGGATTTGCTGTTTACCATCAGTTACAGATGTTCCATTGTCTCCCCTCCCAGCCAGCCCAGGACTATAGGAGAAGTGTCAGCATAGCTGGATAAAACGTTAGCAAACATCAATGCAGGTATAGATCTTTTTGTAGAAGTATTTGTTTTATCTGTGCTTTGAGAGGGACAAGAACTTGTAAACTTCCTCCAGGGATAAAAGGCAGGAGTAGTCAATCAGCTAATTCTTCACTGAGGTCTGTCCTTTCACTAAGACAGTGTCATTTAGATCCCATGTAGAATTATTTGGTGAGTAACAAATAGCCTTCTATTATGTTATCTGACAATTACATGCAGCCTCCTTAAATGGTGCCTTGTTATTCTAAGGGTTACCAAGGAAAAATTGATGCTAACCATCCTACAGCCAAGGTTCCATTCTTCTTTCTTCTAAAAAAAAAAGTGTCCCTTTTTAAAAACAGTATTTTGCTCTTTAAGTAGATGATTAAAATATAATTGCCCCCAGGAATTTCAGGGCCCATCAGGACTGAAGTTTGGGTCCTGATGTACCTGGCAGGTTTAACCATGATTCAGGGCTAATCATATTTCTGTAGAGCCACAGAATAGTCTGTGTTTGCAAAAATATGAATCAACAAAGTGTGTCTGATGGCTGGGCTGTAAGCTGAAGGGCATTCTGTACTTTGGTGAGCTGGTGGGACTCGTGTCACTGTCCCCATCCCAAGGGAGGCAGGAGCTAAAAGGGAAGAGTCTCCCCTCAGCCCTCCCAGGGCAGCAAGCTCAGGAGCTGCAGGGCTTTGTGTTATTTGGGTCTGTGACAGGGCATGGCCTCAGGCAGTCTCCTTGCCCTGAAAATGGTGCAAAATACCAGGAACACAGGTGAAGCAGGTAGGAGGCAGACAGGGGGTGACAAAGTGGTTTAATATGTCTGTATTCATGATATTTCCACTGACCTATTGGGCTGAATACACGGTGTATTTCAGTATGATTTATAATTGCTAATTCCATTACCCATAGATCCCTTTCTGAAAGCCCTCACTGCTAATGAATTTAATAACACAAGGGCCAAAACTTGAATATTTATCACTGCCAAAACCCATCAATAACAGCGGAAACATTAATTTTTACAGCCGTGACTGCTTGCAACCTATTTTACCAGTCATAAACTGCTCTTTAATCAAAATCTGTTCACCTCTAAAGTCATCAAATATTTGCTGCCAGGCTACTTGTAAGTGCCTGTCTTTTGCAAGCCTAGATGATAGGCTTACTGTGTAAGCTGTAATTTCTCCCACTTTGTTCAGAGTTTTAGAATAGTGATTGTACTGTCCCCTGTGAGTTCCCACTGATAGAAGTTACAACTCGTGATATTGACTGAACCCACCACTTTTAAGTAATGGCAGGAATTACAATTTCTCCTGGAAATATCCCCTTTAAGCTGGCTGGGAGCTGTCAATCTTCACCCTGTCCTTTGAATGCCGTGTGATGTTAATTGTACCAGCAGCTGCTTGATCTGCTAAACAAACCACTGGGAGCCTGAGCTGCTTGTTTGGGCTGTTCCCTCAGACTCCATCACAACTGGCGTGCTGCTTTTCCTCTCCTCCCTTCTCATTTTGTCCTTGCCCTCTGTCCTGTGCTGGCACGGGCTGCAGGGGTTGAGGAGAGTCCTGGCACTAAAACCTGACTGATGTACCACCTGCAGCAGAGGAGAGGAAGGCAGTGAGTGCTAGTTTCACTGCACATTTTTCATATAAATTGACATAAGTGTGAGCATTTCCCATAGATGGAATGTTTTTCCCATAAATGTTATACATGGAGCACATTAGTATTTAACAGCTCTGTGAAGAAGTAGCACAGAACCAAGCCATAATTCAGGCAGTTCAGTGGAGTCAACGCACCTCAGGAGCTGTTGCTCTTCATTCCCCTCTGGCAATGTTAATTTTACATGAACACACATCAGCATGTTTATATTGTCAGGTGCTTCTGCATGATAACATTTAAACCTTGCACTTCACCCACAGTACACAGCATTATAACCTCCAACTCGTTTCAGGTTACAAACTACAACACGGAGAGGGACATTTTGCAGTGCATTGTTTATGACCAAAATTACTCCAGCAATCAGGCTCCCGAGTTAGAACACTGACTGATGGAGTTAATTAAGGAGGAGTGGTGCTGCTGTAGCTCCAACGCTCTGCAGATGTAAGTGCTTCTAAAGTGAGGCAAAGTTTGTCAGGAGAGGTAATGTCTGTCAGTGCACCAGCTGCAGGGAAAAATGAGCTTTGGGCCACGAAGCCTTTCTTTTGGTTTGAGTATATTAACATTTCCATCATCAGAAAAAGCAGAAACACTCTCCCCACACACACACCTTAAGCAAAGGGTTTACCAGTCTTCTTTCAAGAAGTGTGCAAAGTAAAACTGACAAGTTAAGTATACAGTACAAAGACAACAGATGCCTGAATTTTTTGTCCTGAAAGACAGAATATTATTAAATGCATCCTATACAGAAAGTGGAAAATGTGGGAAAATCCCAGGCTTGTGTTAGAATACCTAAATAAATATGGAATCCATGAGGAACTTTAGGCAAGTTTAGTGCTCTTCTACAAGAGACTGTATTAATCAGAATTAAAGAGGTATAAAATATGCACTTCTGTAAAAACAAGAGTGTTTTAAAGAAAGATCTGCTGGTGTTGGTCCATCGTTCCTTTTTCCTCTGGTGTTCAAAACTGGGTAATTACATTTTTGTAAAGAGTGAGGTCCAGTATGAATGTTTATAAAATATCCTTACTTAGGTCTTACAGGACAAGTTTAGCTTTGAATGTAAAAACATTAGGAAAAGGAAGTGCTGCCATCATAAGCAGAATACAAAGACCTTACAGAACTTCCAGGACATAAAGGGGTTATAAGAGCATGAGAGGGACTTTGGACAAGGGCATGCAGTGACAGGAGAAATGGATTTACACTGACAGAGCAGAGTTACATCAGATATTGGGCAGGAATTGTTCCCTGCCCACAACAGGAGATTTGGAACTGGGTGATCTTTAAGGTCCCTTCCAGCCTAAACCATTCTGTAATTCTAAGAATGCTTAAAAAATCATCACAGAGTGGTTTGTAACTGAGCAGCAGTACACCCACAGAACTTTTAAATAACCTGAATTAAACTCCCTGAACATATGTTGCTATTTTGTTCATTAAATAATGGATTACCAGCTAATTCACACTCTACTGAGACACATCCAGTAAATAACAACAACAACAAAAAATCCCAACATACCAAGAAATAATAAATTCAGGGACTGAAAAAATTAAAATATTCCAAAAGCAGAACAGGTTAGATGCAAAGCTTTTATGGTTCATTACGTTTTGGTATATTCTCTCTGGTATACTTCACCTAATAACAATACAGGCTATTGTAGCCCTGTCAGTGAATGATAAAACAGTTCAATTACCCTGTCTTTTATATGGATCCAAAAAGTATAGGAAGGTATATTTCAGAACTGTTAGGAAAACAGTTCTGCCAAGGCTTGGCTAATTTTCAAAACTAACTTTAAATTACATGCTAACTAGTTGATGAAGCTGTTTATTTCATTTTTGCCAGTCTGTAAAGCAATTTGCCTACATGCTTATGGTTATAAAGGTGTTTTAGCCTGACTCTTAAGGAAAATGAGTTTATGTTAATACTGCTCCTGTCCATGGTTCTGATCTGTCCATCCAATTCCTTTTGAACAGAACAGCAGCATCACCCACCCTGGCTGAGCCAGGGAGTGTCCTGAGTTAACTGATTTTCCACTTTCTGAATGCAGAAGCCCATTACAAAGCAGGATGTGAATTATTTCGTGTCCTGAAAGGAAAAGCAGCAGCAGCAGAACTGAGGAGCTGAGGAGGTCTGTGCTCTGTAAATGTGGAATGCACAATTCCATGGAGCAGCACGTGGTCAGTGCTGTTTGTGGCCATCCAAAAGAACAAACCAGAACCAAATTTCAAAGAAAAGAGAGAAAGTAGAACTCCCTCAAACTGGCAGAATTTCAAGGCGAGATTTTCTTGTTTCCAGCTGCCAGCCCTGCTGCAGTTTCTCTTGGTGTGGGTGCAGGAAGTTTGCAAAGTGCCTCAAAGCAGAAGAGCTAACCAAATTAACATTTACTGAGTTATTCCTGAAATTGAATAATGAAAGCAAACCCCCTAAAAATTAAAAGAAAAAACAAATCCAGGTAGAAAGAAGTTTGAGTAGAGTTTGTGAAGTGGATGGGGAATGTGCAAGCTGGAGTAAAAGAGATCACCAGAATGTTGTCTGGATCTTTTCAGGAAGCTTC
This sequence comes from Illadopsis cleaveri, assembly GCA_013399915.1. Lineage (NCBI taxonomy): Eukaryota > Metazoa > Chordata > Aves > Passeriformes > Timaliidae > Illadopsis > Illadopsis cleaveri. Next base: position 106,332 of record VXBB01022885.1, read on the forward strand.
AGAGTTCCAGATGTGCTCTGTGGAAAGGAGAGAACTATTTTAAAAAATTACTTCTCAGGAGAAATTTAGAAATTTTCTGAACAATCTCTTTTGTCTGTGAAAAAATGAGCTGAATGCAGATGAGAAGGGCAGTGATAAAGACCAAGAGAATCATTTCTGGCTTGGCTACTCCTCAGGTGGAAATCTGATTTGAAACAGATTATTCCAAGTGTAAAGTTTGAGCTGAAATAATGTTACATAGCTACATTTTTAAGTGAATGGAAATTTCCATCACATCAGTGAAGACAATGAAAACAAGTCTGTATTTGCATATCATACAGAAATGTTTTAATGTACAAGAATTAAAAAATACGAATGTTGTTAGCAGCCATTAAAAATAAAAGCAGCAGTTGTTACAGGTAGCATTAGGTAAGCCAATTCCTACATCAGTCTCATATATTTTGGAATCTTGTTGGCTTTAGACAAATTATCTTGCATAATATTCCCTTTTAGGTATTTAATGATTTTGCAGTAAGTTATTTTACATAGTCTGCTGTTTATTTAGAGTCCTGAAGAATCCCAAGTGTACATATTTAGATTTAATGCTGCTTTATATCCCAAACTCTATTTTTTGTGTCATAAAAATAATGAGACATAGACTCAGTTTCAAGCAAAATAAAAACAACTTTGCCAATTTGGAAGGTCTGTAAAAACTAATTGGAAACTCGGGCTGGTTCTCAGCCTAATGAGTTTGCAGTGCTGCACTGAAAGCAGGGTCTGATGAGGAAGACTTTTTAAATCACCCAAATAATCAGGCTGCAGTGTGAGGTTCTCTGTGATGCCAGTAGCTGGATGAAAGGGTGACAAGTGTGATAATTAAAAAGGAATCCCCCCAGGAAATGGGATGTGTTGCTCTCTTGTGCTAAATTGCACTGGGGGACACAAGGTACCCAAGGAGCCAGAGATTGGTGGTTCCAAAGCAGAACCAGTCTGTTACTGCATGGAACAAACTGAACTCTGTCAGACAATTGTGTGCCAGGGACAGGACAGATAAAAAGGGAACTCAAAGGACTGTTGCCATTTAGATAATACAGGTTTTTTCCCCAGTTCCTAGAGATGCAGTCACCTTGGCATTTACTGCACAGCTCTTGATGTGCCTTGTAGAGTCTGACTGTGTGTCCTGGCAAAAACCAGCATTTTTCAAACAGGACAGTGGCTCAGCCATTGAAATGGTTTGTCATGCAAATTATAGGTTGTATAATAACCCTGCAGATTTTCTCTAGAGTGCGTTTGGGATTGATACCTGAAGTAAGGAAATGTCATTGATCAAATACATAAGAATGGTGGACCTCAAATATTGTGTGCAAAATTTGGGTAGCTTTCAATTCTAAAATAACAGGATACAGGATTTACCTAGATTAATTATTATATGAAGTGCCTTAGCAGATTATTTTGGAGCCCTGGACTGTTGACTCCAGTGATTTAATTTACTGAGGTCTCCAGTTTTCTAATATGCTTAGAAATGCTTTTCTGGTGTATGCAAACAAATATTACAGCATAAACCTCAGTGCAACTGTAAGAATGCTGCCTTGATAAAAGATCAATGAAATTAAAAGGATTAAGCCCAGGCCAAATCCATGACAGCTTTGCTTACCACAGCATTGCAAAGCTTATGTGGAGCACTGAACAACCTTGTTTCTCCAGCTGGGGTAAATTGGAGCTGTCACAGAGGAAAAGGTGCTTTTGTTCCACAAGCCGTTCCAGGAGAGGAGAGAATCCACTTTCATCTTTTGCCTTGAAGACGCATCTTGTCATAATGTAAAGAAAGTATGTGTTGTAAAAGGATGGCAGCAGTTCCTTGCAGGGAACTTCTGCAGGTTCCTCAGAGCTTGGCTCCAGCTGGATTTCTGCAGGTTTAACTGGACATCTGCTAGAAAGGGAGAGTGAGGCTGAGTGCAGAAATGGGGTAAAGCTGTGTTAGACACTGAGGTGAAGTAGCTGGAGGAGTTTCAGGTTAACAAGTTCCCAGATCACTCAGTGTGGCAGCAATTTTTACCACTGTCTTCCATACCAAGTGTTTGCTGTTGTCCATAGCTGTGTGTCTGTACTGGGATTCTTTGGAGACTTGGGGGAAGCAGAAAAAGCAAGGTTTTATTGTTCCTCAGAATACCATTGCAGCACGTTTGTGTGTTCACTGCCCTTTGCAGGAGGTTGAGGCTCAGGCTGAGGCACCCTGGGCTGTGTGGCAGCATTTGTTAGCACAGGCAGGACCCTGTGCAGGAACAAGATCCCTTTGGGGTGCTGGGGGCAGCCTGGGGGTCCCACGGGGCAGGGCCAGCACAGGGAGCAGGGCCCAGGCTGGTGCAGGGGCTGTCAGCTCCCTGCCAGCTCATCTGCCATAAAACCTTACAGCAGAGATTGACTTCCTAATATCTCACCTAAATCTGTCCTCCTTCAGTTCAAGGCTTTGGTCTCCCCTTTCCTTTTTTAATTGAGACAACCTCCTGGGAGGTGGCTGTGCTCAGGTGGGGTTGGTCTCTCTCCAGGCAGCACTGACAGAACCAGAGGACACAGCTTCAAGCTGCACCAAGGGAAATGTAGGTTGGATATCAGGAAAAAGATTTTTACAGAAAGGGCAATAAAGTATGGCAGTGGTCTGCCCAGGGAAGCGGTGGAGTCACCATCTCTGGCTGTTTTTAAAGACTGTATGTGGCACTCAGTGCCCTGGTTTAGTTGGGATTGGGTTGGACTTGATGATCTTGGAGGTCTCTTCCAACTCTGTGATTCTGTGAACATAAAGGAGCCACTAACTGCAAAACAGCATCTATTGGCAATCTCGATCTTGATAAAACAATAATCCTCTGCGTGTTTGGTTGCGTTTTCCCTGTTGCTGCACACATAACAATAATCCTGTGTGTGTTTGGTTGTGTTGTTGCACACATAACAGTAATCCTGGTTGTGTTTTCCTGTTGCAGACATGACAATAATCCCATGTTTGTTTGTTTCCCTGTTGCAGATATAACAGTAATCCTGTGTGTTTGGTTGTTTCAGATACAACAATAACCCCATGTCGGTTGTTTCCCTGTTGCAGATACAACAGTAACCTCACGTTCGGTTGTTCCCCTGTTGCAGATACAATAACACCACGTTCGGTTGTTTCCCTGTCGCAGATACAACAATAACCCCATGTCGGTTGTTCCCCTGTTGCAGATACAACAGTAACCCCATGTCGGTTGTTTCCNAACAATAACCCCACGTTCCGTTGTTTCCCTGTGGCAGACACGGCACTAACCCCCGTGTGTTCCGTGCCGTTGCAGACATGCCGGGCAGCCCGCACAACCAGTTCACGTTCCGGCCGCTGCCGCCGCCGCCGCCGCCCCCGCACGCCTGCACGTGTGCCAGGAAGGCTCCGGGCCCCTCGGACTCCCTGCAGAGGAGATCCATGACCACCCGCAGCCAGCCCAGCCCCGCGGCCCCCACGGCCCCCGGCAGCACCCAGGACTCGGTGCACCTGCACAACAGCTGGGTCCTCAACAGCAACATCCCCCTGGAGACCAGGTACGGAGCACAGAGCCCGCCCGTTTGTCCTAGGGACAAACCTCTAAAGGAGTCAGGGAGGATGGAAACTTCTCTGCAGAAGTGAGCGTGAACAACAGTTCAGTACAGCTGATCCTTCTGGAGCTACAAGCTTTTCTTACACTTTATAAAGATAAATCTCTGCTGTTTCTGGTGTAACAAGCTAAAATATCTGTCTATACTTTCTGCTGCAAGAAAGGTGATATCTGGGTGTTCTGCCCCGTGAACTTTTGATTCTCTGCAATTAACAGTCAGGTAGATCTTTTTAAGCCTCTCTGCATCCCCATTCACCACATTTCCATCAGACTTCATTGGGGGACAGTACTTTGCAATTTATTTTTCTTTTGAGTTCACTTAAAGTTTCCTAGTTTCTTACTGTTTTTGCAAATTTGAAGCTTCTCATAAAGGGCAAATACAGAGATATACAGCTGTATCTGTAATTCTGTAAAGGGCTGTGCAGTGAATTAGGAATTCAGACTGGAAGACATCCTTTGGGCTCCATGTTAGTTATTCACAGAGTGGGAATTTTCCACATTCTGACCCTTCCGTGGTTATTTCAGCTGATTTCATGTCCCCACTGGTCACTCCCAGAAGCCTCTCACGAGGCTGGCAGAGAGGCTGGCTAATCCACAAGGAAAATGTGGGAATCTGCATGCCAGGATGTATCTGCAGTTTGTGTACAGACAAGTGCTGTAGCAGGGGACACTGGAATAAAAAATCCTTGTCATCAGCACTTCCTGGGAGTCTGCAGGGCACAGCACAGCCTTAGAGAAAAGGAAGGGCTGCAGCTTGATTTTCCTTTCTTTACCTGGGAATGATTCTGCCAGGGCTGAGCTGGTGCTTTGGCCTCATACCTGCATTCCCTTTCCTTCTCCATTAATGTCTTGCTGCCCATTAAAAATAATCCTACCAAATAAAGAGAAACATTTCAATGATATGTTTCTGTGCCAGGTCTTTAATAACACCAAATCTAGCTAATGTCTACATACCTAATGTAGCTAAGCAGATTTTTTTTTATTCAATTTGGAACATTTGCAATCAAAAAGAAGACTTGCACAGTAATGTATTCCCTACTGTAAGAACTAGGCAAAAATCAGAATGCACATGTTCAGCTTTTCTCCCAACTGTATCTCCTGTTAATCCATAAACAGAACATGTGTTTGATGTTTTATCTACTGCCATGGAATATTAGAGAATTTTCAGACAGGAAAAGATTTCCTAGAACTAATTATGGGACTGTAAAACCTGTTCACTCTGGACAGACAGAAATTAAGCAAGTTTCTGAGTCTGCTCATAGTGATGATGTGTCATATTTATGTAAAAGAAAATCTCCTAGTTCTGAAAAGGTTTGCAATACCCAGGTTAAACTTGTACTCTTACATAATTAGAATTTCAAACCCTAGATTAGATGGCAAAGGGCTGCAGTGAAAACATACACTGACTGTGGTGAATGTGTTTGAAAGTTTTCTTGTGCATTTTTTTTGCCTACTGTTTTTATAGAAAAGGGCAAGTCAGAAAAGTTGTTTTGTGCTTCATCTAGAGGTGCTACACGCACTGATCTGCAAAGCACTTCTGCCAGGGCCTGACTTACTAACGTTTAATGATGAGCCTGACTTGGGAAGATGAAATCACTTGTTCAAGTTCACACCAGCTTTTGCAAAACTAAAATTAGAGTCTGTGTGTCGCTGCCAAGGCCAGTTCCCTCACTCTGGCAGTTATTCTGATTATAAGCAACCCAAATAAAAATAAGAATTAAGAACAGCTTTAAAACTCCAGAGGACACGTTACCAAACACCTGCTGCTGAGGGAATTGGGGAAGGGCTGTACCTGTGGGAGGAGCAGCAGCTCCAGCTGGTGACTGGCTGTGCTGCAGCCCCCAGCCCTGCAGTGTGCCCAGAGATGCAAATCTATGCATGCACACACGTGGGGAAAAATAAACACAGCCATTATTAAAATTACTTATGAACATGCAGTAAGTTCATAGTCACACAGAGAAATAAATTTTAAGCAGTGCCAGGAAAAGGCTGCAAGGATCTCTCATACCACATAAAAACATGGGAAACATTGATTCTCTTTTTTAGGATAATGTTATTGGGCTCTTACAAAAATTGATTTTTTCCCTCTCCCCCAGAATGAAGCACTTGCAACTTATTGCCTGTTCCCTTCCTCTCCACTAAAATAATTGTTTTTTCAGGCTCCATAGATACTTTGCTCTAATGCTTCAAATCTTGTGATTTACAGTGTAATACATTGTCATTATCTCTGACAGCCCCAACTGAACATAGCAAACTACTTTTTATGGAGTAAGTGTTAAGCCCTGATAACTCAAAGGAATGTTTTTCATTTTCTCCATGCCCTTCTAGTTAACTCAGTATTTGTTTCCATATCTTGCTTTCTTAGTTTGTTTTTTTTGCCTACTGTTTGCTATTTATTTTCCCATTTCAGTCAAATCCCCAAAGAAGAAGTAAAATCTAGATGTTAAGTAGGGATTTTACCTGAAATTTTTCATACCTTCCTTATAGTCTGTTACAGATCCCTCATGGGTAAACCATTGGTCACACTTATTTTAAGTTTAGACATAGATTACCAAAGCATCAGGGTTTTTAAGTTTTCTGTCTAAATCTCAAAATTTAGCTAATTTTGATTTTGTTTTGAAGGGAAGTTTTTAGTCCTGTTTTGTGCGTCAGTATTTAGGATATTTGCTTGTTCCTTCCTTTTTTAAATCCAATTTCTTCCTGGTTCCTGTAGCCCATTTAGCAGTGCTGGCAGTGAGGTTAATGCTGTGCTGAATGGGCTGAAATCTCCCTTCAGTGCCCTGGCAATGAGCCAGTGCTGTGCAGAGACAGCTTCATTTAAACAATCTGATCACCATGGAAACGGCTCCTCTAAGGGGACACTGAGGTGCCAGACCATAAACCTGAGATTCAATTACCATTAATTTATATAAAACTTGGAAGTGCTGGAATGATAACAGGAGTATTTGGGGTTCAAGGCAGTTATTATTTTAGTTACAATTCAGCAATATTTCGGAGCCCTCAAGTTTGATTGTGTCTCTAAACACTTGGAAACTTGGAGAGTTTTGGAGTTGAAGAAGTGTGTTTGAGCCACCACGTAGATGGAATCATTCCTTTCCATGTTATATAGTTATTTCAGGTGTATAGATATGATTGGCTGCATTTGTTTTCCTGAACATAACTTGGTTTTACTTCTGTTTGGTATGGGGGAGATCTTGACAACAAGCAAGAGATTTATCCTGTACTCTGGTTTAGCTTTGTTCTTTTTAAATCAACCTCATAATTATTTTTTCTCTTCAGGAAGTCCACTGCTAGCCTTTCAAATCACAGACACCTGTACACACTCCCCTTCTGTGTGAAATGGAGGAATTTTAAAAGCAAAAATAGTCAAAAATGCATCTAGAAGTTCCCACTCAGTTCAGTGTGAGCCCTTGCAAGGTTTGATTTTTCTTCTTGGTCTCAGCATTTGAACATCCTGTGGCTCTTGTGCATCTTGCCTCCAGTGCAGAGACTCAGAAAACACTTTCCTGTGCCTTGATTTTCTCCCAGGTTTCCGTAGCAAAGGGAGCAGCTTTTTAGCTCCCAGGCAGGCAGGTGTTAATGGGCATAAGCCCCCAAACAGGGAGACACTTTCTGCTTGAGCAATTCACTGGAACTGTTTGCAAATGGAGCCCACTCCTGAGATAAATGGCTGCATTTGGGGCTGTTCCAGGAGTAAATGCAGGGGGAGCTTCCTTTATGAGCTTTTCTTCAAATTATGTTGGCCAGTATTTGCTATTATGACATTTCTCTTGTATTTTCTCATTTTCTACCTAATTAAACAATAAATCATATATAGAGGCTGACCATATTAAAAACAGACACGACAAGGGCTTTAAATTCATTGAGTCCCATGTGTTCTCACTGCACAGCAGAAAAGATCTGAAAATATTTCTCTTCAGAATTCCAAAAGATAAATTGAAGACTGTCAATACGACCATGAACTGAAAATAAAAGCTGTAAATACGGCCTTAAAATTTAATAATGCCAGAATGAAGGTGTCTTTTGTGGAAATAAAAATACAAACATTTGTCAGCTACAATGAAGTACAACTTCCATGTCAGCAGCAATGGCCCTTGAGGGTCCTGCTCTGGGTAGTTTGAGATCCAGTCACTAAGGACAAAAGGGCAATTTCAGTTGTTCATTCTCTCTGTTGTGTTTTTCTCTGTGAGAAACTCTGTGTGGGCTTCCCTGGAATCGTGGAGCAGTATTTGTGTGAGGGTTTTTATGGCAGTTAAATATAGCAACCTGCACAATCACGCTGCAGATACTCCTTGCTCATTGTTTTGAATAATGTGATGATATCTAAAGTTGTAACTAAATGTAAAGCTGTGCTGTGATTTTATGGGCACCAATGAGCCTTTCAGCTTTCTATGAAATAGTGTTTCCATTTGCAAAACCAGAAACAGACTGAATCTAAATTTTGAAAGAGAACAATAAATACAGGTTATACAAAGGGTCTGGGCTGTGAGAAGAATGAGAACAATTCTACCTTTTCACTTCCAAAATAATCAAATATGTATGTAATGCACATACATTTGTAGAGATGAGCAGATGGATGAAGAGCCAAAGAGACACTGTGGTTACCTCAGAGAGGGAAAACTTTCCAACTGCCTCTTCTATTTGTGAATATTACTGAGCCTTTAATATTTATTTATGGATTTGAGTTATCAGTGTAATAATATTAAGTGACTTTTATTTCACCAACAAATGCCTTACAGATTATGTCCTGTATTTCTCTTTTTAAGAGAATATTATCATCTTCTTTATGGATGTTTTTGATGTTTTTGTGAACATTCAGTTTTTCTCCACTTGGAAGCAATGGTTCTATCAATCACCATTATAAATGCTCTGATTTTTCTTGTGTTCTCAGTTCACAGAAAAAAAACCAAACGACCACAGGCCTTAGCTTTTCTCTTAGATCAAATATTAAAGCACACATCAGGCTGCAGTCACATCTAAACTTTTGAACTGCAGGTTTTATTACTTTGCTCTTTAGAAAGAGAAGCTGATTTTATGGAATTGATAGCAACAGTTGAGCATGTCCTGACGTCCCTGGGGAACCATGGTGTGCTCAGACAGATGAGGAGTCAGCTGAGTTTATGAGAACACAGCCACAGTCTGGCTTTGGAATTTGTCTTTGTGCCACCAGCGTTTTTCAAATTCTGTAGAAATGTCTTTGGGTGCTCAATATACACTCCCAGAAATGGAAGTTGTAAACAGTTGGAGTTTTTAAACATTTTCTCAGCATTATTTCACTGTAGCTCAGTTTCAGTGTACCATTGCTCCAGAATCCAGTTTTATTGCAAATGAGAGCAGTGTCAGTTCTGCTCTGTGTGGATGGAGCTGTGTGTCCACCAGTGAGCTGAATGAAATTATTCCTGGCTTAGGTTGTTAGAGCCTTAGTGATAACAATTTTCTGTTCAGCACTTCCTTCCCTTTACCTCTGGTACCTCTGGGCTATGCACCATAAAGGACCATCAGACCCTTCTGCTGTAATTTCCAAAACATTTAAATGAGAAATTATCAAATAGGTAGGTTTTTGTCGTTATGTCTTGAATAATTAAAGTACGTAAAGAACAATTGACTTTTTATATTTGTAGTATTTGTAAATATATGTGTGTGTGTATTTGTGTATATGCATACATACTTCTCATATGTATATGCTTATATCTAATAACATTTTATGTGGTGATTTTGCTTCTGTTTCCATGAATATCAATAGGAATTTTGCCAGGACATTTTTTCCTAAAGTCTAAGTGATTAACTGCTGACTGAGAAAAACCTTCTCATCCTTGCAAAAGCTTTCATGTGTGACAACAAAGCACGGAATCCAGAATAACCAGCTGTGCTCTCATGGCCTGATAGGAAGGGAGCAGGTTTATGTAGTCCTGTAAACTGTTCTGTTACTTCATTTGAATTCGTTCTTTTACTGTTTATGAGTTGATATATTTTGAACTAAAATAAGGTAACATTACAATGAGCAATGCCATCTTTCTAATGTGTGTGTCTGCAGTGGGAAGGAAAGCCAGAATTTGCAGTGTGATGCACTGCCAGGGTGCTGTGCTCAGGGTCAGATGTTAAGTTTTGTCTGAGTGCAGCTCACTTGGGTAATAATCGTGAAGCAGAATAATTAGTACTCAAGTTTAATTCTTGTGGTTTAGTCACAAGACTCCTGATGCACAGGCCCTGTAAACTGCAGTGCAAGCTAACCTGTATTCCCATTTGCTTTCTTTTTTATGTAACTAAAGGGCTCTTTAGAAGATAAGACTGCTCTGTAATACCTTTTTATTTTCTATAATCTGGCATTTTGAAAATCGTAACCTTTCTTTTAAAATCTTATAATGGAAATCCATAATACCACACTCATTACACCATTCCAGCAATTACCATTTCAGGAACATGTATTTACAATATTCCTCAAGTCAAATGTCACAGTATAACCATGTTTTATGCCCTTGAGTGTTTGATCCTGTACATCCTGCTGTGTATTCCTCAAAGAAATCCTCCCAGCATGGGCTGATTGATGCAGATGTGCATTTCAAACCTCCTCTTGTGCCTTTCAGAGGCACTTTTGCCATTGGGAGGAGTCTGGACCTTGTCCCTTGCTGTCTCAGCTTGGACAAGGGAGCACCAGGATGCTCCAAACTCCTTTGGGTCATGCTGTGGCGTGAGTTTTGGAGATGCACCCATCAGAAAAGAAGGCACTGAAGGAACTTGCTCCCTTAGATATAACACAGGCAAGAAGGACCAAAGAAATTTGGTGTTTGCAAGAGAATATGTGCTGGGTCTGGGCAGCCCTGAGCCAGCCCTTCTTGCCACAATTTCTGAGCACATATCACAGGAAGTTGTTGTTTAATGTTAAATAACCTCTCCTAAACCATCTTGGAGAGCCCTTGCCAGTCCTTAAAACCATCCTTCCTCCTCTAAAATGTGCTCTGTACTTCTGCACCAGAGCTTGTTCTGCAAGGCACATTTTTGTACCTTACTTTTTGTGCTAATGTAAGTCTTTGCTATTTTCTCTTGAAGGCAATCAGTCCTGCAAAGCATGCTGAAATAGGTCTCCAAATGAATTCTTTCATAGTGTGTTTGAGAATCACTGCAGCAGGCAAAAACATTTGAAGAAAAACTACTCTCAAAATAACTCAATTAAGAACAGTAAAGAAATTATGCTCACCTATAGAATGACTGCAGTTCTTCAGAATGGATTATCCTTGTAAATCAGGTGACTGAGTAGTCACTTTTTTGGTTTTAATTTCCTATATTCCATGGTGAAAAGTAAATGTTCTCAGTGGCACTGGCTTTAGCATTTTGGGATATTGCAGGTGAATAAACCAGGTAGGTGTGGATGGAGAGGACACTGCTGGCAGCAGCTGCCCTGTCCCTGTCACACCTGTGTACAGGCACACAGGGGCTGCTCAGCCTGGAGGATCCCAGTCCTCTGCTGAGAAACAGCCTTCCCTCAGAGAAATTAGCTTAGAATTTATTTGTGTTACATGTATGTTTCACATACATCTTGGAGGATCCCAGTCCTCTGCTGGGAAACACCCTTCCCTCAGAGAAATTAGCTTAGAATTTATTTGTGTTACATGTGTGTTTCACATACATCTTGGAAGATCCCAGGCCTCTGCTGGGAAACAGCCTTCCCGCAGAAATTAGCTTAGAATTTATTTGTGTTCTGTTGTTTCACATACATCTTGCAAGATCCCAGTCCTCTGCTGGGAAACAGCCTTCCCTCAGAAATTAGCTTAGAATTTGTGTTATGTTGTTTCACTAAAACGTTGCTGGACGTCCTGTGGTGTGGTTAAAAAACGTGCAGAGGGCATTCAAACACACATTTTCCTGTCTGATATTTTCTGTGGCTGTATGCAGTGTTTACTATGCAGTGCTTGTACAGTTCCTTTTGCTTTGTCCATCGCAGGGTGGTTTCACATCCTTCTTTGTCTTCTCTTTGTAGGCATTTCCTGTTTAAGCATGGATCTGGGTCCTCAGCTATCTTCAGCGCAGCCAGTCAGAACTATCCCTTAACCTCCAATACTGTTTACTCTCCACCTCCTAGGCCTCTTCCTAGAAGCACCTTTTCCAGACCTGCCTTCACTTTTAACAAACCTTACAGGTGCTGCAACTGGAAGTGCACAGCTCTGAGTGCCACTGCCATCACCGTGACCCTGGCCCTGCTGCTGGCCTATGTCATTGGTAAGCCCTGCCCTCTCCTCTGCTCCTTTCCTGCCTCCCCTCTGCTCTGTCCTGCTGCCTTTGCACTGACACAAACCATGTTTGACTCACAATATTTGCCATTGGTGCTCTTTAAATCCTGGCAGACAAAACACTGCATTGGCTAAAGGCTGAGCATGGAATCCTCATTAACTCTCTACTCTGTTAACCTTGATGCTGCCTAGCAGACAAAGAAATATTATTCAAGATTCCATGTTTATACTAGCAGAGGACTCCTACTGATTTTAATTGCTGTGATATTTTCTTGAAGGTTTGATTTTCATATTACTCCTTACAACATTGCTGCTCTTAAAGAATTGTTGGAAAGGACTGGTAATGTTTAACTGTGTTTTGCCTTGCAACCCTTAGTTAATTTCTTCAGTCTCATCAGCATTTAAATCTTACACGACTTTCCTCCTAATTGTTATAGGAGTTATATGTATGTATTGCTATACTGTCATTTGCTAGAATGACAACTAGCTCTAAAAATAATTTTATACCATGTTGTCTAAGATTTTGTCATCCATTTATTGAATTTGTGTTTAAAAAATGGCTTACATAGTACCAACTCTGCCATTTTGTTAGCAAAATATATTGGACAGGTTTATCAGAGGAGCTACAAAGGGCTTGCTCAGCTTTGGGGTTGGTTTTTTGGGGGTTTTTTTTGGAGGACAGGTGTATTGGAGGTGGCTTAAGTCAGTGTGGTTCCAAGCATACATAGGAGAGCAATTCTTTGTGATTTCCTACATAACATTTACCCTGAACTTTAATTATTGCATTGGGTTTTCAATCTGAATTGAAAATATTAAAGAACATTCTGTGTGTAGAATTTAAGAATGTGACTGTGGCTTCTGCAAACCCAGGGAAATCTAATTTGTTTTTGCTGTCTCACCTACACCCTCAGACTTGTTTTAGAGGGCAGTTCACAGGTGGCAGGAGCCAGAGTATTCCTGATGCCCTCTAGCTGGAATGGGAATAATTCCAGGTTTGCCTGAAAAAGTGCAGTTCATACTTGGTAAAACTTGACAGAGATAAAAGTTCAGATACCTCCAAACTGATAAATGGCCACTGATTTTCTATACTCTCTGAATAAATGTATCTACAGTGAAAATTATTAAAATTGCAATAATTCCTTGCTCCCCACTGAGGTTTTCTTCGGTCCCACAGTGACAAAATTTTGGTTATTGTCAGCAAGATGCTCATCAGGAGGGATTTTTTCCTAATGCATATGGGAGAGCAGATTTGAGCATTTCTGGTGCCTGCTGATTTGAAAGCACCTGAGGATGCTGTAAGCTCCATTAATTGCAGATTTCCATAACAGCTGCTGAACATATGCCCTGGCTTAGGCCTGGCTGCAGCGTTTCTGCAGCCTCATCTGTTTGCTGCACCATTCATCCCACCCACACCATTGGGATTTTATCTGCATGAAGCACTGCCTCTCTCATCCCTGGTTAGATTTCAGTCTGCCACTGCAATTTCTGTGACTATCCAGGGATATTCTGCCCTGTGTCAGCAGGCTGGGAAGGCTGGAAGCTCTCCTTGTCACCAGGAATTAAAGAGCTCTGTGTGACTCTCCTGTGGAAGTGTCTGTCTGTCATGTCTTGGTAAAGGGTGGAGCATGTTTTCTTTAGTTAGGCAAAAGCAGGTAAAATGGAGATGTCTCTGCATTTTATAAGTCATTACTATTTCTATTAATGTTTTCTATGGAAAAAAATACCAATTTTGGACCAGGAGTTCTAATTCAAAACATTTTTCAGGATGCAATTATTTGCTCTTTTCCCCAGAAATGTTTGGGTTGCATAAGCTTCCCTGCAGACTCAGGTAGTATTAGTTAGCTTATTCTAAGTGAATATTCCTTCTGCCCATCTCTGGTTGGTTAAATATTTAAATAAGTTTATGGTCTTTCCTTGTGACTCAGGTAGCTCCTTTCTTTCCCTTTTGCTGGGTTTGAATCATAGCATATAAACTGTTCCCAGAGTTCACTGGCTCTGTGGGCTTGCATATTTGCATATCTTTTCACATCAGAAATTGAAATGTGCATGTTTTAAAGGAGTAGTTGAATATAGAAATTCATCCTGGATGTACCACTCTGAGGTTGGAATTCACTCCCCCAAGTGTTTTCTCCTTGCTCACCCTGGTTCAGATCCCTCACCCCAGCAGGTTTTCTTTAAGGCAGAGGTGGTTGTGTCTGAGCAATCTCTACAGACATGGGCCCACTTTGTAAAACAAAACTCATTTTAGTTTCAGGACCAAACTCAAACCTGTGATCAGCTCAGCAATTGTTACTGGAAAAATAAGGGAGATTTTTAAAAGGCAAAATCGTTTTCATCGTGGTATTTTCTGGCATTAACTTACCATGAACCACAATTTCAGGCCAAATGAGTGTTGATCAGAATTCACCATCAGACTTTTTCTTGTCCTCATCCAAGAACTTAAATGTTCTTTTTCAAGTATTTTTCACTGCTATTTAATGCTTGTGCTCCATGTTACTTTTAAAAAGATGCCCAATTCTCAGCCTCAAGTGAGAACATCTCCAAAGTCTTAAGGGACATGAAGCTCATTCCAGATGAAAATTTACAAGTGCCTCTTATATCTGTAATGAGCTGAGACCTGTGCCAGAGTGCTCTGAGCTGTGATTTCTTTTCAATCTAAAGGTAAACTAGCAAAATGTTTTTGTTCTTTTATTTTTCAGCCTTTGCCTCTTATCAGTGAGACTCAATAGCAAAGCTTTTAAATAAGAACATGTAATTCTTCTGTATTTTCTCTCCTTTGAACTGCTACTCAGTTAAAAAAAATTACTGTTTCTCCATTAATCCTCTTTTGGCCTGTAATCACTGTGTTTACTATTTGGCCTCGCTGAAATAAATTTGACTATTTTATGGACAGTAAGGAAATTATAGAACACTGTTGGTGGTTGTGTAACAGCAGATTTATTGAAAATCTTTAGTTTATCAAGAAAAACACATATTTTCACTCCAACAGGAGTAATTTCTGTGAATAGGTTCTAAAGTCATAGCAGTTACTCCAAAAAAACCCTTATTTCATAAAGTGCATGTTTGGCCTTCAGACTGTTGGAGATGTAATTGTAAATGCCTTGAATTATTGTCTATGGAAAAAGTCCTACGTACTTTTATTTCTCATTTTCTGTTTTCCTGTGTGTTGTGAAATGTAAATCCTATAAATCTGGATAAGTAAATCTTCAATTTTAATTTTAGTGAGGCAGGTGAGCAGTTGGGACACAAGGAGGTCACCTCGGTGCCTCTCACCAGTGCATGAGGGGCTGCAGCAGCTCCACCAGCAGCTCCTGCTCTGCCTCAGTCTTGCCAAAAAATTTAAGAGTAAATGAGGCAAATATAAGAGAGAGAACAAGAAATATGGTATTTCTTTTGGGTTTTTGCCACACCACATCATTTCCCTTAAGCCCAGTACAAAGGGTGCTCTGGCTGCTCATTAGTAGTTTTGTTTAGCCCATTAGTGAGCAGGATTTTTCTTCCATGATACTTTAACATTTTATCAGCTGATTTGGACTTGCAAATCACTGGTCCCATTGATCAAAGGTGCCAAACTCCTGCTGTTCCTATTGATTTCAGCAGGTGATGCAAATGTTCAGTGCCTCTGAAAATCGCATCTCATGTTCTTGGATTTCACCATCCCTGACTATGGAATGACTGTTTTATATACAAATGAATTCTCCAGTATGGATGTGGAGTCGTCCCTATCCCTCATGATATGATCACTATTTATGAGCAGGCTCTGGAGGTGGCTGTTGGGTTTTAAATTACAGTCACATGGAGGGTGAGGAAATGAAATCCTCTGTGCTGCCTGCCACTGACCTGGCATTTCTCACTCCGTGCCCTGGGAGAGGAGTGATGGTTTCAGCACTGGGAAAGGCCAGGCCAGGTTTTAAGGACAGATGTATCTCATGCATGGATTTATAACACTGGTTCCATTGCTTTAGACAGTGTGTAACAGCAGCAGGAAAGGAATTATGCACAGAGGGATCAAGGGGAAAATGAACTGCTGCACACTGAAGGGTATAATGGGCTGGTAAACAGTGCTGGGTGTTTGAGGGCTGTGAAAATGTCGTGATACAGATGAATAACCCTGAAATGCCATTGGAGAACTGTCACTGACACAGATACAGCAGCATCTCCCAGCTGGGAGTTGTGGTCTCTGCTCTCCTGGATCCTGCCTCTTACTGAGGAGCTTGACATGCCACAAAAATTATATTTATATAATATTTATATTACATGTAAGTGTTCAGAGGAGAAGCATTTACTCTTGCCCAAGACTAGGTTTTGTTTGTTCCTAAATACAAAATACGACTCAGTAATGAAAAATGAAACCATCATCCCTCTAGGAGGATTGCAGGAGAGGGGGCTCTATTTGTACTTTCAGGTATAAAAATGTTAGGGACAAAGAGGAGAGTGCTGAGAGTTCAGATGGCTGTAACAAATACATGGAAGAAGTCCTTATTTCATTAAATGCCTTAGATGATCAAAACAATTTACCACTTTAATATGGATTAAAAAAAATATATTCTGAAGACTGAATCAAATATTAAAAGTCTCAAATTCTGAAAACTGTTTATAGCAGAATGGAGTAGTTTTTTATTTGTAAAATGAGCTTACAGGAGATCACCTCTCCTAAAGGTCAGGATCAGAACTTTGATTGTGGCTCTTGTGTCCAGGTATTTCTCTCATTAATTCACCTTTACTGGAACTGAGACACTGATGCATCTGTGTGAAATCCAGATTTATAAGCAGAAGCTGCTCGCAGTTACAGAAACAAACAGTTTTCTGGCACTTGGAGCAGGTGCAGAGAGGAGTCAGCTGCTGATGCACATTCTGTACCAGCTCTTCTGAACTCTGGGGATGCTCTACTGAGATGCTGTAGAACACAGGAGGCTGAGCAGGAGCCTTCAGTGCAGGTCAGCAGTTTGGAGGGGTGTCACATCTGCACGTTTTTGTCCTTTGCAGTTGATCTCACGGATAGTAAGCCCTCACTGCACAGGACTTTTGGCCATCTCCTCCCTCCTGAGTGTCCCTCCTGCACTGGAGCCAAGGCTCCAATTCACATTGTGCCAAACACGGGGCACCGGAGCTGACAAGCTGTGCTCACACAGAAGGTGGATAAGAATAAATTCAATTAGATCACTGGCTTCCTAGCAGATGGCAGGTTAATCCAGTTTACAAAGCCAGCTCTGAAAAAAACTGCTTGTATCTTTGTGGATATTTCTTGAGTGTGCAGCAGGATTGTGGGGACTGAGGTGGTCAGCCTGGAACTGTCAGTTTTGTTTTGTTTAAATGGTGGACAAAAGAAGTGATGTGGTCAGTTATTTCAGAGTTAAAGACACAGGTTTTTGTTCTGAGCATGTCCCTACTGGTTTCACTTACAGCAGTAAAGTGAGGCAACAAAAACCTGCCTCTGAGTAGAGAAAATCCCTTAGGCAACATAAAGTTACACTCAATTTTCATCTCTTTGCTGAGAGATTCCATGAAAGAAATTTATAGAGAGGTTAGATTATGTAGGCCTTTAATATTTCTTTTTCTGTGAGAGATCTGTTTTATACCTAATAATTATTCTTTTAGCTATGAAGCATAATAATTTAGCTAAGAAAAGCTCTGTACTATGACTAGGATCTTCTGTACTGGAGAGAGAGGTCATTTAAAATTACCCTGCACAGCTCCACTGTGTGGCCTGGCCAGGGCAGGGAGGCTGAGGAAAATAATTATGTTCCTCATAATCCTGTGGCATCCTCCAGCCTCTTCAAATAAACTGACTACAGACTCCTCCAAATTTACCTTCTGCCATAATATCCATAATACATATAAAAAAAAAATGATCTGTGTCTAGTTTTGTGTTAGAATTTTATCAGAAACTTTGAATTGAAAAGGGCTGTCTAATTAATTATAAATGAAATATAGGTATGGTAGCATCCATCATGTAAGCCCTATCTCCCAACATTATGGAAAGAGGGTCAAACTCTGCCTTCAGATCAATTTTGCCCCCAGATCACCTCAGTGAAAGGGATGCACAATTGATAGATTGCACAGAGTGAAGTAATAATGTAATTATTGACAGGGGATTGCACTGGATGTTCAAGCAAGCCAAGAAAGAGTATCGTTTCAGATGAGTGCACCTCCTCCCAGCAGGGAAAATGTTGCACTCAGCTGTCAGAGGAGGGCTTTGGTCAGCCCAGCTGATGGCAGCTGGGGGTGATGGTGCTGGTGACTCACCACAGCTCCTCCCAGCAGAAATGGGAATTCTGCAATCATGCCAGTGAACAATCTCCATTTCCCTGCCAGTCCTGAAAGGGGAGCAGCTCAGCAGTGACCTCACACACCCCACCAGTACCTGAAGTGTTCTAGGGGCTGGAAAATACAGGGTGTGTGATTGCAGACGTTCTGTGGAATGCCAGGTAGGCAGAGCCAGGGTAGGTTTGCCTCTCCTGTAATGTGAGTGCAGTCATCAGGCTGCAAAGGCTGCTCTGTGTGAGCCTGAGATGCCTCAGAGGATGCATCCTTAGTGCCAATGGTGGGGTTCATGCTGGCAGGCAGCAGCCAGCACCCAAGGGTGCTGCAGGACAGGTCTGCAGGAGGCTGAACTCTGAGGAGAGGGCAGAGACATCCACCAGAAAGTGAATCTCCTTCCTCTCACCCAGCCCAGTGCTGATAGACACAGTGATGGCATCATCTCCTGTTGGTTCTGTGCTGGGGGATCTTACACTGGGCATTACACAGCTGAGAGCCTTGCAAATGGATTTGTGCTGTGGGAAGCGACTTTGTGGCCCACACTTGAATTGCACAGCATTTTCTGTGCCCCTTTGGTAAAAGCCAGAAAGACACTCCTACTTTTTTGTAAAAGCCAGAAAAAAAATCAAAGGAAGAGTAACTCAAAAGAGAAGTTCTTTAGAGTTTTTTTAATGAAATTCAGTACATGCTTATTTATTTCTAAAGAGATTTGAGAGGTGGAGATTTGAAAGTTTTATGTAATCTTATTTGGTGAAATAACTCTGCATTTAAAACATGCTGTATGTACATTGTAGGGAAAAAGCTCTTAGGAGTTTTGTATACCCTAGGTCAAAGAAAAGCATCACAGCAAATGAGGAGGTCAGGGAGGGCTCTGTGTCTGCTAAATAAACATCATTCCCTGTAGTTAACTGCTGAAAAAGGCATCTCTAGGAATTGTTTGTGGTCAGTGACACCTGGATCTGAAGGTAATTCCTCAGTAGCTCTAATTAATGTAAGGAAAATTGGGATGGTTTGAAGCTTGCAGGGTGGCTGGGTTTCTGCAGAGTTAGAAGTCATTCAGATCAGTTCAGTGGATGTTATTTCCCCAGCCCTGTGCTCTGCTGTGGAGCCCTGAGCTGTGCCCGTGGTTCAGCCCAGGCTGGTGCCCGTGTCACCTCCCAGAGATGTGACATCCGAGCTGGCAGAGCTGCTCTCTGCAGCACGGGGGTGTTCCAGGAGGAAACTGACTGTCACACAGGGAGCTCTGCAGCTTGCCAGGCTTTGGCACGAGCTGTAAAAACAACAGCCCTTGCCCAGGCTGAGGGGAGACAAGGCCAGGCCAGGGCTGGGGTTGGTGCATGCACAGGATGTGCAGTATTGCACAGGCATGCAGCAAGGGAGAGGTGCAGCACTCCTGCAGCCCTGGCTTTGGCATCTGCAGCACCTGCAAATGCAGTCCTGGGAGATGAATTGCAACAATGGGAAGAGTGGAAGAGTGCAACTCTATTATATCCAGGATTCCATGACCACTAAAAGCTTATTATTGACGTGTGCAGTTGTGTTTTCCTCTAGTGATCTGTTTCAAGTGCTTATAGAATTCTGTGCATTAGTATAAATGAAATGTGCATTCATTAGCCCTCAGTCTAATTGAACTGTGTTCCTTTTTGTTGTTAATAACTCTTTAAATAATAATAATAATGCACAGAAGCTCAAGCCAGGAGCAAGAGCACTTAACTCTAGAGATGTCAAGGCTGCTTTTTGTTGTACCTGGCAGTGATCTGTCCTATGTTAAGAATCTCAAACTCAGACCTTAACTCTGTGTGATCTGACTGCAAGACCCTTTTCAAAGTATTATCATGGTCCCTTAATGATATCAAGACCATAGAATATGAAGCAATCCAAGCTGGAGATCCCAGCACTGACACCAGAAAGCTTAAAAGTTCACTTCTGATCCTTCTTCTGGGGAGTTGGGTCTGTGCTGCCCAGCCTCCAGAGCCCAGATCTGAGGGTGAGTCAGTGCTTTGAGATGCAGTAGATCTCTCACACACACTGTCACCTCACTAGCTCAGTAGTAATGCTCTCATTTGCTTGATTTGGATCATGTGTCTGTAGCTGGGTGACCCTGGGGTGCACAGATCTGGAATTAATGACTGGAGATTGGCAGCTTTGCATTCTTGTGGTAGTTTTCCCAAGCCCTTGACAGGAATCTATACAAGGCTTGGGATTTCGCTGAATTTTTCAATTTGACTTTTCAGCATGCAAGGGAGACCTGTGACCAAACACAAGGGAGATGGACTCCACGTTTCCTGCTTGTATTGAGATACTTTCCTTGAAGGATGTACAAGTGCAGAATAAAGCCATGTACTTTCTTAATGCAAGTCCCTTTCTAGATCACACTGACTTCTCCTGGGAGTCTCTGAGGTTCCTGCATGGTTCAGGAAGAGCAAATATATTGCATTGCAGGCTCCCACTGTGGGCAGATCCTGCTCAGCGCAGATTGCTGCAAGTGGCTCAAGAGCCACTCTGGGGCTCTGCTCTTCATGTGACAATTTCAGCTCCTCAGTGGGGGACATCCTCAAAATCCAGATTTTAGTGGGTCATCAGTGCTCCCTGCTGGGTCACTTCCATGCTAAGGCAGCCTTTCCTTGGAATAATTTGTCCTCAGTGAGACCTGGGTGATGGTCTGGACTAACTGCAGGACTAAAATAAGATCCTCTCTTGCTGTCTCCAGCCATTCTTCAAGGCCTCAGACCAGAAACCAAGAAGGGAAAGCAGAAAACGTGAATGGCTCTGCAGGCAGAGTGGAGCAGGCAGCCCCTTTGTATGGCAATAAAGATGGTTTATAACTTCCTAAAAGGATTATTTAGTAGTTTTCCCTGTACATACATCAATAATAACTGTATTTCTGCTCATTTGTGTTGTAAAATAATTGCATATATTTTAGATGTAGAGCCAGCTTTTTATCTGCAGTGCAGTTCTAGGTGAAGTCTGGAGTCAATGTTTTTGCTAATGTTTAACCTGAATAAATGAGCTTCAGAGTGCAGTGGGCACAGTTCCACTTCAAACTGGATGGGAAAGGTGAGAAGTTTTAGTTGGTGTCATTGCTTTTGTCAACAAATTCTGAGATCTTTGACAGTCAAAACTGAGGGACAACACTGACAGAGCATTAGAATCTGTCACACAATATTGAATGTGTTCAACTGTTATCCCTTTAGTTGCAAATAATTCCATTAATTGCTGCAGAAATTCATCACCCTGACCTGGCTGAGCTCCAGAAGAAAGTGTGGAAACTAATTAAACATTGAGTTTTAAGGTAAAATGGTAAATTGCTCGTTAGCCCCCTTGAAATTCTGATTTATTACTAGCAGAATAAAGTAGTGCTTGACTTTGCAGAAAGTGGGTCACAGCATTCTTTCACAGTCTCACTGAAGGTGCTGTAGTTGAGACATCAATTAATTGGTTTTCATTTTTTTGCAGCAGTCCACTTGTTTGGTTTAACCTGGCAGCTGCAGCCTGTGGAAGGGCAGCTCTATGAAAATGGAGTTAGCAAAGGAAATAAAGGAGTAGAATCCATGGACACTACTTACTCACCAATCGGAGGAAAAGCTTCGGATAAAACAGAGAAAAAAGGTATGTGGAACTGAGAAACCTTCCAGAAGTGATGGAAAGGAGCACTTGGAAACAGGCAGCTGCTCTCCCCACACCAGGATACCCCAGAAAAGTGATGCTCTGCCTGTAAACTTGAGGCCTCTGGTGTAATTTCACAGTTAACTATGAAATAAAATTACTGCTCTCAGATACTGTGACCTCACATTTTCCCAACTCAGTGCAGCAGCACAGAATGCTTTTCCAGACTTTGCAGACATGTATTTTTAACTAATCTTTTAATGAAAATCCAATTTATAAACCAGCAAGTCAGATTTCTTCAAGAAGTCTGACTGACTTCTGACCCACAGCTATGAGTTAACATTTTAATCTGTAGTAATGTGATTAAAAAGTCAGCTATCCTATTGATGCTGGCATTTACCAGGGGAGTACAAGGAAATTGATTGTTTCAGGATCAGTAATAATAAGCATATGGGTATATTTTTGTGGAGGTAATTGGCACCACGCTGTTTGGAATTTTTCTTTCTTCAAGCCAAGAGAAAACTGTGATTAGGAATCTATCTTCTGTTTTAGACTTCTGAAGAAACTGTGCTTAGAAAGTGCAGGAGAGAATTAATACCCTAGTTGGCAAGATTGGGAGCTGTACAAGGAATTGAATATAGATAATTAAATGATACTTTGTCCTTTTTTTTTTTTTTTTTTTTTTCACAACAAGAGCAGAATTGTATTGCAGTGCTGTAATTTTAAAAGCTTATTTGGGACTTTTTGAAGAAAGAGCAAGGAAGTTCACAAGGATAGTCCGTGAGGAGTGTGTTTTCAGGTGCCTTTTTTCTTAGTTCAACTAAACACAGGAACAAAGCTAAACTCTGTAAAGAGAGCAGAGTGGCTCAGTGAATGTGAAAATCCACATTTCAGACATAGCTCTGGCATTTCCATGCTCTGTGCTTGTCTGAAAAATTACCATTTGAAAGGCAGAGATTCTGTGACTGCATCCTATCAGCAGGGGTGGGTGGAATGTGTATTTTCCTGGTAGCATTGTGAACGGCAGCCTGCAGGGTGGACATACATGTACATCTAAGTGCATCTGGGGTTTTTTAAGCTTTCATTAAATTATTGCTAAAGCAAAGGTATTTTCGTTCAAATGTGGAAAAGCTCCCGAGGTACGTCACAGCACTAATGTGATATTCAGTATAATTTGATAATCTCAATTAGTGAGAATTCAGCCAGACTGAAGACTGTTTTCTTTTCAACAAGGAAACAGACCTTCTCACTCCAAAATCCAAGTTTAAAGACCTTGAACACTGACCAATAATGCCTTTAACTCCAGAAATGATACTGTAGCCTTGACTTTTTACTTAGTGCTCTCCTGTCTTGTAATTGACTCATATTAATTACCATGTGTCAATATCATCCAAAAGTACCATAGTGTTTTACTTAACCCAGGGTAATTGCTTGCAAAGAATCATTAAGATTTAACATCTCTGCAGTATTGGAAATAGGGGAGGAGGTTTTTAAATTTACATCAGCCAAGTAGAATCTTTTATGGCATGGGGTGGAAATGGATCCACTTTCATTGTGCAACAGAGAAAGTTGAATTCTCTTTTGAAAACTCAATATTCAAGATTTTTCTATGAAGCAAGTTGGGCAGAAGTAGTCTCACCTTGAACATTGTTAAAGTAGCAATTTGGAAATGTTTTAACTCACAAACCAAGTAAGTAGTGTATTTTTAGGGTACTAGATTACAAGTTTCTACTCTAAAAATAGATGTATTTGTGTGCTGAGATGCTGTAAGTTAGCCCCTCGTTCCTGCTGTGGGTTTGGTGACACAAAGCAGCTGTAAAGCTGAAGATCTGGTACCCTGAGAATTGCTCCTGCCTTGTAAATGAAATCTCTGTTCATTAAGAATGCTGAGTACTTCCTAGCTGGTTAAAGCCCATGTAAGGTCCCACTGAGGGTCTTTGTCATTAACACACTCAGGCAAAAGCTGGGCCTGGCTTTGCTGCTGCTCTTTTCACTTCCAGGGGTGGTTTATAAAATTTCACTGCATGATGTTGGATTAGATATTTATATGTATTTATTGTAAAAGATGGGGCTGCAGTCACTTTGCTCCTTGTTATTTTTCATGGTGATTCTGGAATGAAATGAAACATAAATGGGTGTGGCTACTGGATTCAGTCTTCTCTTAGCTCGTCCCCTAATGCACACACTGTCCTGCTTTCACTCCAGGTCAGAGTATGGAAATGTCAATATTGAGTTTTCCAAACCTTTCAGTGGAATTAGCTCAAATGTTAGCAGGATTGGGGCTGTGATTTGCAGCATGTCACAGTGCTGATCACAGACAGGCAGTAAAAAACATAAAGATGGTGATACAAGCCAGCAGAGCAAGCCAGCACCAATTTAGTTTGGCCAAGTCTCCCTTATTCATCCCATTTCCCTTTCTGTTTCAGTGCTCTCACACCCACGTGTGAGGTTACATATTGTAAGTGTCTGCAAATTTATTGTTTGGCATTCTGAGATTGTGCCAGTTCTGTCTTCAGAGTGCCCTTCCCTGTCCTCATGCCCCTGTTACACTTCCATGAAGAAAGACCAAGCCAGAACAGATGTTCTTTATTTCTCCAGGACTAGATTAACACCACCATAACAAAACCATTAGGAGTGGTGCTTAATAGAAATCCAGGCTTTGCACAGGGGCTCTGAACTACCAGGGTTTGATGGATTTTCTGTCCTCACTGGGGTCCGTTTGTGTGGTCTCTGCAATGCCCCTTCAGCAGCAGAATGAAATAAGTGCCAGAGGAAGGATTTCCCTCTGTCCTCACTCTGCATTCACAGTAAATGTGTTTTGTTTGCAGAGTTGATGGGCAAAGACTGTGGTTTACACAGCAGCACTTCCACCTTTTCATAATCAGTAAAGTGTTACAAGATTTCCAGCAAAAATCAGGACAAAAATAGCCCGTGACACCTGTTGTTGGAAATGTTGTTCGTGTTTTTTGTGTTTTCCAACTTGTTGAATAAAAAAATGCAGTTATCAGTGTTAGAAACTGATTTTTGAATATTCCCATCTATCTAAGGCACGTTTAAGCTTTGTAACGAGGTTTATACCTTGTAACCTTCTCTCTTCACCCACTGTAAATACTCACATGGGTGTTTGTTTGTTTGTGGACAATCAGTGTTGCAGAAGGGCCGGGCCATAGACACGGGGGAAGTGGAGATTGGAGCCCAGGTGATGCAAACCATCCCCCCTGGGTTATTCTGGCGCTTCCAGATCACCATACACCACCCTGTGTACCTGAAATTCAACATCTCCCTGGCAAAGGACTCTCTGCTGGGCATTTATGGCAGAAGAAACATCCCACCCACTCACACTCAGGTAACTGGAAATGATCCTGATTCTATCACATTTATTTTATATATATTTATATGTATATATATATATATGTATATATGTATGTATATATGTGTATGTCACATTTCTGACCTACAATAATGCTTTTTGTATGTAAATTGAAGCTAAATTGACTAGGTTATGCAATTGCTGTCCACACTGTGAATACTTGGGCAATTCCTCTGAAGATTTCAGCTGTTTATTCATGTTTAGAGGAGACATGCAGGATAGATTGATGAATATTTGCTAGGCAGTTAATTTTTGCTCATTACTATTTCAGTTTGATTTTGTAAAGCTGATGGATGGAAAGCAGTTAATTAAACAGGAACCAAAAAGCTTAGAGGAGCCTCAGCAAGCCCCCAGGAACCTGATCTTGACTTCCCTGCAAGAGACAGGTTTCATTGAGTACATGGACCAAGGAGCCTGGCACATGGCATTCTACAATGATGGAAAGAAAGTGGAGCAAGTGTTTGTACTGACTACAGCTATTGGTAAGAGCAGTCACAATCTAATTGGTACTCTGGTTTTTACTTTGCAAAGATGTGTTTGATGTATTCCAGCTCCTCTTAAGTATTCTCTTAAATGTGTTTTATTTCAGCTTGGTTTAATTAACCTCAGTGGAGCAATATTGTGTTTAAGCCAATGTTAGACAAATAGCAATGTTTGTGTATTAAAAATGGATGTTCTCAGATAAATTAAGTGTGAAGTTTTCATGTGTTAAGATTTTTATATGGTAGTTTAAATGCTTGAATGATTTCTGGTGTTATCTTTTTCCAAGTAAAAGAGATTATATCTGCCCTCTCTCCTTACATGGGCCATAAATCCTACAGAAATTATCCAGGCTTTAAGTTGTTATTTCCAGTATTTTAGTCAGTTGAAAGTTGGAAAATCTTTTGTGGATTTGTTTGTGATGGTTGTTTGATGGATGGGTGCTGTTGTTTTGTGCAGTTACTCAAATGCTCTGGGTTTTTTGGAATCCAGAGGACAGATACAAATATAAACACAAGTACAGGAGGAAATGTCCTGGTGGCACGAGAGATTCCTCCTGCCTTTTTAACACAGAGTGGGCAGGTGTTTGCTGATGTGGGTGTTGGGAGTGAGCAGTGCTCACACACAGGGCTTTTTTGGAATTTCAGTTGAGGTAAATGTTGTATTTGTGACAGTCTGGGTTTGCTGCAGGACTTGAACCACTGCACCCTTTAGTTAACCTGCTCTGCCATATGTTCAGCAAGATGTCTTTACTAGTAATGGAGGTGCCATCTGCTCTTCAGAGCAAGTGGATGCTATTTTTGCTTTGTGGTAAACACCTTGCAGGGCAGGGCAGGATGACTCAAATATCAGGATTCTGAAGGGCTTGCATAAAAGGAAAAAATCAGAAATTGAGATAGAGTTGTAATGGCTGGTTCTGGTGTAAAATTTCATATTTGCTCTGTTGAAAAAAGTTGAACTTCTGCAAGAAAATTTGCAATTATTCAATTCTATCTGAGAAAATAAGATTCAAGCAATTTATGAAGCATTTTTGCAGATACTCTACAAAGACCATAAAACCTGGCCAAACTCCAGCCCAGCCCAGTATCCAAATTCCTGATCCCCTGTTTATTTTTGTTGTAAGACAGCAGGGTTTATACAGGAGGGTTTAGATAATATTTCATTTAGTAGCATAACTTCTACTTCCCCCCTTCCCTCTCACCCCGCCACAAAAAAAAAGAAATTAATTGCCAGAGTTTAATTCATGTTTCATGTGGTAAAAAAGTTGTTGTCCATCCCTTCTGCGGCCAATAAGCAGAAAAAGGAAGTGTGTGAGCCCCAGTGCAGGCAGGAATCCTTGGACTTCATCTTCAGAATGGCTGCAAAAAGATATTTTTGGGGAAAAGTCTGGTTCACTCTGCTGCAAGAATCTGCTGCCGGTGCATTTGAGAACGCTGCCAGCTGTGGTGTTTTCATAACCTGTGTGTCTTCTTCTCCTGGTTTTCTGTGCATCATAACTTGATTGTTTCTTTGGGGCTTTCCACAAAAAAAAAAAAATTAAGAAAAAATTTTTTAAAAAAATCCTTGAGGCATTCTTCTTGTTTACCCAGGCCTAGTCTAGAGCCATATTTGACATCTCTGCCAGCAAAGGAATTAGCCAGAAACCCTGAGAGCAGAGCAGGAGCTTGGGTGCATCTCTGCCAAATGCTCCTTTGATCAATTAAGATCAAATTACACTTACATCAGCTGCTTTTATTAGTTGTAGGATCTGGGCTCTCTTATTTTTCCTCAATTATTTTGTGGGGAAGGTGTCAAGTTTTCCCTATAGCCAGGGGTGCTTCCCCATCTGTGGGTGGCCAGGGACAGTCCCAGTTCCCTCTCTCCATCGAGCACTGCACGGGCTGCAGAGCCCTGGGGCTGCTCTGACACTGACTGCTCCACAAAGGGTCATCTGAACCTGAATTTACTTCATATTCTTTGTGGAAAATCCAGATAAAGCAGTGAACCCACTGCATTCCTGTAGGAAATCCGTGTGTAAATTGGAAGCAGCTACAGGTACAGATAGGAGCCTGTCCTCAGATGTGTGAGGTTAAGTGGCTTAATGTCCAAAGCTGTGTGATAAAACATGGGCGAGTTTAAGATCACAACTGAAGGTGGGTTTTTTTTCCCTTCAAATCTAGTTCTTAGTTCTTTATCACATCGAATTTCATCACTGTACGAAAGATGGTTTTTTTGTTTATCTGATTGTATAGAAGTGGAAATCCTGCCCTTCTCTGAGGGATTCAATTCATGGTTCAAATGAACACCATAGAAGGCAATTTACTTTATAAACAGGTTTCAAATAAATTACTTCAGCAAGAAAAGAAAGTGTTTAAGGTGGACATTTTTTCAGCAAATACTCAGGTTCCTGCAGTGCTTTTAATGGTGGTAAATTTTACATGAACACTTACTTTAAAAGCTTTTTGGTGTAATATAAATGATGCACCTGTTAGCTCAAAGCTGTCAAGAAAAAATCTAATAAATATTTGTAAGCTGCTTGAACAGGGATTTTGTTTTATGCTCCCTGTGAATGAAAATGGGCTTTTTACTGCTGCTGAATGTTGAGGTGTGTCCTGCAGAGTGAGGTGAAGATGCCATTCATTTGGAATTCAACCAGTTTATGTTTTTCTTTGTGCACAATTGCCTGAATCAACAGAAATCCTGGATGACTGCTCTACTAATTGCAATGGGAATGGAGAATGCATCTCAGGCCACTGCCACTGCTTCCCAGGATTCCTTGGTCCTGATTGTGCAAAAGGTAATCTCATATTAACTGACCCACAGTGCATGACAGGGATCATGATTAGGCTGTGTGAGTGCTGGGCTTGCAAAGATTCAAAGTGGTTAAAGGAGATTAAATTCCTTTTTCCAGACTGATGACAGAAACAGTACAGGCACACGTATGGAAAGTTTCTTTATGCTGTACTTGAGTTAACACGGATCAAGCACTTCTCCCTCCCTGACTTTCAGATTTAGTGGGTTCCTCCATCCACCTTTGCATCCTGTCTGTAATTATAAAATACATTTTTAATAGATGGGTTAGCATAGCATAATGTTTTCTGTTATTTAAAAGTGACAAACAGTTTCACTGTGGAGAAAACATAAGTAAATCAAATGCTTCTGTGGTCTTAACTTGAACAGGGTGTAGATAAGAAACCTAAAGCAGCTTAGAGATGGTTTTCCAGCATTAAGGCAGAAAAACCCTGTTAAGTGAGCTTACCTCTGTTTCAGGTGTTTCTGTCAGTATTATCCATCAGCCATGATAATGGGTAATGTGATAATAATTCTGCATGTGATGTCCAGAAGTTCTCACGATTTCCCAATGTCTCCTCAAATGTAGGGTTTGTTTTTTTAAGACTCAGTTGGCTCAGAAATTGATACTGGATGGTAAAAGTAAACTTCCACATTACTGGTTTACACACAGATCAGTCATGGCTACAATTTCAATGCATGTCTTCTTAGAAGAAAAAGGCAGGATCTTGCTTCAGTTCACAGGAAAGAATTATTAATTTTACTGAAAATCAGGCTTCCCTGCAAATCTTCTGCAGAGGCCAATCAAGGGGAGAGTTGTGTTTTTCTTCTAAGATAACCCATTTGTGGTCAAAATTAAGGTGTATGAGGAGACAAGGCCATTGTATTACTGCTGCACGACCTAGTTCAGAGATTTCAGTCTGTTACAACCCTTGAACCAGACAAAGAATTGAGGAGCTGGAGTGGAAAAGCAATTTTACAGAAGGATAAATGCAATGAACGTTAATCTATGGAAGTATGTAAATACACTAAAGAGGTCAATCTGCCCTCTCAGATTCCTGCCCGGTGCTGTGCAGTGGGAATGGAGAGTATGAGAAGGGTCACTGTGTGTGCCGCAGTGGCTGGAAGGGAGCGGAGTGTGACGTGCCAGAGGAGCAGTGCATTGACCCCACCTGCTTTGGCCACGGCACCTGCATCATGGGCGTCTGCATCTGTGTCCCTGGCTACAAAGGAGACATCTGTGAGGAAGGTGGGTGAGCTTTCCTTCTCTAGACTCAGGGGAGTTGGGTTTTGTCTTTAATTGCTTTAATTTGTCTTTTATTTTTCTTTAATTTTCCTGGTTTAAGGTAGTTAGAAGCTCACAGAGATGTGATCAGCTTTCTGGGAAGCAGTAGTGTTTTCCTCAAAACTACCTTTGCTGTCTCACAGGAAGTAATGTTGAGATGGAAAATTTTCAAAGGTAAAGGTGTTCAGGCCTTGGTGACAGTTCACAAATGTTCACATTTTTATTTGAAAATATAAAATTATTTATTTTTATTTGGCCAATAGCTCAGGGTAAGGCAGTCAGAAGACCATTTAAACAAAACATGATGTGGTAGCTCTCCAAAGCAATCAGACCATTGTAATCAGCTTTTCCCTTTTTCATTCTGTTACATCTTAGATTTTTCTGACAATATAAAGCCAAAAGGGCAGCAAACAGATTACTTTACCAGAGCATATTGTTTAATTCTATTTTCATATGTCATTTTTACTGGGAGCCTTTGCTCACAGTGCTAAACTGGCATCCTTTAAGGCCTGGTTTAACAAAAGGAGGGAAATTCTGAGCGAAGCAGCTGTTGTGTTTTTGCTGGTTATGGCACTGATGTGTCTCTGCCCTCCTCTGTAAACAGAAAAGCAGTTGTTTCCCTCAGCATATCTGAGATAGCTCATCAGCTCTGACTTCCTTCCCTCGTGCATAGCCCCAGAAAGCAGAGCTCTTCCTCGTGCCTTCCCTGATTTGATGATTTTTCACCAGTCCCCTTAGCCTGCAGCTACTGACAGCACTTTGTGCTTCCTGCTATCCAGATTTTCAGTAATTCTTTGGAGTAGCACACACAGGAGGCTTTTTATGTTGCTTGAATTCTCTAGTCAGAAAAATGTCCAGGATGGATTTGATAGATTTGACATACCTGGAATGGTTTTTAAAGGGAGGATCAAGGGAATGCTTCTGACACAGTCAATTGTTGGTAGTTTCAGAAACCAAGAAAACCCAAATGGGAAAAAGCAGGTGCTACACAGATTTCCTCAGTGAGGCCATGATGCTGAACAAGCCTGTAGATGGGGAGAGGCTGACTGCTGTTTTTAGCTGCTTTGTTTCTTGCCATAATGAGATCCTGCAGAATGGTTGGGGAAAAAAAATGACATTAAAAAAATGACATAAATGTACTCTGACAGCTATCAAAACCAAGAGGGGGAAAACATTTGATTTTTATGGTGAGAAACTAATTTAAATTTTTTTTTAAAAGGTGAACTTATGTAGAAATACAGTAATATGGTCGATGGAACAAACCTGTGTAACCAAGTAGGGTGGGCTTTTATTGGAACAGTGTGTCCTTGACATGACTGTTCAGTTTGTATTGTAAAACATAACTTGTGTAGCAGTTAAGGAATTCTGTCAGGAATTAAGATTATTTTATTGTATGTAAACAGGATTTAGTTTTATAGCAGTGCTGTTAACAGAGAGCAACAGATGTATTATCCAGGGAGCACCAGTAACTGCATGTGTTCATTGCTGTGGGGATCCCTTGAATTTGTCTATTCTCAAAATGGAGTCACTCTATTAATTTTAAAATATCAGCAAAATAAAGAGCTGTCTCAGGACGAGAGGAAATTGCTGCATTTTTGTCCTATGCTTAGCAAGATGTGCATTGTCCAGAAACACTGATTGCCTCTCTCAGAATTACACTGTGCTGTGCACAAGCCTGGAAGGCTGAAAAAGATACAGAATAAATCCTGAAATAAGATGTCGAATTGGTGGCAAAGCAGTTGAAAAGATAAAGCTTTTCTTCTTTATTTTTAGGTTGAAAGGTCCTATAAACTGGAGACCATTAATTCCTGTGTCTGAAATATTTAGCCTTCCCTTCCTGAAGCAGAAAGCATCTTTTCATTCCCACAGCACAGGCCACTATTTGTTAAGTTTACTGTTTAATTATTAACACAGTGCTTGTGCTGATACTTGAGAAACACACAGCAGAACTTCCACAGTGTCTCTTTAACATCATGATGGGCTGCTGGCTCATGGTTTCCCATCCTCTCCCCACTGATCCTTCGTCCTCCTGCAGCCTCCAAGGAAGGCTGGCTGCTTCTGCTTAAATCCTGTCTTGTTAAAGCACTGCTGGGGCTCTGTGAAAGAATATGCTGCTCATAAAACACTAACCAGCTGATTGAAATTCCTCTACAGAGCTCCTGAATTTTTCACTAGCAATAGTTTAATCCAAATTGAGAACAAATTTCGTTCTTTGTTTGCAAATTGTTCATCAGTACATTATGACTTTTATGAAGCTGTTCATTACCTGCAATTGCCCAGCACATATTTTTTATGTGTATGGAATTTTTTTATTTTTTTTTTTTACAGCAAGCGTTGAGTCAGAGATTCACTACTCAATCTTAGTGGACAACCTTTTTTTCAAATCAGATTTTCAGCTATAGAGAGAGCTTTTCACAGGAAGTTGAAAGAATAAATCTTTCTTTTCCCAGACGTAGATAAAACACAGAGCACAAATACCCAAATGGAAATACAAAGCACAATTACAGAAGTGACAGTTAATTGCTCCAGCTGTTTCCCAGCCCTACTGCTGAAGCACAGCCTTAGACCAAGAGATCTGTCCTGGGAATCTGTGTTTTAAAAATAAGACAAAATCCATGACAAGAGATTTGTATGGCCTCTGACAATCTACATGCTTGCTTTTTGGTTTGTTTTCCACTTACCCTTTTGCACAGAAGTTAAGAGCCTGTTTTTCCCTTGTGTTGGTTAACATTGTTTCAGTTGGGTATTTGCCCAAAAAACATCAAATGAAGCTGAGTCCCTGCTGTGTGTCCCGGGTAGGTAACTGGCAAGGTGTGTGTTCTGTGCCCTGAGCTGTGTGTTCTGCCTTGCAGAGGACTGCCTGGACCCCACGTGCTCCGGCCACGGCGTGTGCGTGCAGGGGGAATGTCACTGCTCCCCGGGCTGGGGAGGGCTGGGCTGTGACACTGCCCTGCCCCTGTGCCAGGAGCAGTGCTCGGGACACGGCTCCTTCCTGCTGGACACGGGGCTCTGCAGCTGTGAGCCGCACTGGACAGGCCCTGACTGCTCCACAGGTAGGATGGACACACGGTTTTACCTGCACTGCCCAAACAGTGGAGGTTCCAGAATGGTTTTGAATGTATTTTTCCAGGTACATTCCAGATACACACACAGTGTGGCCCAGCCTGAAGAGGGATGAGCCACCTCTGTGATCCCTTCCCCTTCCTGCCCTTCTCTAGCTCCTCAAACGATAAAAACTAACATTTTAACGTGGCACGGTGTCGTTGTAGGACACAAAAGAAAGATGAGAGACTCCAAATATGTCAGAAGGCAAAGAGCACAGAAAAAAGCCTTTATTGTCTAATTCGTACTGCCTTTTATCAGGTGTTCCCACACAGACTGAACATGGGTGGTGAATAGGAACGACACCTCTCTGATGCCATGGGTTAAACCAGAGAAACAGCAAACACCACCTGGAGAAAGATTGTTCTGAGAAAGGAGAGTTGTTTGCCAGGATTGTTTTGAGAAGAAGCTTTCTTGGGAAATTTTTCCTTGGGGAAAAGTTAGCAGCTGCTAGCAGGCTAAAATCTCTCAGGCCCACAGCAGGGTGGGGAAAGACAAGAATTGGTATGGGAGGAAGAAGAGATGAAGAGTGACTGTGACCTGTGCATATCCTTAAGTATTGCCAATGTTTGGAGACCCAGCCTGAGCTCTGGAGTCATTCATGGATTTTTTGAGGCTGGAAAAGACCATGTTGTTCATGTTGTTTGATTTTCTGTAGAACATTACCAAAAAATAACAATCATCCTTCAGGTTTTGCTTAATGCTCATATTTCTGTTTAGTTTTTTGGAAGTGAAGCTTCACACAGAGACTGAAAATGAAGGGTAGTCTTCCATTTCCTAGATAAATTGTTTCAATTATGTCTGGCCCTCTCTGCTAAAAACCTGCTCCTTCCACTCCTGATTTGAATAGGTGCAAAGTCTTGCAATCGTGTTTTTTTCCATGAGATGAAAGACTGGCACATTATTTGGAGTCCTCTCCAGTGTCCAGCCTGATCTCTGCTCTGACCTGTGGACTGGCACAACCCAGTATCACTGCACCACCTCCAGATACTCCTGTTTCCAAAGTTACTGCTGGACAATTGCCATCCCTTCAGGGCCAGAAAATCCTCCTGCAGAACCCCAAAGCAGCTGTCAGGATATGTTTTCATTGTGTTTAAGTTGCTTCTCAATAAAAGCAGCTCAATAAGGCTTGAAAGTTGTTCAGCCACTCAGTATTGCTGATCCTAGAGTACTTGTAGGACACAACTTAGGCTGGCTTTTGTTCAGCTCTGTTCAGATCCATCCTTTCAATATCCTTAGCTGGATGTCTGTTTCAGATATATTTGGCCTCTTTCTACCCCACAATATTGAACTTCCATGAAAAGTCACTTTCCTTTGTTAGCTCAGATTTCAATTTACCTCTCCCAGAGATGACATGGTTTTCCTTTAAGCTTTGCCTTGCTGCTTATGAGCTTCTTTGGAAAGGCTCTTCCTCTCAGCCAACTACAAACACACAGATAATAAACCCCTGATTTTTCTGTCTCCTTTAGGCAGCATCAACTGAATTTCACCCCAGAAAGATTCTGGCAGATTTTTAGCTACACCAATCAAAACAACATTGTTATGTCTTTTCTATAGCCATATGTGATCAGGAGAAGAAATTAAAAAAGACAGACTTTCTGTCTGTCTTTGCTTTCTTGTATGGACAAGATCAGAATGTTGAAACTGTTCTATGTGGTTGTAGACTCACATGTATTTACCATGAGGGAGATTGATTAGCCTGGTAATTCATTGCTGTCTTTTTTATCACTTTGCCCAGTTAATTTTAGTTTTTTCCTAGTTTGGTCATCTTTTGGCAAGTCACACCAAAGTGCTCAAATGTAGCCATTACCAGTTTGTCCATCTGACAGGAGATGTGCCCAAGAGAGCTGCACAATGACCTGAATTCAATTTCTCTTTCAGCCTTCCCCTGCCCTTACGAGATGTGGAGAACAGAAGTTTCATGCTTTGTTCCAAGTCTGACTGATCATATAAAATGTTTTGTGAAAACCACCTGTACTGCAAAAGGTCATCCCAGGAGTGTTTCAGAGTCTCAGCGTCTTTACACCGTGCTGAACCCTGTTATGACAGTATGTGAAATCCATTATCAGCCTGACCTTCAGCACAGATCTCAGCTGACCTGTACAGCAGGGGTGTGATCTACAGGACATGGCACAGTCAGGGGGATGGGAGACTGATATTACACTATTTGAATGTCGCCAGGACTTCAGTATAATCATCTTTCTGCTCACTGTCTGTGGATCTTTGTTGCTTTATTTATATGCTGTCGCCCAAAATGCCTTGATGTTAATGAGTCATCTCCCCTTGAGGTGTCTAGGCTGTGCTTTTCAGAAAGAGAAAATCAAACTCCTGACTGCTCCTGTCAGGTAGAAGGGAAGCTCTGCCTAATTGAAGGTGCAGCCTCAACTGAACAAAAGAACTCATCTTCTGTTCTCAGATTGACAGCTTTAACATGGAGCCTTGAGATGAAGAGAGGGAAATATCAAGAGAAAATGGACACAGAGTTATTCAGGAGGCAGAGCCTTGCATGAATTAGTGTGACTGCAGTGCAGTCCCAGGGTGGTTCAGGTGAGAATCCAGCCCTGAGTCACTAATTAATTGCAGCACTGTGCCTAAAACATTATAGACTGAGAGATCTGTGACAGAGCTGATGGCTGTGACATCCTGTCCTGCATTCATTTCTTTAGACTCTGTTAGACAAAGTCGGCCAGTTTCTGTCCCCTTACTCCAGGACATTTGTCATCATTCCACTGAATCCATTTATATCACTGAAGCAACCTAATTATGATTGGGGAAAGAATACTGGCAGTTCTTAGTCACAAAAAACATTCATCCTAAAATGATTATATGGAGATGGTATATATTTAGCATATCTATTTTTGGTGAAGCTCTCCTAGCAAGATTGGTGGTAATTTTACAAAGGGCAAAAATGAATCAGCAGCCTCTTCCTTCGATATCTTGGTGAAGCAAAAAACCTCTTTAAAACTGAAGTGCTTTGAAAAATGCAAAATGTTGTAATTGTTGTAAATTGATATGTGCAGAGTGGAGTAATTTAAAAATCATTAGAAGTCTGCATTTTTTACAGTAAAGTACTTCAAAAAGAAATGAAGGCATAATGCAGTATATTAATATAGTTCAAGACATCTCAAATAGGTTTCAAAATTAAACATCAAAAACTGCAGCTTGAAAAAATAATTAGGTGAAGCCATTTCACCCTAATCAGAAACTCCTCAGGTTTAGGGAATTGCAGTGTAGGGGTGTCAGTCACTCCCATTTGCCAAGGATGTTCACTACAAAGAGCCTGCAGTAGTGCAGGTAGCCTTGAAATTTCCTCAGTGCATGATGGCATGTCGTGCATTTTCTGTGGATTGCTCAGTTGGTGCTTCCACTCTGCTCCCTATTTCAGACAAATCTCAAGAACTTTTTAATTATCCCAGAAACGTCCTTCACTGTTTTGTTCTTTAGAAATGATGGAATTGCTTAATTTCATCTAAATGTCCTCTTTTTGTGATTTGTGAGGAGCTTTGCCTGTTGCTGCTCTGCTAATTGAAAGGATGATTGAAGTTCCCCTGCTGTACATTGTCTGGCATTGTAGAAAGGCTCTTCCCTACTACTGTATATTTCATTGAAAAGGAAAAAAACAATGTGTGAGTAGTTTGATTGTTGTATCTCCTGTAGAGTTGCAAGAGTTTGCAAAAACGTGTCTGGTGAGCAAGGTTTCTATTAAAAACACACTAGTTAAAGATTGGAACACTTAATATGTGTTGCTGCAGAATTTAAAACAGGAGAAATGTAAGGCAGTGAAGAAGCATTCCAGTAAAAAATAATTACCCTACGTGTTTAAATCAGTCCACAGGGAACCAAAAATACCTGATGTAGTAATGTATTGATTTAAGAAATAGGATAAGTCAAGGCTATGAGATATACAGTGAGGAAACATGGGGTGTTTTTCAACTCATTGCTGCTTATTTTGCAGATATGCCAAAAATAATGGCCCTTCCCTTTCCTTTTTCTTCCTGAAAATTAAGATCCTTAATCTATTGCTGTCTGCACCTCATTCAGCAATTAATGGAAATATTCCTCATTCTGGTGTAAATGCAATTTAGTTAAGTCAGCTTTTGTAAATCCTGGTCCAATCCAGAGCAAGGTGTTCCTTTTTCCACAGGGTGGAATCCACAGACCCTGTTTTGGGGCTTCTATCTCAGCATCCCTTGGCTTACCCAGGAGGGAAATACCCAAATTATTCTGATTACCCTGGGTAGCTGACA
Source organism: Illadopsis cleaveri (assembly GCA_013399915.1). Classification (NCBI taxonomy): domain Eukaryota; kingdom Metazoa; phylum Chordata; class Aves; order Passeriformes; family Timaliidae; genus Illadopsis; species Illadopsis cleaveri. Next base: position 143,267 of record VXBB01022885.1, read on the forward strand.
GAGCCTTTCCTGTCTCATGGCATGGTGCCCCTGCAGGGAGCCCATCCTGTCAGGAGTGTCCCCTCCCTGTGCTGTGTGTGCCCAAGGTCCTGCAGGGTCCTGCAGGCTGCAACACCACAGCTCTTCACATGAAGCTGCTGTCATTATCTTGTAGCAAACACTGGTGAGTAAGTGGGATTTTAGTAGCAGCTCAGGTGCCAAAGGGGTTCAAGGACCTTTGAATTAGGTAAGCAAGGGCTTTGAGGGTGAATATTTGTGGTGAAATGCCTCTTTCACATCTCAGCCTTATGGCCTGCACAGGAGTCAGTCTGCTGGGATTCAGAGCCATGCTGGAACAAGTGACAGGATCTAGGATGGAAATTTCAAGAGGGAAATTCTGACTGTGGAAGGCTTGGGCTCCACAATAACCCTTTGTAAAAAAGGGCTCTGAAGTAGAGAGGCTGTGGGAATGTTCTGCTGGTGCTCCAGTGGAGGGGGAAAAGCAGCCCAGATGAACAACAGAGCAGGAATGACAGGAAATCTTCCACTTTCCATTTGCTAAACTGAATCCAGAGATGAAACTCTCACAAATTATCTATACCACCATCTTTTAAAGGAGGGTTCTTGTCTTAAAGTGAACTTCTGTTTCCTCCCAGCTGGAAAAGCACAAATGGCAGTTGCTAGAGCAGGGGTACAAAAGAGCACTGGAACAACTAGAGGTTTTGTCCTTCAGTGAATTTTGGAACATCTGTTGTGCAAAATGTGCTGCATCATTCCCTAAAAAGCAGATATTTATAATATTTGTTGTTGTCGTGGTAAGTGTTGTACAAAAATAGCTGTCATTTCAACATATCTATGCAGCAGAGTCTGTGAATTTTAACTTCCTCTGAAAATAGGCAATTGCTATTGGATAAAGTCAAAGCCATGAGAACTTCCCTCCATACTGCATTTCTAAGGGGTTTGGTTGTGCATATTGTTGCCAGGGTAATATCTGTAGACATGGAAGGATTTTCCAGTCTCTGCCCTTCTTAAGGACATTTGCTTAAATGTTTTGGCTCGAGCAATATGTTTTAAATAAAAGTAAATTTATAATAATTATCCAGGAATATTTTAATGGCAATGAGGCAAAAACTCCTCGAGTATTGTAGCTGCAGTGTACATTTGGGTGTGTCACTCTTCAGTCCAGGAAGCCTTGGCTGTTTAATGAACTGATTTTTAAGTGTCTATCACCTTGGGGTCCAAAATCATTCTGAGGGAGTGCAGAGAGCTGATTGTTCCCCTGTCCTGTGAATGCTGAATTCAGAAGTGCCCTGAGGAGGGGTGGGCAGGTTGGTGGTGCCCTGCCAGCTCTGAGGGGCTCATCCCAGGCTCCCAATGCAAGTCACGAGCTGCACCTTTGCTCTGGCAGCAGCTGCCTGCTGCTATTTCTGTTTGTGCTGCTGACACAGAGGAGGTTCTGCTGTGTTTCCTGGGAGCTGTTTGTGCCTGCTCTCACCTGCCCGGGCTCAGCTGAGAGCACAGGGACGTTTGCTCCCTGCTGTGGATGGACACAGAGCTCCCAGGCAGGTGCTGTGGAACTTGTGCTAACTGAGGTTTTGTGCAGGAGCTGCTTCTGCCTCACTGCTGAGTTTGTCCAAGGAGCTGTTGATTTCTGCTAGAACAGGAGGGAGCAAGGCCAGCTTCTTCATCTGTTTTTGCCTGGGAACCTGAGATGTTACTTAGAAGCTGGTAATGAGTTTTGATTTTCACAATAGTTTTTCCTGTAATACAGATGGATTGTTGGGAACACACAGACCAAAACCTTGTTTTAGTTGATTCACCGTTTCATTGAATCAGAATTATTTGGATTTAAAGGCACCCTCCAACTTCCCTGCTGTGAACAGGAACATCTTCACTAGATCAGGTTGCTCAGAGCCTCTTCCAGCCTGGCTTGAACACACCCAGAGCTTCTCTGGACATCCTGTGTCTGTGACTCAGCATCCTCAGAGTTAAGAATTCCTTCCTAACACCTGATCTAAACCCACTCTCTTTCAGTTTAAAGCCATTTCCCTGTGTCCTGTCACTACCTGCCCACTGTTCTCTCCCTCTTCCTTGCTCGTTTCCAGTCCTGGGAGGCCACAGTTAGGTCACCCTGCAGCTTCTCTTCTCCAGGTGTAACAGATTTCTCTCTGTCCCTGTAGACTGACTCCTCAGTGAAAAAAATAAGGTAAAAATCACATTCTTTTAAAAGCATTCAGTCCCAGGGCATAGATGTACACTCTGCAGATCATTATCCCTTTTCCTTCTGAATGCCAGCTCAGTGTCTGATTTGGGCAGCGAGGGCATTTCTGGCATTTGTGAAACTGAATAGCTGTTCTATGTACCACAGAAGGTTTAGAGCTTATATGGACATATCCTGATCCCCTCAGACATCCTGGTGAACTTTTGCTGAAAATAGATGTCTCAAAACCTTTATTTTCTTTTGATGCTGAATTAGTTCAGGCTGTACTGAGGCAGCTGCATTGAATGAACCTGCTTAGCCATCTCTTTGCCCGTTTCCCTTTTCCCCACAAAGCCATGGTTGTTCTCCGTGTTTCTCATCGTTATCACCTCTCCCCTTCCCTGATTCTTGTGGTCTGTCACTTACTCCACAGGTTTCCCATTTCTCCTGCACAAGTGGCTTTTCAGCCCAAGGAGTGTGAATTGCATTTTCCCCTCTGTGAGGGAGCACAAAGGCTTTGCTTTCATCCCGCTCATTAGGGCTCATGGCAGAGTGTTCTGGGCTGCTTTCATTCCAGTCTCCTGCTCGAACAAAACATCCAACAAGGCAGACATTGCACAGCATTTCCTTTCGTGGTTCTTGGGGTGCTGCTGAGGGTTTCAGAGCTTGTTAGTCAGGGTGGAAGTCTGCAGTGATGACTGACATCTCCCTGCTTTGCTACAAGTACAGCTTGAAATGAAACAGTGAAGACAAATTACAAAACAAGACCCAATTTGACAAGGAAACTCCACGTTTACTTGGGCAACAATGTTTAAAAAATGTCCTGGTCAGATTTCTGTGTGCTTCTCCTTGTCCTTGTGTCAGTCTGATCTTCCTTACTGCTGGGTTACACTTCTGCTCATTTATTTGAAACGTTGCCCACCCTGGTCTGGTCCAAACTGTCTCATCTGTAAGGAAGAGACAAGTCCTGCAGCTGAGGTCTCTTGTGTGCAGGCCTAGCACAGTTGTATTCTCCTTCATACCAATTCTATGTCTGGGTAAACAGAGATGTTCCCAGTGCCAAATGAGGGTTCCTTTCAGTGGTATCAATTTTCAGTGCTTTGGCTGCCTGAAATGAAATATCTGTTAGTATGTTTACCATTACCAGTCCAGCTTCTTCGGGCTGTATTGATTAAATTTTTGTACTGTAAAAATACCATTTTGAACCACAGCAAAATCGATATAGAGTGAGGGGTTTTTATATATATAAATTGGATTTGGATCAGGAAGAAAATCTTCATCAGATGAAAAATAAAGCTGGGTGAAAAAAGTGTGATAAAAGATCTCAGAAGGGGAAAAAGTTGCTCTGTCATTTCCCCAGCCTCTGTTGTATTTGCCCTCTAGACCTTTCTGTCTGTCCACTGATTACTTTTCTACACAAATAAATTTTCAAGCAAATTGAGGCTTCCAGTTTCGAAAGGATACTTGTAAATAGATGTAGCATGGTCAGAAACTACCTTACAGGGCTTTTTATATTCAATTGCACTCACATATCTTGTGATACACAGTAGTGCTAATGGCAACCTTCCTACTGGAGGCATTATATTAATAATATCTAATTAGGTACTGGAGTACCTAATGCATCAAGAATGAGTTCAATGGGATAATGGTAGGATTATTTCCAGAAAGCAATTGAAACCAGCATTGTATGGGCAGTGAAACATTCTGAGTTTGAGAACAAACAGTGAGGATATGGCATTTCAGTTCCAGTGGGTTTATTTTATTTTATATGTTGTGGCCTGTGGTGAGAAGATAAGAAAGGGAGTTAGGTAGCTGCAAGGCAAGACACCAGGAAGGTTTTGTACATAGACCTTACAGTAGGAAGGTTTAAGATGAAGTAATGTCTGGGGAATAAAGACGTTTTGGGGAAGTTTTGCCTGTGGTAGATGTAGCTGATAGTTGTGCAATAATTGTGTCTGAATTATCCCAAATAATGATCAGGGCTGGGTGAAGTTTAGATTCCCCCCATTTATTTCCTGAGGTTACTGGCTATTCAGGAGTTCTTTTCTGCACCACTTGTCTCTCTGAGGAGGGCCCAGCCTCCTGAAGTGCCTCTTTGCCTGCTGGTAGAACAGCTCCTGAGATAATACTGAGCAAAACTTGAAGGGCCAGTCCTTTATTTCAGCTGTGCTGGAGTTTTTTAAGTGCTAGAGACCACACAAAAGCTTATTTTCTGGAATCACTAATTCATTTCATAACAAAACCCAGAGATCTACTGAAGAGAAAACAGAAACAGGTTATCAGTCATGTAATCATGCAGGAAAGGGGGTACTGAATATGAATTAAAGGATTAGAAGGTATCAAGAAGACACATGAAAAAATAGTATTTGAGGGGGCTGAGGCGTGTCCATGTCTGTGTAATTCCTGGAAAGCTGTAAATAGTTGGAATATGTTGTGGGCCTCTCTAACATCATTCAGAGCCAGAAATGAGTGCAGACACAATTTAAAGTTGAACTTGTTTTCTCCTTAAGATTTTTTCCAAATAATTTTTCTTTGGCTTAACCTAGCTTTATATGCATGCTACAGTCTTGCTTTGTGACAGTGTCAGAAAGGATGAATATCAATAGCTGAATAAATTTAAGCATTCTAGTCAGATGACAGACTGTAAAGGAAAAGTATTTCAGACAAATGTCTCAGTTCAGGTGAGATAAATCTCACTCTCTGAGTCTTTTGTTGGGATGGGCCACCATGTCCCACTTTGGGCAAGGACAGAATCTTTGGAAATGACTGTGAAAATTATTTTAGAGGGATATATGATAATAAATGCAATGCAATAGTTTTGCAGAAAGAGTTGCTTTGAATTTATTCACCCAGCTACAGCACATTATTGTTGTGGTATTGTGACGTGACCTTTAGTACTTTTCAGTGCCAGATATTGGCATGCCATGCATGAAGAGAAGGATCAGGAATGTTGCAGCAAGAGAAGTTTAGATTGAGAGAATATTTGTCTGTGAAGATGTTCTGATAGTGGTATGAATTGCCTGTCACACTGTAGCCTGTTCTTTGTTGCTGGGAGCTTTTCAGGGATGCCAGGCATGATTTAATTTGAAACAATAATAGATGATCCTGGGTAGTCCTTTGCAGCTCAGTTCTTTATAAATTTATGTTAAAATAGATCAGTCATTTGGTGATGATCCATCATGTTGATTTATTTCTGATTGTAGTGCATTTCCCAGGGGGTTCTGTGGCAGGTTCCCATCCCCTGTTCCTCGGGGGAGTGGAGGACAGGGGACAGAGGGACAGTGCCCCATTGCTGCCTCTCCACACTGGAACCTGGCTTCAGTTTCCCAAAGGGAACATGATCACAAAACCTGACAGAGAAGGACTTCAGCATTAATGTTTTGGAGACATTTGCAAATCCCTTTGATTTCCATCTCAGGCTTGAGGAGCAGGTGGCACTGGGCACTGGTAGAACCCTTGGGGTGCTGCTGTGGTGCCCCTAAAAAACCTGTCCCTTGCTTGGCCATAGAGCACAGGATGGTTTGGGTTGGAAAGGATCTAAAAGATCATCCTAAAGGCATTTTCTGCAACACCAGAGGCTCCAAGCCCCATCCAGCCTGGCCTTGGACTCTTCCAGGGATGGTTTATTGGCATGGCTGTGGTTGAGTAAGAATGTAAAAACTTACACAACAAACTACCACACTGTGACACTGCTGGAAAACCCAAGGGCAGTGAACATCCAGATGGCCAAAGTTTATGGAAATTGGGAAGATCAGCTGACATCCAAATTGCCAAAGAAGTTGATGGAAATTGGGAAAAGTGAGATAAGCTGCACCATAAAAATAACATCTCTCCTAGTGCAGATATGTACAGCTTGATGTCTGCATGAAGCCTCTACAGTGCACTCCTAGGTGACCTTCTTTAAGGGGAACAAATTTCCATTAGGTTTTACAGGGGGAAAAAAAAGCTCGAAAAAAAGCTTTGAAACTCCTAAAACTTTACATTTTTGAACTTTTTTGTGGTGTAAAAAATTATATTAATAAAGTCAGTTGCTGGAAATGGAAGCTAGAACAGGGTTGTCTCCAGGACACAGCAGGAAGGTAATTTAAAAAGCTCAGGAACATTGTTGAAATTATCATGCAAACTTATTAAATGCAATGTATATTTAAATTGAGAAAACTTCTTTATTAGGTCTAGATAGGTGATTTTGCTGCCTCTGGCAGTTAAGGTTATTGGGTGAAAGTCAGGGTAGATTAATTTCTAATCTTTATGGAAAACCACTTATTAAAAAATGGATAGCAAAATTATTAATGCTGAAGGTTTAGACTCTCTGTAGAACAAGACTCACCACTGAACAAAAGTATAATGAGTGTTTCCTGGTATTTGGCCACTTTTGTTTACATATAGTTTTGTATTCTTAGCATGATTTTCCAGGAGTTAGTTCTGACACATGTTGAATTAACATTAAAATCTTCCCTTATCATTACAAATTATAAAATATTTAGCTTTAATTTCCCTTTTCATAACACATAAGTAGGAACTTATTATAAAACACATTTGAAAGAACTCATTGTTGACTTAGGTAATTAAAATGAAGAGTGTGGAGTGCATTTTTAATGCTTTTTAGATTAGCTCAGGAATGATCAACTATTTGTCTCCTTCTCGAGAATATGTACAAATAATGGTTCACAGCTCACATTTGCCTTTTTCCAAGAAATTAATGAGCATTCAGAATTGAGGACATGTCAGTAAAAATTCTAGACTGAGCTGAACATCTTTGAAGTCTCTTCTTCATTAATTGCTGTGAGTGTAAGGACTCAGAATTTGAGATTTGATGCAAACTGTGTTTGATGAAAGTCTGGGGGAGGCTGCAGGGGTTGGCTGAGGCCAGCCCCCAGCACTGTGCTCACAGTGACTCTGCATGGCTGGGCTTTGTTAAAAAACAAAATTAACTTTTAGCAAAATAAACTGACACAGGGCCACAGATTACTGTGGATTTGGGCGACTGGGTTTTCTGGGAGCCCTGACAATTCCCATGTGCTGAGGAGCTGCCTTAGGTGTGCCCAGAGCTCAGGCAGGCAGGTGTGGATCCCAGTGAGCTGTGGCACACAGGAGTGCCAGGGCAGAGGTGGCTTTGTGTAAACCTGAACACCAACGTGGTGAAGGAACTTGAGGAACTGTGAGTGTGGCACTGTGCACTGTAAGAATGACTGGCAGGAATGGCACAGCACAAGGAAAGGCTGGTGATGTGACACCCCTGAGTCACCTAATCCACACTGTACCTTTGTTCCTCCCTCTGCTCTTGTCCTTTGCAGTCAGGTGATGGCACAGCTTGTGGCTCCTCAGCAGGACAGGCTCTGTCCAGGCTGGGCTTTGCATCTCCTCCCTCGTGCTGCCTGTGTTGCTGCTTTGATCTCTCCTTGGGCTGATGTAGCTCAGCTGTCAAGTCCTGTCAGGTATTAACCCAGGAAAACAAACTGAATAATTGTCTGCCAGTTCCATGACCTGAATCACATCAGCAGTTTCACGTGTAAGTGCCAGGCAGAGACCACAGAACCAGGAGATGGATGGAGAGGAGGAGGAGAGGGAAAGCTGTTTCAGTCAGAGAAGGCATTTTTGGCTGTCTCAGCTGCTGCACTGACCCACAGCTCAAAGGCCTTCCCCACTGCTGGCTCTGCTGCATTTTGTGGTGCTCCTGTGTCCTGTAGGAGCAGCTGCTTTGGCAGGAGGAGGATGCACCAGTGAACTGAACAGTTGCATCATATCTGACTTGGTGTCCAGCTTCACTTCTGTGTGAATTTTTGCCACATCTTTATCTGAAGCTGTTTACCCAGTTAAAGTTCCTGTAGGATTTCCCATTGCAGCTGGTCCCTGAGCACTCACTGGAGGGTCTCATTTACAAACATAAATGCCCATGTGGCCCCTGCTACACAGAGGTTCCTGGGCTTGTTTATCTGCAGGAGGAGTTAAGAAATAGTTTTGCATTTAAAAACAGGACAACCTGAACTGATAATCCTTTTTTTTTTATCTTAGTTGTTTGAATTAGCTGTGGATTAAAGCTGCATGTTCTACCACAGCATTAATAGGATGATGTTAGGCTTGATTTCCCTTGCTTTGCATGGGAAGTCTGTGGAGAATCTTGGATTTGCTTGGCAGAAGAATACATTATCATGGTAAACAGCATTGCTGAAGCCTTGTGAAATCACCAAAAGGAATGTAAGTCTCAGGGTTGCCTCAGTGACAACAAAGTGTGGATTGGCTGAACTGCAGGTCAGGTGGGGTAGCTGAGGAAGGTGTAATGCCCCAGACTCAGCAGTTTTTCATTAGAATATAACAGGGCAGTCTCTCTTCTTGTTTTATGTATTGTTTTTCAGGAATATCATAGAATTGTATCATCAGATAATTATTGTTATCTTATACTCCAGTATAACACAACTCCCTGTCCGAATAGTAAATTCAGTTATTTTTTCTATAGCTGATTTTGACTTCCTGAGGACAGCACTCTGCTTTTTCTGAATTTTGCATGATGTTCTTTACTGTGCCTTCTGCTTCTAACTTGGAGTTGGACAAGGCTCCTGCAGTTTGTCACTCACCCATCCTTTGATTGTGCACTGTGCTGTCACCCTGGCTATTAACACAAAGAAGGGCTGAGCTCTCACTCAAGACAGAGCCCAGCACGTCTTTGATGTCACTGTGCTGTTCCACTTCTGTGCTGCTTTTTTACTTTGTGTTAAAATGATTGGAAGATAAGATTTCAATTTAAACTTTAAAAACTTTTCTTGGTCTGTAAGTGACAGCATTTGTCACTACAAATGCTTTTAAGGGTGTTTATATACAATAGTTCCAAGATGTAAATGATCATTGTTTAAGATCTGTCAAGGGAAAAATTCTGCCACAACTAAATATGTAGCACTGACATTTGAAATCAGAGCAGACATGAGTGTTTGGCTTATACTTCAGTGCTATCAGCTGCTTTCCAAGAGGAAGAAGGAGGAGACATTTCTGTAGCAGGTTAATTGCAGGATAACAAGCAAATTCTGTCTTTACAATAATTATTCTAAATAAATTCAAAGTATATGGAACCTTCCCCTAATAAAACCATTCTTTTCATTTAGTATACATGGAACAACTTTATTATAGATGGAAGTAGAATTGCAATTAGCATATGGTGATGTAGTGAAACAATTCAGGACTTTCCTGCCACATCACAATCAGGGCTGTTCTGCAGTGCCCAGGTAGAGAAATCCTTCTGAGGGCAGTGAAGGAGGAATTCCTTGGAACAGCTTTCCTGGTGTCTTAGCAGTTGTGTCATGTAGGTCAGGAAGGAAGAACAAAGTCTGAATCCTCAAAAGCCATTTAGAACCAGGGGGATGTGAGTGTCCTGTACATGTAATATTGCATGCTGCTGTCAGGGTGAGGGGCTTGCCTCGTCTCCTGCTGCCTTTCTGGTGCCTCTCTGTGCTGCAAGGGAAGGCCATTCTGTCATCCCTGCAAACAGCTGAATTTCTAAAAGATTGGCTTGCTTATATGTATTTTATGTGCCACTCTATCCTTTTATTAGCTCACAGCATTTGAATTTATAAGAGATTTTAGAATTGAGTCTCAGAAGAATTAGTGGAAAGATGTCCAATGTCACTGTTAGTCTGGTTTTGTTTTCGTGCCATTGTTTTTCTGATTCAGACCTGTTACTGTACCCTCTGCAAAGCCACCATTTGCAGTCCCACCCCAAACAAATAAATGACCTGACAAGTGACTGCTCGAGAAGGAGGCAGGCAGATTGCAGACGGTCTGTGCTGGCTGATAAAACCCCACGTTTGATCAGCTGATGAGAGATGCTGGTACAGAAGTGAGTTGGTCTCGGTGCAGAGTCTGTGTGCAGTGTGCAGGTCTGTCCCACACGTGTGTTTGTGTTTCCATGCAGAGCTGTGCACCCTGGACTGTGGCAGCCACGGCGTGTGCTCCAGAGGGATCTGCCAGTGTGAGGAGGGCTGGGTGGGCCCCACCTGCGAGGAGAGGACGTGCCACTCCCACTGTGCCGAGCACGGCCACTGCAAGGACGGCAGGTGTGAGTGCAGCCCCGGCTGGGAGGGGGACCACTGCACCATTGGTAAGGGCCCTTTGTACCTCCACAGATTGTATATGTCAAATCCTAACCCTGTCCTACACACATTGCCATCATTCTGATTGAAATCTGATTGGGGAAACACAGAGTGCAGACAGGTGTGAGTGCAGCCCTGGCTGGGAGGGGGACCACTGCACCATTGGTAAGGGCCCTTTGTACCTCCACAAATTGTATCTATCAATTCCTAACCCTGTCCAACACTGATCACCATCATTCTGATTGAAATCTGGTTGGGGAAACACAGACTCAGAATGTAGACAGGTGTGAGTGCAGCCCCGGATGGGAGGGGGACCACTGCACCATTGGTAAGGCTTCTGCACCCCCACAAATTGTATATATCAATTCCTGACCCTGTCCAACACTGATCACCATCATTCTGATTGAAATCTGGTTGGGGAAGCACAGACTCAGAGTGCAGACAGGTGTGAAAAAGGTGCCTCTGTTTGTCCCACAGAATAGCATTGGCACAGCTTTCTGTGTAGGGGAAATAACAGATTAATTAATTTTAAAAAACCCACAGAAAGGAAAGATAGCTCAGTCCCAACATATCTTTGGGATGTGTCCATATGTGAATTGTGTAGGCAGGAAGGAGAAAAATGTTTAAAAAATAGAAGGTGTGAGGAGACAAAGCTATTATTTACTTTACCATAATCCTCCCATTAAATCTCTTCCCTTTCTGTCTGAGGATTTGCATATTTTACTTGCTGCTAATGGTGTTTTTCCTAGAGCTGATTTCTAACAATATTCCTAATCAGGTAAAGCTTTCAGATCTTTTTAGAAGTCATTAGTCTACTATAAAAATGTAATAGTTATATTTTTAATGAAATCCAACAGTATTTTTGCAAAGTCTGAGAGTGTTTCTCCCTAAAATGTCCCAAAGTGAGATTATTATCTTAATTTTCACAGATAAGCAGCATAAGGTCTCACCTTTGTTTCTTGAAAAAAAAATCTAGAATGGGTTACCTTTATCTTGAGCATTTTAAGATAGTTCATTCCCTGGCTCTAGAATTCACTACATCAGATTTGCTAAACCAAGAATTAGGTTTGTCGTGGAGGAACAGCCTTATTTTCTGCAGATTGTTCAGAGCAAATCCAGAGAAAGACCAAAATGCTTAAAAAGATAAAAAGAGCTGCTGTTCACGTTGCAGGCAGTGCCAGATGTGGCCCCAGCACACTTGTCATCAAATGGAGAACGATCACAAACACAAAGTTCTGGTCACAGCAGCAGGAGCAGAGCTGCCTGCAGGAAGAGGGAGACTTTTTAAATCTAACCCCCAGGTGTCAAGCCATAAATGTATTTTCGTTTGGTACAGAAGTTTGATCCATCTCAGTTTTGTTCTTTTCTTTTTTAAGCTCACTACTTAGATGCTGTTCAAGGTAAGTTTTTCATATCAGCATTCCAAACAAAAAAAATAACAAAAATATACAAAAATATTGGGAGTGGAGTGTTTTCTGTTACTCATTTTGTTTGAGCTTCTGTACTGCCAGGTTCCCAGAATAGATGTCACATTTGTTTATGGAGATAAATATAGATATATGTGCACACACGGAGACAGAGATTTCCAGCAGAAAATGCAGTTTTTAATAAGTAATGTGCTTGACTCATTTGCAAAGTGGTAGCAATGTAAGCATGTTTTACAGGGCCAGCTGATGTGCTGTGTTAGGCAAATCCACTTTTTGCTTTTGTTTACCATCCAAAGTAATGCCAGAGCTGAGGACTTGCTAAAAAGCTTGTGTTGATACTGTCTCCCATGAGAAGTAAAAAAAAATACTCTTTTGTCATTTATGCTTGAAGTAAGTTTCTTTTGGTAGAGAAGTGCTCTTGTTTTGTAAAGCTGTCTGTGCCAGATGTGATCCAGTTCTCTTCAAACCATTTGATACAAGAGCTGAGTTGAATGTGGCTTTGTGTGTGGTGCTGTTCCTTTGATTGCTGTGCCTTGCTCAGGTCCTGCTCATCCATGTCAGTGCAGGAGCCTTCCCCAGGGTGACAGTCCCTGTGCCTGCCCCACAGTGAGCAGAGCAGGGGTGCACAGCCCCTCCCAAAAATGCTGCAGCAGTGCAGAAAGATCTCAGTGCTTATTTTCTGTTTTTCATTTTATTTCTTGGGAATTAGATAATAATAAAAGCATGTAAACATCCATTTTATTGCATTTATTGACTTAGAGGGTAACCATACTCAGTAGCAAAATATAATCATGTGCAAGAAATTAATTAACTCGGCGGGACAGTGATTGAAAGGGGAGAAACATCCACATTGCCCAAAGGAGCTCTCACATCCTGCCCTTTCCCCCAGCTCCCTGCAAGAGGCTTTTATGGGACATTTGGTGGTTGCCAAGTTGATGTTGTTTTGGAGGAGCATCTTCCAGAACTCAGTGTGAGAAAACAGTGCCACCCATCTCCAGTTTTTCTGAGCAAGAGTCCCAGACTCTGATCCCTGTGTTTGCAGCTGTGATTGATAAACCCTGCTGGGGTGAGGAGGAGGGAGATCCTGTGTTCCATGTGAAGTTACCAGAAATGTGCTGCCTGTGGGGCTGTAAATCACAGCCTGACAGAGCAGACAAAGCCCATTTGGGGCATCTTGGGGCTGTCAGGCCCTGATTCTTCTTTCCTCCTCAAAAAGCCCCTCTCTCTGATGACACCTTGGTGTTGGTGATCAGTGGCAGGTGCCCAGGGCCTTTCAGACCCTCTATGGCCATGCAAAAAGAGAGGAGCCATGTCAGAAGTGATGATGCCACTCACTCTGTGACACTTAGTGCCAAGCTTTATCCATTGTCCCTTGGCTCCATGTGTGACATGGTGAGGATGTGACAAATGTCTGAGCTGGCACTGCACTGTGCAAGCAGATGGACGTGAGTGTACACATTCCTTTCACTCTCACAGGCAAGAAATCGAGGTCTGAATGCCCAAATTCCTCTTGATTCAGAGCTTGCAGGTACATAATTGAGAGGATTCTCCAGTCCTTGGTCCAGTTTTGATCTAGAACCAGCACCACCAAAGGCAGGTGCTGGTCCTGTTGGAATCAGCTGTAAGGGAAGAAAGTGAACAGGAGGGCAGTGCTCCCTCAGTTCCCTTCTGTGAAAAGAGCATGTTGTAGCATAAATCAAATTGGCTTTTTCTCAGTCAGATGAGTATTTATGAACAGAATAAAAAGGTCACTTCCACTCCCTGCAATGTGTAGGATTATGCCCACAGATGCTAATTTGTCATTTAGACAATATTTTCCATGTGTGTCTTTGATATAAATCTTGATTGTGTGTGTGGTATTGTTAGTGAACCACAGTTTATTTTTCAATAGACTAAGAGATGGACATGACTTTGGAGCTTCATAGCAGGATTTTACTCACTTTTTTTCCTATGCACCAAATATTAAACACTAAAAAAATCTTCATTCCTCACTGAGAAACTACTTTTGGGCAAGCAAAGGGAAGGACCAAGTTGGGGGTTTTTCCATATTTGGCCAGAAATGTAAGTGGCTTCCAGGCTATGATCGTTTGAAGGCAACAAGTGCTAGAAGTGGGAATGTTAATGAGTAATTGCAACTGCAAAATAAGAGAAAATATCCCTTCATGACGGTTTTTTTTCTCCCACTTTCTATTTTAGATGGTTGCCCAGGTCTCTGCTATGGAAATGGGAGGTGCACTCTTGATCAGAATGGGTGGCACTGTGTTTGTCAAGTGGGCTGGAGTGGCTCAGGATGTAACGTTGTCATGGAGATGGTGTGTGCAGATAACCTGGACAATGATGGAGGTATGATACATAATTCATGTGTCTGTTTATCTGTCACATCCTTGCTGCCATTTAAACCCATAGTTTTGGTGTGTGCTTTCCTTTTTATCACCCAGTGTCAATGTTTGCCTGTTTGCTCGAGACACTTGTTCCACTGACTTCATCTGAAGCAGCACAGGGTGGGAGCAGCCCCTTGTGCTGGGTGCTGCTGAAGGCAGAGAGTGTCTGTGGCCCCATCTGCCATCCCATGCTTTTTTCTCATCAAAAACAAAACAAAACAAAAGTGTGATAAGTATTTTCCTGTATCTGCTTTCCACTCCTCCTCATAGTTCTGTCAGTCTCAGAAAAAACAGCCAAGAGATGCCCAAATGAAAAAACCCTCTGTGTCTGTCCAAATGCATCCAGTTACTCTTCTATTATTATTAATTTAATATATTTGCAAGCATAAAGTGCACATTTACAGTTCTTTTAGCATTAGTGTCTCTCTCTTAATAATACAGTTCTTGCAATTATCTGGAGCTGCTTCTGGAGGACTGTGGAGGAAACTGGTGTAAGAGGTGTGCACAAGAGATTTGGGAGAGTGCCATGAACAGAGACCAGTACTGAAAGAATCATTTGCTCCTTTCTAGCAGTTGAACAAGGGCCTTTGGCACTAGGTGCTCCCCACCTCAGTCCTCTGATCTTGACTTCATTCGAAGGCTGCATAAGTTTTAGTTTTGCTGGGGAAAACTGTTCTTTCATACCTTGGTCTCTGCTTCCTTTTCAATAGTTTGTTCTAATACATGAGTTGGGGCAGTTTTTTAAAGAAAAAACATCCAGCTCTATTTCAAACTTGCCAGTGGGAGAGAAGCCACAATATCCCTGACTGGTTGCTCTCAGAATTAATTATTTTTCCTGTCCATTTTAGGAATACTCATTTACTGAACAGTCAAGGACTGTTGCTTTTCTCTCCTTCACCGTGTGCCTGTCCCACCCTCAGAGCTGGGCAGGGACATTCAGGGCCTGGAGTCAAGGCCAGGTTGGATGAGGCTTTGAGGAACCTGGTCTAGTGCAAGATGTCCCTCCCCATGGCAGGGGCTTGGACTCAGGTGATCCTTAAGGTCCCTTCCAACCCATGCAGTTCTGTGATTTTATGATCAGCCCCAAACATGGTTAATTTTTTTTTCCTTAGATGGTACCCTGAGATGTATTAAAATACACATTCTCTTCTTGTGTCACACCTAGAGCCTGTATCAGTGTCCTGGAGGAGATACTGTACTCCACTGTAGGGGCAAACCTTGCTGTGATGGTTGTCTCTTTTCTTCTAGGTCATTGATAAATTGAGCTTGATGTAGGTCCAAGAGCTGAGGTCACTGTGGGACCTCAATAGAAACATTCTGACTCAGTGATGAGTCCTCATTTACAGATATATTTTGAGACCTTGTGATTTTGCATCCTGTGGGCTCTAAGACCCTGCTGTCCTTTGGCAAAGGCTTCCTCATTTCTGAACCCTGTTCAAAATCACCTTATTCCTCTCACATTCTTCCTTTCCCACCTTATTCCAAGAGACCCAAGAGCCCTGTCAGTGCCCTCCTGCTCTGTGTGTGTTCTGTCACACGAGGTCCTGCAGCTGCCACCCCTGTCCGCTGTGCTGTCCCTGCTGTGGCTGTGTCCCTGCTGTCCCAGCCCCTGGCTCACCCCTCTGAGCCCCTAAACCTGCCCATAAACCCTGCTCAGCCTGGGATGGAGGGAAAACATCTTCTGAACTGCCTCTGGATGCACTGCCCTGTGCTGGGGTCTGGTGCTTTATATTCTGCAGTAGCACTGAGTTATTGGAAGAGTTGGCACTTTTAACTCTAAATCTCCTTGAATTTGTCAGTTTAAGGCAGACACTTCACATTCTTTCACTGCTGGTTTCAAAAGCAATTTTCTTTTCCCTTTTTAATGGGAACATAACATGGACTAGGACAGCTCTGTTGACATTAAAATTAGAGATAAGTGCAGAGAGAAATACTTAATTATTCTGACTACTACAGATGGGCTAAATATAATTAAGTTTTCTTCACAATCAATTTCATATAAGAAAAGAAAATAATATCTACATATTATAATCACTTCTCTTTATATTTATATATATGAAGCTCACAGGACCTGATTTGGCATAAGGATAAATTAGAAAAATTCCCCAAGGAATAATTTAGTGCCCTTGTATAGGCCAAATAATGGAATTCTCCCCTAGAAAAGGTCATAAATGAAACATTTATTTCTCAGTCCTGTTGTGCTTCCAGTTCATGAGGTGGAGGTCACCACCAAAGAACAAAGCTGAAGTAAAGTTGAGCAATTATAATTTCAAACAAACTCAAATTTTAGACCTTAGACAACGGGATAATTTTGTGTAGTTTTAAGTTATTTTTTCAGTTAGTTTGTCACATGGTACTTTCAGGGATAGAAAATCTGAGATTTTTATCATTTAAAACTACCTTCAGAGACACAGTAGATTAAAAAAACCAGGTTAGTCCCAACCATAAGGATTCAATAATGTCATTTAAGTGGCATGGGGAGGTGTTATTGTTGTTTTTTGCCCTGTATTAAGAGCACAAAAGCTCTGGGAGGGGGAAAGTCTTGAATTCATTGTTTAAGGACTGATATAATCATATAAAGAAAAGCCATAAGCACATTCACAGGCATCCTGGTCCTGCAGCCACTGCAGCACCACGATCCCTTCAGTGCTGCTGGTGGGGTAAAACACCTGTGGGGCTGTTCTCAGGGGCAGGGAAAGCACAGTTTCCTTTGGGGCCCCGTCAGGATTCTCTGCACTTTTCCCTGAACCAGAACTGCCTTTCCCATTCCAGCTCATAACTCTCTGTTAGCTTTCCCCTGCTCACAGACTTAAGGGCATGTTTACCTGTTCAAATATCACTACAAATACCAGTGGAAAGGTCTCAGCATTCTGGCAGGTGCAGGATGGCATGGTTTGCTCCCAGGGAGTCCTCTGCAGTCTGTTGCAGGGTGATGTCCATTGGAGAATGCCAGGGAGTCAGGCAGGTGTCCTTTGCAGAGGGCCTTTCCTCACTGCCTTCCCTCAGTAATTCCCCAATCTTTGTTCTCCTTTCACTGTCACGCTGACATGGTTTCAGTTTATAAAACGGCCATTAGCTCATCTGAATAAACATTTCCTCTTGTCCTGACACTCATTTAGACTCACTGGCAGCTCCAGGAGCTCCAGAAGGTCTCCAGAAAGCTCTGCTGAGCTCTTCAGAGACAAAGTGCCTGTGCCTTGGTGGGATGTGGGGACACTCATGGGTCACCCCACTCAGCTGTAGCCAGGTTACAGTTTTCCTGGTTTTTGGACATATATTTACCCAGCTGCTGCACAAACAGGTCTTTGTCTCAAGCTGAAAGTTGCAGCCTGTCACTCCCATTAGTTTCTTTGATACAGATCTCTTTTAAATTTGCCTGCATCTCCTTTTATCGTTTTCCTTTCATGAATCAATCTTGCCCGTTTGTTTTTAAGGAAAATGCTATTTACTACAAGCTTTGAATTCTTTTCCAAATATGCCTTCAGTCACTCCAGACAGTTATTGTGGCTTTCTCCAAGCTTTTCCAAGCACAAGGAAATATATGACTCAGCATAGCCTTGGGTTGATAACCAGTGCTGCTTAAATATTGATGTATTTCTGACCCGTCCATTGGCGATTTAATAACCTATCCATCACAGAGATATTGAGTCCATATATAAGTAATGTGCTGTTATTACCCAGTATAAATAACACTGATGGGAATGGTTTTCATTGTTGCTGAGCAGAGAGGGCTCCCTGGGGATACTCAGAGGTTCTGAAAACCCTGATATAGATTTGTATTGTCCTGAGTGTGGAAGGCCAGCCACTGCTGGTGCTCACTGGGTAAAACACTCCAGCCTTTCCATGGGTGCACTGATGGGTTTCCTTACAGAAACACCAGTGCTCCCAGTTCACAGCCCCCCTGCCTGCTGCAGGACATGTATTATGGATAAAACTTGGGCACTTGGAATTAATGCATACGAATGAGCATTAGACTCTTTGACAGTTGCTGCTGCTGCTGCTTAGTCTCCTCTGAAGTTACTCTTTGATTCCTTTTGCTTGGATTCCTGGCAACACTAATTAGACTGAGCTAAGCCTGTGGTGAATAAAGTCAGCACAGGCAATGTTTAAGGAGACTCTTAAATCCCATTTTTTACTTTCTGTGAACATGTTCTGGGCGTGGATCTCCCAGCTCCATCTGTGCCTTGCCCTCCCTGTGGTCAGTACAGACAGAGCAGGAGGGCACTGACACACTCACACCACTCTGGGGGCTCTGCAGCACTGAAAATGAAAATCATTGCTACTTAGAGAATTATAGAATAATTCTATATCCTGTCCTGAGCTGAACAGGAACCACCAGAATCATCAAAGTGTGACTCCTGACCCTGCACAGGACAGCCCCAAAAATTACACCCTGTACCTGAGAGTGTTACCCAAACACTTCCTGAATCTGTCAGGTCTTGTTCTGTGATATTCCCATATTTGTGCTCATGAATTCCAAGTACTACAAGGGTGCATGAGAAAAACAGAGATGCTGGGATTTGAAAAGTAGCTGACAGAGGTGTTCGTGTCAAGCACAAAATATATGACTTGTTTGATGTTCTTGCCATTAACTTAGAGCTGACAAAATCCCTTTTCCTTTCCAATATTTTATATTTTATATTTTATTATTTTATTTTATTTTATTTTATTTTATTTTATTTTATTTTATTTTATTTTATTTATTGAGAACTTGACACAAGTGTCCTGCAGCACATGGAAAGCTCAGATCCAAGACACAGGGAATGCACTCACTGTGCAGCATTCTCCCAGACACAGAAGGCAGAGAGATCTCTGTTTTTGGAGAGCAGCCAGTGCAGAGGCAGGTCCATGGCCACAGGTCCAGTGCCAATTTTGCTGGCTGCTGAAGGTGATCATGCCTGTAGAAGAGAGATTGCTGCCCCGTGTGTACATCACAAAATGTGCTGTACCAAGCACAACATGAGCCTTCTGTGGCTGCAGCAGAGCTGAGGAAGTGATTTCACAACACTTGTGACATCCCTTCCATCAGATGGAATATATATATAAATGTATAAGCAAGAAAATGTGTTTTGTTTGATGGAAGGCTTTGTGTGATTCCATTGACCCAATAAATATTAATAGCATTCCTTATAGAAAGCTTCCTGAAGAAATCCATTCCCCAGCAAAGGAGTGGGGAAATCTTGTCCCAGTTCTGTGATCTATTGCAATGCAGATAGGAGTGAGAACACAGCAACTTGTTTTGGCATGCTCTGCCTTCTCTTTGAGGTTGTTTCAATTATTGAAGAGTGCTATGAAGTGCTTTCTGTGCTGAAGTCAATCTTTGTGAATTCTGTTTTAGCAGTAATATTAAACATATTTTAATTTTCTAATTCCCTTTCAAAACAAAAATCCCAGCCCATCATTATCCTTGCATACAAAAGAAGGCACCTGGAGGATGGGAAGTCATAATCTCAGACTCATCAAAATGTAAATCACTTTATTAGATAATCTGTACTGTACTGTAAATGTGCCTGACTGTCTTTCATATAAAATAAATTTTAAAATGCAAGTAACAAGCCAAAACCATTTACACATCTGTAATACATTTTAGTCTGCACCTAGGCTGTGATGCACTTTGGGGTAATTGACAGTAAAAACTCCAGTGTACAGG
Organism: Illadopsis cleaveri; assembly: GCA_013399915.1. Classification (NCBI taxonomy): domain Eukaryota; kingdom Metazoa; phylum Chordata; class Aves; order Passeriformes; family Timaliidae; genus Illadopsis; species Illadopsis cleaveri. The sequence goes on from VXBB01022885.1 coordinate 162,982, forward strand.
ATCCCCTGCTGCAGGAATTACAGTGTTTGCTGTTTGTAGTAGTTTGTTCATACTCCTGCCTGTTGTCTCCTGAGATTTAAAAGAAACCCTGCTGATTTGCTAACACAGGGAGTTTTTTAATAGTTGGTTCCTGATATGAAAATTTAACTAAAATTGTGACCACTGGTTGAGAACTGCCTAAATGTATTCGTAGCATTTTCAAGCGAATGAATTTGGTAATATAGTTTATAAACAAGATTTATTTGGCTTTTTTTTTTTTACTAGGTTATTCCCCTGGATTAAAAATCTCAATTAAATAGGATTGGCTTGTTGAAAATGTTATCCTCACGTGCACTAACTAATACAATTTGCATTATCACAACCTGCCTCCATTTGTAGCTTGTGGTTCTGTACCAGCCTGGCTTACCTGGTTCATTTTGATGGATACTGTGCTGAATTACAGGAGTTTTCTCTTGAGATCTTAGATTTGGATTTTCTTCCTTTTTTTTCCTTTTAAATTGTTTAATTTAAAACCGGTGTCTTGAATGAGCCTGAAGTGGGACAAAGATTTAATTTTGGCTTAAGAGTTTCCTGTTTGCCCCAAAACAGGTGGGCTTTTTAATTTTACTTCTTCACAAAATGAGAGAAATATTTTTCAGTTCTATGCAAGTCAGTTTCTCTTCTCAATTTTGGTTGATTGTTTAGAGAAAAACTGGATGTTGCATTATTCAGACAATTGTAGTTAATTATCCTAAAACACACATGGCAGTCTGAGCCAAATACCTGATTTTAACAGTCCACAGAGAAGCTGGTGCTCCTGCACCTCCTGCTCATGCCCATGAAGCATCTTCTGTGAGCCTTCACTTCCACTCTGCATGGCTGTGAGGAGAGATTGAAATAAATTACCATCTGATCAATTAAAAGATTTTTTAAAAAAATACACCGTGAGAGAGCAAAGAGAGCCCACAAATGATAGTCTGTGACCTAGAGCACTGCTCCTTTGCATTAATTCTGATATTTTGGGCAGCAGTTTCTCTCTCTGATGACTTTGTAGCCTTTGTTCCTGCTGAATCCAGCACATTTGTGGTGCTGTCAGGACTCACAGCAGTCTCAGAATGTTCAGGTTTGCTCCTGGGACTTCACACCCTCCTGATGGGAAACCCCCTCTTGTACTCCTGGGAGGCTGAAGAGGAAAATGAAACCAGGTGCAAGTAATTCAAACCAAAATAACTCCATTAGCAGGACCTGGAAGGGTTTATAAGGCAGTCATGTTGCTGACAGGCAAGCTGCAAAGAAAAGAAGAAAATTGAGTGTGACTGGAAGATGGAAAATTTCTTTCCCTTTCCTTGGTTCCTTTTTGTGTACAGCCTGAATGCTCTGTGCTGGTCACCAGGTATGGAAGCTCTTGACTGAAGCAGAGGAAAATGAGGACTGTATTAGAAAAAGCAGAATAGTTAAGTGTTATTTTTGTAGCTATGTCTTTCCTAGGCAGACCTTCATATTCTAATATTGCTGTGACTTTTCACTTTTATTTCTTCCATAAATGAGAGAATCGGGTCAGCTCAGTTCCCACACCTAATGGCTTGTTGACAAGGGAAAAATTAATCAGAATTGCTAGTGTGGAATAAATTACTCCAAAATAGCTTCCCCATGGATAGAGTTACTCTGCAATGAGTGCTCCTTTTTTTCTGATTAGCACTTAATCTGCAGGACCAATGTTTGTCAAGTTTCTCAGGCAGCGGTGAGCTTGTAGAAATTGGTATCTCCCAGAAAATCCCTTGACTCCTGGAACAAGACTTGTCCCTTGCAGAGCCCTTCACTGGCAGAGCCCTCTGCAGCCACTACCAGCGTAAACCACAGCAGAGATTGCAGTGTCTTCATGACATTTTCCAACCTTTAATTCTTTAATGTGTGTAGTCTTGGATGATCTGCTGAAAAGCATCTGTAACTTGATGCTTTTCAGTTCACTTAGGAAGAATATAGAGAGCTTCATTCCTTGGATAAAAAAGAGATGAAACAATTTTATTTTTTTTCCTTGCAGGTCCAAGCATGCTGTTCAAATTTCAACCCAAAACATCGGGGGCTTTTATTTTTCATCTGAAAACTTTTTCAGATTAAAAGCTTTTTTTCAGATGAAAACTTTTTCAGATTTTTTTTTTTTCCACACTGAAAACAACTCTGATTCATGTTGTTAACTCCACCATCCCTTCCCATGTGCTTCTGTTCAGACTGGAGGCCCCTGATGGCTGGAGTTACTGACTTCCCAGCACATTTCAGTGGCTTCCTTGGCTTTCCTGAATATAGAGGGACTGCTGCACTCAAAGCCAATAAACTCAACAGTGCCCTGGGAAGTTCTCACTCCACTGCTGGCAAATGCCTGTTGTCTCCAGGATTTGGGGGGTGTGGGGAGAACTTGAAGCCCAGAGTGACCCGTGGCCATGGCAGCTCTGCTGGAGCCCGGGGTCCTGGATGATTGTTGCTGGCTGCATTTGCCCTTGGCTCACTGTCACAAACTAGCCTGCTCCCTCTGATTTCCCAGCTGCAGAGGAGAGATCTGTTGAGATTTTTTGCTTAGCCCAGCAATTATCTTTGCTCAAGGCCAGGCAAGGATTTTCAGATGCCAGGAAAGCCCATTTCATTTTATGTGTTTGTTCTGTGGAAGGGCTTTTGCTTTCTTTTCAAGGGAATTGTTTTGTGCTGCTGTTTCCTGAGCACTCACACAGAGCTGTGCTGGGAGAGCAGTGGGGCTGCCTGGGGATTGGTCTGGCACCCATTAAAGTCAATGACAAACTCCGGAGGCTCCCTGCTGGCACAGTTTGCCCCGAGGAGCTGCACTTTGATAGACCTCAAAGTGTTGGTACAAACACAACGTGGAAAGTCAAAGCATGAAGTGGAAATATCTGACAGAGTGTTGATCCTGTAGCATTCCAATTTAAACACCAGGGAGATCCATACAGTGATATGGTGACTCTGCATTTATTCAATCCAACCTTGTTAGAAATACATAGAGGTGTCTTTGTTGAAGGATAAAACACCTTTATCTCGCTTTAAATGCAAGCTACACAGCTGCTAAGTCATAAAGTGGATGTTGAAGAAGATTGTTGGATATTTTACTATCTCCTATTAAATCTGTTTCTGATTGGGTATGTAATTTAGGCAATTTGGACATCTAAGCTGCTGATAGAAGCAATTAAATGCCAATAGCCCAATTTTAAGTTTTATTTAGGTGCTTAATTTAGATGCACTTCAGTGCTTCAATTTTCATCATAAGCTTTAGATTTTTAAGTAAATTAATTTCACCCACAAATGTTGCTGCAAGTTTGTCCATAAGAAATGCAGATTTCAAAAAAAAATCTATTTCTTCTATTTTTCATACTTGAAAATGGACAGAGGAGTAATAGCTTTATTTTCACTTTCCAAATTTGCTTTTGTGGTGCAAACATTTATAGAGAAGTCTGTAACTGGGGTAGAGCCTGAATCAAGGTGTGTGTATTCATGTGGTGTAGTTATGATTATGCCCTTTCTGAATCATTCTGGCATTGCAACCAATGAATGAAAAGTAGATGTCCTAAACCACTTGTAAACCTGTTGTAGGACTTAAAACACAAGTCACACAACTCTAACAAGTACATTTTTTTTACTACTGCAGTGGGGACACTTAGGAGAGCTGGATAAATTTCAGACCTGGTTACTGGGGACTGGTCAGTGAGTGTGTGTCCCACCCGGGGTGAGTGTGTCCCACCTGGGGACAGGGACAGCAAAGGGCTGTCAGAGGGAGCAGCTGCACACTGTGGGTGGATCATGTTGCACTGACAAGTGAAGTGTAATGACTTTCTTCTGCAGGGAGCTCTGCTCTTCCCTGTTCACTTGGTTTGGAGGTTCTGTTTTCTGAGTGAGGATTTGGTGAGGTGATCCAGTGTTAATGACTGAGACAAATCCCCCTCCTGGACTAGGCATGTGTGTTAATGCTGTATTGAATTTGACTGTGTCATAGTCAGCATGCCTTCACATTGATTCCATCCCTCCTGTGCTCTCTGGTCATAAATGTGGTGCTTTATTCTCAGAACAGCTCAGTTCCCTGAAGTTTCCATTGTTTCATTTCAGATGGCCTGACAGACTGTGTAGACCCTGACTGCTGTCAGCAAAGCAATTGCTTCTCCAGTCCTCTGTGCCAGGGCTCACCTGATCCCCTGGACCTCATCCAGCACAGCCAACCCCCCTTCTCTCAGCATCCTCCAAGGCTCTTCTATGATCGGATCAGGTTCCTCATTGGGAAGGAGAGCACTCATGTAATCCCAGGAGATGTCTCCTTTGAGAGCAGGTGAGTCTTCTTTTCAGTGAAAGACTTTTCTGGGTATTGAGAACTGCAATTAAATTATTTAACCAGGAGAAAAGGGGGATACCTGGAGAGCTGAGAGGGTTCTCCACCAGTGCTCATAAAATACTTAAGAGGATGGCAAACTTTAAAGTCCCAAGAGCTGAGGGTCTTGGTTATCAGGTTGTTGTTGTTGTTGCCTGTCTGATTGGTGGAAGTGTCTCAGCAACACACTCTGCTGCTGCTGTTGACAAGACTGACTGTTGTGCAAGATGAGTTGTCTCATACCTGTAAGATCAGCAGGGGAAGTTCAGCCCTTCACTCTGTTCACACATCATGGCAGGATGCAGAGGGATTCACATCTGCTGTCCTCAGTCACCTTTCTGCCCAATACAGTTGGATTGGTATTTATAGTGTAATGAATCCAAAATGTGTCACTTACATATAATCTAGACATATAATTTAAAAACTTCCTTGGTTTTGCTACACCTTGATACAGCAGTCTGGTGTTTACTGTTTTGTGCTACAGGTTATCATGCAAAGAGCAGAGTGATCCCTGAGTGTTTGTGAGATGGGCTTTGCCCTTTAACAGGAAGGAGCTGTGCAGTAGGAAAAGGGCACTTACTTGCTCAGAAAACCTGGTAACACGTATTTTCTTGCACATTTGAAATAGAGAGGCACATAAGTTTTTATGCTGCAGTTCACCTGGGAAGCTATAACTTACATGCTGACAAAGAGATCCACAAATCATCCACCTCACCTGACTATTACCCTGTCAACTTGGCCTATGCATTAGATAAACCATGTTCCAGTAATAAGCACATAAGAATTTTTTATTTTCACAGTACACAGCACTTAGATTACAACCTCAGCACAATCCTGCACACAAATTCAGTGCACTTTTTTTTCTCCAGCATGAATTTTTGATAAAGTAAATTTGTAAACAGTCATTATTGATCTGAAAGACCTAAGCGTTTAATCACTATTAATAATGTAACAGGATGTTATAAATATGTAGAACAATTGGCCATGAATATGAGCTCCATGAGAAGCACCTGCCTGCCACTGCTGGGTCTCTTATGAATGAGGCCACTGTACTTGGGGCAGGCTCCTTGGCTGGCCCTGTGTGCAATTTAAACCAAAAGCCAGCACTGCAATAGTTCCTGATCCAAATGCCTGGCAGTGAGGGGTTTGCAGGGAGGAGGTGAGTGAGTGCTCAAGGTGCCTGTCCAGGGTTCTGTGGCACTGCAAATGTTGGCAGCCAGATTGCACATAATCCCATCAGCGTGCTTTTATAGATAGAAGGAATTGATCTTTTAAAGCTGTCATTGATGGGATTTAAAAGCTTTTTCTGAGTATTTCGTTGCTTTACCCTGATGCCTGCCATGCCTTTGGAGACTGAAGAGTGTGGGAGCAGCAGCCCACGCTCACCATGGTGCCTAAAGTCCTTCCACTGAGGAGGAGCAGGGCTTTCCTGGCATTGCTGTGTCACTGACACCCCAGACAGCATTGCCTCCCTCTGCAGACAAAGTCATAGTTATTTTGGAGACAAGATCACTGGGATTCAGATGAGGGTGGCAGCATCTTTGGGGTCAGGGCAGTGCCTGGAGGCTCGAGCTGTGCTGTCCCCTGGGGTCTGTCAGCAGCAATCTGCACTGTGCTGGGCACCCCAAAGGCTTCCTCAGCCCACACTTTGCTTCATCCTCAAGTCTTCCAGGCTGTTCATCCAGAAGTCAAATATTATTAAAAACTGCCAGAATTTTACTCAAAGATGAGAGATAAGCAGGGTCTCTGAAAGAGGCAGCAGCTACACTGTGCTGCCTCTGTTCAGGAATCTTCCTCTGACATTGCCAATCTGTCATCCTGTGTCAGTTCTTCTCCTGGGGATTAAGATTACTGAAAAAAATACAGAAAGACAACTGCTGCTACAGTAAAAAACATCAGAAATCTGTGATCCAGCCTATCTGGTAAAGACCAAAGAGTGCTTGGGGGGTTTTAATCTCCTTTGGGCAATTGCTGAAAAGTTTCTGTGTAGGCAGATGATGTTAACTCATGGCTGCCTGCATGATTTTATAGCAATGGTGGTTCAACGTGAAATGTTGGAAGCATTGGATGTAATAGTGGCATGCATTTATTTCAGAGCACTGCCATCCATCCCCACTGGTGCTCCAGTTTTGCAAAGCCCTGTCTGCCTTTTTTTTTTTTCATTTCCCTTCACAAGAAATCTCTGAGACCATTAGAAGGATTAAGGAGGAGACATCTATCCAATGTTTTCAGTCTTCTGATTCAAATGACATTGTTTTACTGTCCCACAGGTCAGTGGAACTTAAGTGTGGGTGATGATGTTTGCATGAATCTCACTGGAGACAAAATGATGTTGATTAGATTTGGAAAGCTATCAAAAATGGTAGAGATTATCTCTGTCCTTCAGGCGGGAGCTGTTTGGTCTCTGGGATTTTCCAAATAATCTGAAATACTAAAACTAGTTGTTCTGACAGCTGCTGAGACATCTATCCCTCTGCATTTGCATCTTGGACTTTAGCTTCGGTCTAATATTTAAATATTTGGCTTGTACAGTACAGTCAGGATGTTGCATGAGCCATGGCTAAATACTACACCAAAAATAACGTTAGGGGGCTACATGATGGCAAACCATTTTACTTTTTGTTGTGTCAAAGCTACATCCTGTGCACTGGGTTTTTCCAAACTCCCACTTAGACTGTGCCATGCTGAAAGGCAGATTAGAGACATTCTGGATAAAGGGAAATGTACTTGCTTACATCAGGCTGGGTTTAACCTGCTGCACGTAGCAGGGTGGAGCAGATTAAAATGTTTTTGTCAGCTCCTGTTCTCAGGAAGGCTTTTAGCTTGTTTCTTTACTGAGGTTTTCTTTCCATGCATGCTGCTGGCAAGTTATTTGACTCACTGCAGATTGCCCAGGAAAAGGGTCCAGTGTATGGTACTGAATTAATTACCCTTCAAATGCTGCTTACAGCAACAGTGTCAGCAGGAAGAAACAAAGTACCTCACTAGCCTTCAGCTTAATTTCTCTCATTGAAGATTTTAATCAGAAATGTAATACAGTAAATGGCATCTTCTGGTAATGTGACACTTGCAAATTGACAAGCTGCTTGACAGAGTTCCATATCTGAGCCTAATGTCTCAGCCTGAGGTGCTTATTGGAATCTTAACATGCACAACAAAAGCAAAACAAGAGCAGGTGAGTAGCAGCAGAGCAAGGCAGGATGGAGGTAAAATAATAAAATGCTTTCCAAGTACTGAAAGAATACATCTAAAATTTAAACTTCTGTTCATATTTTAAATTAGAGATGTCAGACAAACTGCCTGACAGCAGAGACTTGAGATCCACAGAGTGGTGAGTTCCTCAGTTACTCATGGAATGATCCATGAAGTACTGACAGAGGAATCCTGCTTCTTTTAGGCCCCCTGCAACCCCTGGGAATCTCAGCTTCCTCACAAAAAGCCAACTGCTCCCTCTGGAGTTGCAGATTTAGCACAGCTTGCCAGGGGACTGGGAACATTTTTAATGCATTTGAAAACACTAAGGCAGCTTATCCGGGGCATGTTCCTGCCCAGCTTCACCAAATTAGAAAAGACATTTTTGCACTTAGTTTGGAGTTAAAACCACTTGGAAAGCCTTAGGTCTGGGATTACACAATCACCACAGAGAGGTGGCTGCTGGACAGAGTGTCCAAGTCATCCCCCGTGAGGGGGCAAAGCAGGGCAGTCACCAGAGTGGGGAATAAATCTGGGAGGCAGAAAGTGCAGTGCACTGAGGAGACAGCAGCATCTGCAGAGGTTTCTCTGCTCAAAGGAGGAGGGGCAGGGAGTGGTAGCAAAGCCTGCAGCTCATCTGGGCAGGGGATGGATGTGGAGGCAAGGAGGCTGAAGGGACATCACTGCTGAAAGGGAACACACTCTGAGAGCTCCAGGAGCTCAGCTGGGGGAAGAAATGGAGTGAGAAGAGGGGAAGGAATGCCCAGAGAACTGCAGAGCTGCAGGGACCCCTCATGATGGGGGCATGGGGCTGCTCGGTGAGCTGCAGGGCTCTGGGAAACAAGGAGAGCTGCCTGGGGCTCCTGGTTACCTCCTGAGCCTTGGAGACTTGTGCAGCTCATAAAGGAACTGAAAAATGTTTTCCTAGCTACAATAAATGCCAGAATTAAAGCTAATTCTGATCAAGTGCTTAGTCCAAGATTTAGTAGGTTCTGGTAATTCAAAAAGAGGCTAGAGAAGACTCTCCAGCTTAGAGTAGGTCATAAAGAGACATTAAATAATGAGGACAAATGCAGGAACATGGAGGCAGGCTTAGGACATTTAAAATCTAAGAGATTACAGAGAAAATTCAGTACAGATAAATGTAGAATAATGAGGTTTATGTGTCTTTATCACATACCGTAAATATGTGTGCCTTGTAAAATATGATGAATAAAAAAGGAGAACGTTGAAAGATAAGTCTCTTAATATTATTTATGAATAATGGGAAGTGAAGTGAATGAATGAAGCATAGAAAGACCATGGTTGAAATAATGGAGCTTTTGATGAGCTGTTATCATACAAATCTGTGTGCTTGATAAAATATGGGGACAGAGTCGTGTCAGAAGACAGGTCTGCATGGAATGAACAAACAGGAGTGCAAGGATAATGCACTGAGTAATGATTACTCCCAGGGCTCTCACTCTCACACCAGTGTGTGTTGTAAATATATGGAGTGCACTCATAAAGGTATTAGAAAAGAAAATGCCCATCTGGTGATGTTAGGGGGAAATAATCAAAACAAGTATTTTCTGCTCTAACAATCAAAGAGTAATTGCACCTGGCTCTCCTGTTGAGTGAGTCCTGTGAGTCTGTTGAGACAAACAGGAGCTCAGCTGCCTTCAGTGGAGCAGCAGATCTTGGGCCACAACCAATTCACTACATATAGAAAACAAAACAGGTGACAAATCAGAACTCTTGCTTTGCCTACTGGCAGTAATGCAGCATCTCCCACTCCTCTAGGAATTATCAACATCTTTCCATGGCCTGGAACATGGAATTGCTCTTAGCAATGAATGGTGAACTCACAAAGAGATTCATTTTTACCAGTTGCATTTTCTCTAGTCCTAGTCAGACAGGTTTGATGATATCATGGTGATAAATCAGTGTCCTGTTGGTGGCTTGAGAGAGTGGGATCTTAAGAAGCAGTCAAAATGTTCTGAAATTTATGTTCTCCAGTCTCTGTATATGATTTCATTGGATGATGGTCAATTAATCTCTCTAGGGATATTTTTTTAATTCATATGTAGACTCCTAAATAACTTTTGTCTGAGGAGCTGTTAAGTTTTTTCCTGTAGATCACATATTCACTGTGCAGTGAATGTGTCTGTTGAGGTTTGCCACAAATTTTCAAATTGAGAAAGAAACATAACAATGCCTAAATTTATGCTTGTCATTTATGTTGAGTAATTAATGCCAGTTCACTTTATAAGTATTCTGTTGGTTTTGACCCAAAATGTCTTAATGTTACCAAGACACTTCTGCATCCACTGTTGCCTCCATTGTCTCAAACAGCAGTTCCAGGAAATGGGTGCAACAGGATCAGGAGTTCCCAGGACCTGGGTCCATTCACACTGGAGGTGTGTTGATGTGGTGTAGCTGACAGCCCAGGCAAAAATACTGGGAGGAATTTCGGAGGAGTGTGTCTGTGTAAACCCTTAGAAGATCCCACTAGGTCCTAATCTGCACCATGAGGATATTTTATATCTTATTCCTCATCCTTAGGAGACCTGATTCCTTTATGTTTCGTTATTCAGATAGGTGAAAGGCTAGAGCTAAGACAGAGTAATTCCTCACCATTTCTGTGACTGAGGTGAAAGCAGTGGTCTGAAAGGACAAAGGTGGAGGTTCAAACTGGACAGGAGGAAGAACTTGCCATGGGTAGAGCACTCTCACAGAGGCACTGGGATGGGTTACTTGGTGAGCTTATAGAGTTAGACAAGCATCTGTCTGGGCTGATGGAGGCATGGTTGATGTAACCCCAGGCAAAGGAATGGACAAGATAAAGTCTTGTATTTCCTTTCAGCTCTCATTTTCTATGACTCTGTGATCCTGTTAGCCTCCGATTAGACACACTTAGTAACGAGTTCACTTTCCTGCCCACTGACTCTGATGTGTTCTGCTGTGCTGCCATGTCCCCACCCCTGCACTGCATGTGAGGGTAAAGTGGGTGCAAGTCCAGCACACCCCAGAGGGAATTTGGAAGGGCATCACATGTGGTGGGGGATGGAGAGAAATGTATGTTACACTTGATTAGGCACCCTGTGAGTTTAGCTGTGTAACTTTCTGAAGTTGGGTGAAGCCCGTGTATCTCACTGCTGCCTTATCACATCAGTTCAGCTTTTTTCTAACAGACAGCAGTGCCCTATACCTAGCAGCAGGGAGTGAGGTTTCATTCTCTCCTTTCACAAACCATCACTCCCTAGAGCTGCAGCAAGCTAAATCACACCATCAGTGCAACCTTTGCAGTGCCATTCCGTGGCTGAACAAATAGATCCCTAAAATATGTCAGGAAATGGGAGTATATCCTCCTTATACCCACAGTTCATGGAAGAGTCAATGTTGTCCTTATGAGAGAGAGAGCCTGTGTGTTGTCCTTATGACAGAATGCTTTTTCAAATCAATCTTTGGGGCTTGTATGACTTTTCTTCCAAAAATCAATAGTCTCTCCGACAGCAGAGTGGTTCTGTCTGTCTGGGACCAGGGCACAGCCCAGTTTGAGACACCCTTCTCCCCTCCTGGTGTTTGTAACTGTTGCCTTGTGCTGTCCTGCTGCAGGCGGGCGTGTGTCATCCGGGGCCAGGTTGTGGCCGTCGATGGGACCCCCTTGGTGGGAGTGAACGTCAGTTTCCTGCAGCACAGCGAGTACGGATACACCATCAGCCGCCAGGATGGAAGGTCAGCCTTGCATGTGTGAGCCTCCTCTGCTTTGGGTTTGTGTGGTCAAGGCCATCTGCCACCCTCTGTTCATGTACAGAGTGTTCATAGAGATCACAGCTCTCAGGGTGGCTGGAGGATGACACCTGGCCTTCTGCTCTGGGGGCACAGCTGGTTGGAGCTCTCTGTAGTGAAGGGACCAAAGAAGAGAAGGAAAAAACCTGAATTGCAACAAAATTACAGTGACATTCAAACTCCTGGAGTCAAAATGTGCCAGGTCTGCTATAACAGTGTCTTCTCGACATTGGAATATTTTCCCAGGTCAAGTTTTCCAGGAAATAATCCTGTCTTCCCACCTTTTTGTTGTTGTTGTTAAGTGTGAATCATCCACATAGTTTATTGAGGTGTCAATGCAGTCAAATCCTTTAGTGGATCACCTGAGACACACAAGGAAAAGTGGGAACAGACTCTTTCCAAAGACAGATGGGTTAATTGCTGTTCCATAACCAGCCCTGGCTTCCCCTTCTGCACCAGCCTGGCAGGTCTGGGTTCATTTCTCAGAGAAGGTGAGGTTTCAATATCTTCTGTATTGCACTCCAGGGTTGGCCATCCATTTGCAATAGGGTCATGACTTGCTCCTGAACTTCAATTAAGCTGTTAAGGGCAGTTTAAGGCTTCACCTTCCTTGGCTGGATTGTGAATTACAAGAAATCTGAAGCTGTCTTCCAGCAGGGAAAAAGTGCTGCAATTTGTCACTGTTTCCACAATCTTTTTGTTGTTGTTTGGCTTTGCCAATTTATAGAAGTAAGGAGCGTGCATATTTATTTCACCTCAGTTTATTGACTTTCAAATGGCACTGCTGAAAGTTGGTAATTATCATCTCCTCCTTACGCTAGCCTGGATGAAGTTGTTGCATTAAAATATGCTACCTGTACTTTGCTGTGAATGTAATCGGTGTCATTTGGGAAATGTGATGAGATATGCATAATTAAGTCTGACTTCTTATCACAGTTTGTTACCATCAAAATCCTCCATAATAGATGCATTCAGTGATACAGAGAGTGAAGTAGCTATTTACATATTACCTTGTGTTGCCTGACTGGGGGTGTCAGAAACTCTGGAAATTGAGACTGTGCCTGATGCCTTCTGTGTCCCACTGCTCTGCAGCCCAGATGTGCCAAAGGTTCTTCACAGCAGCTCCCAGAGGATCACCCTCCTTGTGTTCAAGAGCTGACTCAGTTCTCAGTGCAAGTAATCACCATCTTTCCCAAAAATTTCATATCCTGTGCAGGGAGGTCATATGCTCAGTGTACTCAACCTTTTCCTCCTGCTGCCTTTAGAAGAAGGGAAAGGCTTATGTGAACAGAGCCAAGGCCTAACAGGCTTTAAGCCTACTTGTTCTGCATGCTCTTCCTGCACAGATGATGAGTGGCATCCTTTTTCTGGGATGGGAATTTCTTTTCATATGAACCAAAGCAACTGGGTTCACACTTGTGTTACAGATGGCTCGTTAGTTTGATGTTAATTGATAAATAGAGGGGACAGAGGGCAAGTAGCAGTGAAATTCTGTGCCTTGGTGTTGATGTACGCAGGGAGAAAGCACACAGAGGTAAAGCTGCTTTGTGGATACCAAGGTGATGCAAGGGATGTACACTTGAATGAGTTCTCATAATAAATTAAGAGCTGTAATAGCAAACATAAGGGTTTTGTCTGTGATGTGTTGAAAGATGTGGTAATGTGAGGAAAAAAACAAAAACAATTTGTTTTCTCTTTTCCAGTTTTGACCTTGTGGCTGTTGGAGGAATCTCTGTCACTCTGGTTTTTGACAGATCTCCTTTCATACCTGAAAAAAGAACACTTTGGTTGCCTTGGAACAGATTTGTCATTGTAGACAAAGTTGTAATGCAGAGAACAGAGTCAGAGACCCCATCTTGTGACATCAGTGGCTTTATCAGTCCAAATCCCATTGTGCTCCCTTCCCCCTTGACAGCATTTGGAGGGTCCTGTCCTGAAAGAGGAACTGTTATTCCAGAGCTACAGGTAATGAAAAGACTTAAATTAACAGTTTGTTCTGTTGCAGACCCAGCTTTAGACGTTTTTCAAAGACAGTGAGCAAATAACTGCTGTAATGTCATTCACTTGGCACTGTAGCACCAAAGCATATCTATTTAGTGCTGTTTAACAAGATTCTGTTGTCTTTATTCTTCCTTTACTTTTTAATATTTAAAGGTGCTTTGTTTCTTACCTTCAAGCAGAAGAAGGTGGGGAATGCTGACATGAATTGCTGTTGAAACCCTGGTTTGTTGATAGTGATGCACAAAACCATTCCTGGTTACAGATGAACAGTACAAACACCAGTGTGAGACACGATGCTTGGAACATTCCTAGGGGTGTTTCATCCATTCACAGCTCTATGTCAGATTCTTGGGATTTATTACTTTCTTTCCAAGGTAGAGCAATTTTAACATGATCTTCAGGACTTCTGTTTTAATTTATTTTTTCTTGATACTCGCTTAACTGTTTAAAGTAATTTCTAATTAATCTAATAATTAACTGTTGTTTTACATGGGACTTAAAGGAGGTTTCGTGTGGTGTTGAGTTTCATGATATGGCTCTGGGAATTAAGCAAAAATTAACTGAGAATAATAGGAGACAGAAATATATTAGCATGTATTAATGCATGAATATTTCTTCCTGCTTTTCTGTTACCAAATGGAAAGGAATGTCAGATGTATGACAGAGAGGGCAGCTGGGATGTCAGCAGGAAAGAAGGGGAACACTGCAAATCAGGAACAGTAAAGGGAGCAGGATTTCCCTGGCAACACCACATTTCATATGTTGAAACTTGACAAGTGCTGGCAGGCCTCCAGCTGTACTGCAGCAATGCTGTGACAGTGATACTGTTGCAATGTGTAAATAAAATTGGTTGAAAGTGGAGTAATCTGTTGTTAAATAAGGGAAATTTAAAAACTGGAAAACATAAACAAAACAGTTTGTCTTTTTCCAAGCGTGATGAATTTAACATTGTGACAGGTTGATTCATTAGTACAGGAATGCACTGACATCATTGACCTTGTTAAGCACACTCTGGTTTTCAGGTGGCTTTTGAGTGACTGTGGTAGCACCCTCCAAGGAGGCATTCTCATCTCCTGCCTGCTCCTCCTCACAGTCTGTCCCAGAGCAGCTCTTTTCTCTAAGCTAAATCCCTTTTTGTAGCTCCAAGACCCACATCATTCTGAAGGTCAAGGCCAGATTTCTTTGTCCCCTGACCATCTCAGAGCCTTTGCAGTCCTGGTTGCTGGGGGCCCATCTCCATTGCAGTGGGAATTGATCAGCCTCAGTGGGATCCAGGCTTGCTTTAATCCACAGCAGGGCCCTGGGGTCTGAGCTCACCCCCTGGGGATGTACCTGTGAGCCAGGTGCTGCTCAGTGTCATCCTCACTGCTACTCCTTCCCACACCCTGCCCCTTCCTCTGGAGCTTGGCCTGACTGCACAGATGGCTTAGCAGGAAGGTTTTTTTCTTCCTCAACACTCCCCAAGTTAAAGTTATTGTCTCCAAAGCAGGATAGTATCTTAGCATCACAGTGCACATGATAGAAGGTGCGTGAATATTTAAAAATTTTTAATTGTATTCCAGTGAAGTAAACCAAGTAATAATGACAAGATAAAGCTGCACAGCTTGTTTGTAAAAATATGTGCACGGATGCAGTATTCACTCCTCAGTAGATAAGAGTAAAGCATCAGAGGAAGAGGCTCTTTCTCAAACAGCCACCTGCCATCCAGTCAGTTGACCAGGCTGGTCATCTTCGGGTGTTGAAGATTTTGCCATGTGCCTGATTACTGCACTGCTGAAATAAACTAGTTGTTTTAGTGGCACTGTGTTCACATCACAATTGTGAAACCTAAAATAATCATCTGCTCTTACTATTACAATTCTGCATCTTTCTTGGCTATAGATCCAATGATGTGTTTTTTCCCAAGGTGGTCCAGGAGGAAATTGCAATTCCTTCCAGTTTTGTGAAGCTCAGTTACCTCAGCAGCCGGACCCCGGGGTACAAGACTCTGCTGCGCGTTATTCTCACCCACACAGCCATCCCTCCTGGCATGGCCAAGGTCCATCTGATCGTTGCTGTGGAAGGTCGTCTGCTGCAGAAATGGTTTCCTGCTGCAGCCAATTTGGTGTACACATTTGCCTGGAATAAGACAGATATCTATGGACAGAAGGTTTCTGGTCTGGCCGAGGCAATGGGTATGTAGAATCACCTTGATGTAATCACACGCATCAAGCCAGGAAAATATAGCAAATAAATTTTGTTGCTACTCCTACATTCTTTTAAATCAAATGCCTCTTTAGCTAAAGTCACTGAAGTGACTTGTATGATTTCCCAAGAACATTTATTTTCTTGTTCTTCCAATGTCATCTTTCTAATTTAATCAATTTGAAAATTCCCTTTTCCCTCAGAGAATGGTTATGTCCTAACAGCATTATATTCAGCTGTCTCTGGTTTTGAATGTTACTTTGGATATGACCTTTGGTGTGTCATTGTTTCTGTCATTTTTTGGCTGTGACATTTAAAATGTCATTTCCGCTTAGGGTTTGCAAAATTTTAACTTTTGGGCATCCTTTCTTACTACATTTCATGTCCCCAACAGTAAAAACTAATGGATTTGTTGTTTAAAGATGTTTATCCAAAACCCATCATGTTTCATAGGCTTTGTTCAGCAAGCAGCACAGGCTATTCTGAGAATTGCTACAGAAGTGCTGTTTGTGCAAACACATTTTATTTAGCCAGCATTTTTCTTCCATTAATTTCATGATTTGTTTTTTTAAGAGCTTTCTATTTTTTAATTTAATTTGATGTTATGTTGTTTAATGGACTAATAGATGCTTTGTATTAGAATTACTTACTTTACAAGCAAAGCTTAGTGTTGTTAATGGACCCCACTGAGTTCTGTAGCAGTTATGTTTGCTCTTTATGGCCAGGAGCACTTGCAGGTCAGGCTGAGGCAGGAGCAGCAGGGGTGACAAGGAATATGTGAGATATTCCACACCTCATTCCATGTCTGCAGATGTTCTGAGGGGCAGGAGCTTCCCTTGGATCTGGGGTGTGCTCCATGCAGGCAGGTGCCAGGCAGGCTCTGCAGCTCCAGCTCTGCTGTGGGACAGGGACTGTGTGCTCCCAGATAATATGTGGGGAGGCTGTGGGGAAAAGGAGCATTACAGCATCTTCCTTGTCATTAGAGCATTTTCCTTGTCATTTATTGTCATTATAGAGTTTTCCTTATCATTTCTTCCCTGGGAACAATGCGTAGACAGACAGGGATGTCCATGATGGTCACGAGACCAAACTGTGGAGTGTGATTCCATAATGCAATGGGCAAAGGAAAGGGTCAGATGGAGCTTTTCCCAGAGCTGTGGTCCCACTGTCTCCCTGAGCACACACAGCATGGGCTGCTGCCTGCAGGGACATTCCCACCTTCTCTCCTTACCCATGGCCACCACTCACATTCATTGGGTCATGAAATGGGCCAGATCAGGAACAAATTCAGCTGAAAACTGAAGCAACCAAGGAATAAGTGATACATTTTTGGCTTCATTAGTTTCCTGATCTGCTATGAATGCTCATGCAGAAGCTCAGGTCTTCTCATTCCAGCTGTAGCTCACACATGGCATTGGCCTGAAGGAATCCAGACTCCACCCTTGGGTGCCAGACCTGCTGCATCACCTCTCCTGTCAGACTGATCTTGCACTGGCTCACACCTGCAGAGGGGTGGGCAGCTTTGCTGGGGTCAGTCAGGTGCTGGCACTGCCAGCAAGGTTCTGAATATCCCAGCTGTGGTGTGAGGCAGGGAGCAGCAGGGCCCTTCTCAGCCTCCTGAGATACAGGAGACCCTGGGAGGGGCAGATCCAGCCCTGGCCCATTGCTGCTTCCAGTCCCTGTTTGCTGCTTCCAGTCCCTGTTTGCTGGCACAGGTTCCTGTTTGTTGGTACCAGTTCTGTTTGTTTGCTGGTACCAGTTCTGTTTGTTTGCTGGTACCAGTTCCTGTTTGTTGGTACCAGTTCTGTTTGTTTTAGCAGTGAGGGAAAGTACCAAGTGAGCTGTTGTCACATATTTGTGCAAATCCAGAAATCAGGAAATATTCTAATATTTCTAATATTCTAATATTTCTAATATAGCAAACANGCTGTTTGTTTGCTGGTACCAGTTCTGGTTGCTGGTACCAGTTCTGTTTGTTTTAGCAGGAAATATTCTAATATTTCTAATATAGCAAACATCTAATGACTCTGAAGTCCAGAACATACCCAGACTTTTAAACATTTTCATTCAAATCCACAGCACCTCGTGAAATGGGACTGTAGTTAGCTTCCCAAATTAGGAGTAGATGAGCTTCGTGTGTTTAAATATGAATAAAGCTTACACAATAGCGCTGGATAACAACTTTTAAATTATTTAATTGGTGCTTAATTCTTTTCTTTTCCTTAAAGTCTCGGTTAATTATGCTTCTTTCCAAATAGGAGGGAAAATCTTGATATTTTAAGTGCATTACTAGCATGCTTTGTTAGATTCCAATAAAGCTTTATTTAATTTGGCACACTGCAGTTACTCAGGGACCTTTATCTGCATCCATTATATGAATTTTTGTCAAAAATAATTTTTTCTGCCGGTATATTAGCAATATTTAATAATTCATTCTGTTTCAGTTTTCATTTTAATTAAATTAAATTGGAGCAGGTTGAAGTCCTGGAAGTCAGGATTAAAACCATCTGCTTTTGGTTTTCTAAATATCATAAACATCTATATTTTTCTTGGGGGTTATTGACAGCACTGATCACATAACCAGTTACAGAAAACAGGACTTTCTGAGCATATTTCCACATGCAAATGGTTCTGTTTAAACTTGTTGGAGAAATGTTTGCTGGCATTTATCCAGTCCCCCAGCTCCTCACAAGAGGCCATTTTCTCACAGTCACAACTGAGATGACAAAGCAGCATTTTCTGTTCTGAATAAATAAGCATCCTGTTAGAGCTGGTCAAAATATTTTGATTGTTTACCATAATGGAATTTAGGTGGTATTAAATTTATGTATGGTTTAAGTAAAATCTACCTAAAGCTGTTACATAGAAAAAGTGAAAAGAAACATTTTTTATTATTATTATTTTGGAAAGGTTGAAGTATTTCAGTATTTTCTGGGTAAAACTATGGAATTTGGTGTCAAAAAAGTATTCTTCCTTTATGAATGATGAAAAGAGTTTCACTGAAATCTAGTAAAGATAAATAATTTTTTTGAAAGGTTGGTATATTACAGTTGTCAAAAATTATGAAGTTTTGTTTTGTTTTATGGAAGTGCTAAAGGAAAAGGGTTTTAATCAATTTGAGTTCCCAAGTCCCACCATCCTTAGGGAAATTCAAGATTTTTCATCAGGTATTTTGGTAATGTGCAAGTCTGTTAAGATAAATGTGTAATTCTAGAAATGATCAGCTTGTCAATCCAGTTCTACCTAACTAATTTTTACAGTCAGCAAACAAATTAAAACCAATTTGTTTTAGCATGGATTCTTTTCTATTTAAGCTATTATTCAGGTAATTAGCAGAAATGCAATAAACAATCAAGTCAGGAATCATTGGAGGAGATATATAATCTTATGAAATCCATAACTGATACCACAGAAAATGTTATGCTTTGAAGCAGTAGCAACTATGGCTGTAATAACATACTAATCTCTTAAACCCCTTTTTTCAAAAAATGCCATACAACAATAGCAATCAGGCAGAGGGAAATCAGTGGCATCATTACTTGAGAGATGAATATCAAAACCTGGCATGAAAAAGTGCCTGGCAGTTCACAGAGAGAAAGGTGGACTGAGAGATCTTTAATGATTTGTTTGCAGTGTCGGTGGGGTATGAATATGAAACATGTCCTGATTTCATTCTGTGGGAGAAGAGAACAGTAATCCTGCAAGGCTTTGAAATGGATGCTTCAAATCTGGGTGGCTGGTCTATAAACAAACACCACGTACTAAATCCACAAAGTGGTAAGTCCCTCCTTTATTAACTGCCCACGCTGAAGGAGAATACAAATTTTAAAGGAATTAATTGTTCAGATTTTAAGTGTTACACTTCCTAATGTGTAATCCTCTTTGAATGTGCACCCTCATTTGTGGAGAGCTGATCTGTAAATGCCATGTGAAAGGATATTTTTAATGTTGTGGCTCCCAGGGTTTAGACATTAATATCGCTGACACATTGTGGTTGTTCGGGTGGGAAAAGGGCAAACTGATTTGGGTTCATTCTCACCCTGCTGGTACAAGTGCCAGTTTCAGGTCAGCCTGTGGTGTGTGATATTCTCAGTGAAGTGTCCACACCCCTGATTCACCCTGTGGCTGCCTCAGTTTGTAGCAGCCCAGCCCCAGGCAGACCCAGCCTGTGTGATCACAGCCCAGCCCTCCAAACCCCTGAGCTTTGGGGCTGCCCACTGTGGGGAGAAACACAGCAAATCCCTGCTCAAGACAGGCAAATCCAACACACTGCAAAGCATTAGTAAAGGAAACTATAAATGCTTTTGGTGTCATAACACCAACCCTGCAGAGATATTCTCCAAGCATGGAGCCTTGAATGTTTTTCCCATTGCTTTTATTTTACACCTGGGGAGGTTTCTTTTCTTCCATGAACATCCATGACTGGGAACTGGTGTGACTAAATTATTAAAACAATCCTTGTAGATACATGGTTTTGCCAGTAAACAGATATCTCATTGTCCAGGAGAAGAGAAGCTTGAGGTCAGATTTTAGCACTTGTAAGTCAACAGAGTATTGGATTCAGTAAAGTTCTCTCAATTTGCTCCAGCTGAGAGTCAGTCCAATAAAATCTATTTCCATCTGCAAACTTCTGCTGATGAAGATTCATGCACAGATGTCTGGCTCTCAAGTTTTACAAGTTCTGTTGCTGAATGCACAGCTACAGTATAAATATTCCAAATACAAAAGGTCAGATTTAGTTTGTAAATTATCTGGATTTCTGTTTTGATTTAAAATAGTTTGACATTTTAAACAGCAGTTCTTTCATTCCCTGTCTTACTGGTTTGTATAGATTGTCTCTTCTAAATGCCAGCTATTGACATTTAACAAAGAGAAATCTGACCTCAGTCAGCTGAGCCCCCAACTGTGAGTCCCATCGTCGGCTCCTTGGTGCCAATTTACCACTTGCACAGTTTAATTTCCAGACTAAATTGCTGGCAGTAACTCCAGTTTATATGACTGTCTACTAACTGCAGTGGTTACTACTCCAATTCAGCCCGTAGGCACTCACATGTTCTGGGATTTTGTAAAGCACACCCTCACAATCCAGGATTGCTCTCCTGAGCACCAGGTAGGTGGTGACAAATTGCTTCCTGTCCCCATCCCGGCTGGGTGGCTGGGAATGCCAGAGGCCACTGACCTGTCAGCCCCAGTCACCTCCTCAGATCAGCTGGGCTGTGCCCAGAGCTTGGGAGGGGATGTGCAGCCCCTCACCTCCTCCTCTTCCTCACCTCCTCCTCTTCCTCACCTGTCCCCGCTCTGCCAGACACCATCAACACTGCCCTGTCAGCCCCAGCCTCCTCCTCAGATCAGCTGGGCTGTGCCCAGAGCTTGGGAGGGGATGTGCAGCCCCTCACCTGCTTCTCCTCCTCACCTGCTCCTCTTCCTCACCTGTCCCCACTCTGCCAGACACCATCGAGGCTGAAGTCAGGGAAAGCTGCCAGACATCCCAGCCCGTCACTTGCAGAGACACAGGAGGGAAGGAGAGGGCACAAGCACCTCTGCCTTGAGCTGCAGGGTCTCTCCTGTGTGCAGTTTGCATTTCAGAGCATCCCCAGCCAGGGGACACAGCCCAGGTCAGGGATTGTCTGTCACAGCCTCTGAGCACCCACACCTGCCCCAGCCAGAAATGCAGCCAAGGGCACAAAAATTACTGTAACAAAGCTGGTGCACACCTACCAGAGCAGCCTGTGGGTTCATATTGAAGCAGCAAAAGGAAATAATGAACTGTGGTAACCAAAAGGATAAAAGTAACAAGTGTGCTTCTGGTCTTACCCAGAAACAAGTGAACTGCACTTCCATTTCAGATATGTAAAATGGGCTTTAAATAAGGACAAGAATATGATTCAGACTAGAATTATGTATTTCAGGCTTATCTCCATGCCACCATGACTGATATGAAAAGCATTGAGTAGCCTTCTTGAGCATGAATATATTAAGATTTTTCACTTTTTAATTAAAGCATCTCCTCAGTATGTATGAAGAACTGCTCTTTGTAGAATGATGAAACTTTTATGATTTTGAAACACTGCCACTGGATTAACCACAGAAGCATCATTGGAATATAGCATTCTCTGCTGCAAATTGCAATTTTATTTTTAAACTAAAACTAGAAACACTTTGGTAGATTTACTAGTCCTGAGGAGCTTGTATCTGACTCCAGCCATTAAAGTCTGGTCACCCAGCAGGGCTGCTGCTGTGCACCACATTCCTGCTCAGAGCCAGGGGAGATCTGCTTTCCCTCCCCAGGAAGGCTGCTCATTTTAGAGAAGGTACAAAATAAACTGAGTAACAAGAAATAGATGCAATTTTACAGGCTTGCAATTCATAGTAATGTGCAGGTACATGCATTGACATGCAGAAACTTTAGCAAGGGAAGATTCTGTTCTACTGCCTGATTGGGTTACTGCAAGGATTTACAAAAATAAAAAAGAAATGATGCCTGATTCCAGCAGAATTGATGTGAAATAACAGATATTGTTCCAATGTGGCTGTCACTGGAAGCTGAGTGTTTTTTAATGTAAGCAGTTTTGTGTCAGTCTGGCTGTTGGGTTAACAAAGGATCACATCCTGTTCTCAGCTGTACTCCACTGCTCTTTTCCCACTTTTTTTCCCTCACCCGTTTCATCACTTCTAATTTGTGACATGATTAGAGTTTTATGGTTTTTGGTACAAGGTTTTTGTCAGTTTGGAAGATCATCAGGGCATTTCCCATAATCAAGAAGAGAACAGATACCATAAATATTAGTTCCTGCACTGAGGTCTCTTTTAAAGACACCTGTATCTCATGAATACCAATGAATGTGCTGTTAACTGATTTTTCAGGGTGTTATTTGAATTAATTTTTTTCTAATGGGCAAGTGCACTGATTCCATTTTTATTTATCTGGGGCAAGGAGGAGTAGTTTTAGAGGGACTTTATGCTTTAAGGTGAACCCCAGTGCAACAGAGCATTAATCAACAAAATTTAAAGCAGCAGCTCAAAAGCCTGATATTAAGCACATGCTTATATTTATTGACAGCAAAAGATATTCTCCAGAGCCCTAATTATTTACTGGCATTTGTAAGAGGGTGTTGAAAGATTACCTTAACATTGTAATTTCAGACAAAGGGCAGCATCTTCATTTCATAGTATTTTTATCCAGTGCATAAGGGAGAATATTACCATTTATTTTACAGGCATATTTCCAGGATGCTTTTATTTTAAGCCATCATTCAAACAAATCTATGCATTCTGTCCTCTATTGTTCATAAATAATTTTTTTTAATATAATTCCCTTCAGAATAGCTGTGGTAGCATTCACTAATTTCCAAGGTGAATTTTATCTTTGGATTTACCTGAAAGTCACAAAGAATAGTTTAAACAAAAGTTGGGAGAGACAATACATAAATACATTTGCTGTACTTTGGGAAAACTCAGACATGTCTCAGCATGTACTTCCTGCAGTGTCTAGAATATTCTCATTTCCCACCATGAGTCCTCCAGAAAGTAAATTCCCTTGTGTTTGTTCCTTTAATAGAGCCAATTTTCTGATGAAGGGCTGAGGCTTTCAAGGGAAATGAGAAATTTGGACCAGGATCTAAAGGAGTACCTATCTTCTGTTTGCAGTAGCCAAATTCTTGCAGTAAACCGTCATTTCAAAGATACTTCTTAAATAAATTACCACACTGTTACTTAAAATAAACTTAGAAAAATACATCTTTGTACTCGTGCTGGTATCACCAACCTGGTGGAGACTTTGAATACTGCAGACAGTGCTAGAACACACTGGTTTAGCCCTTGTGGCAGAAGGTGGGATATTATTGCTGGGGAGACACTCGCTGGTGCCTCCCAATTGCTCCTTGACTTTAACTTGGCTTTGCTGCACTTGGCACCATTTCCATTTGCCATGAAGGACTCACAGCTGAATCTGAATATTGATTTTGTACTGCCACT
Source organism: Illadopsis cleaveri (assembly GCA_013399915.1). NCBI lineage: Eukaryota > Metazoa > Chordata > Aves > Passeriformes > Timaliidae > Illadopsis > Illadopsis cleaveri. The sequence goes on from VXBB01022885.1 coordinate 186,443, forward strand.
CGATGCTCCTTTGTGAAAAATGCATAGTGGTCCTGCTATTAATCTCCTGTAATTAAATATTCAAACTGCCTAAGAAATTCCTCTGCTACCTAATAAAAATTTATGAATAAAATGAATATTAAAGCAGTAATCCCCAAGAAATCAGATAGCACTGCAATTAGCAGTCAGTTTGTTAGAGCATTAACCAACCATGAGTTCTCCTCCTGATGCTGGCTTTAAAATAGCCACTAGCCACTGCTGAGCAAAGTGGTGACAGAGAGGCTTGGGATGCACAAAATTGGAAAAGATTCGTGGATGTTCCCCTGATTTTTTCAGCCCTCTGATGTTTTGCATTTCTGTACTTGAGTTCTCACGCATGTAACATAAACAAAGAGTGATTTTTTGAAAAACTATGCGTTTTTTCCTGGGGGAAGGACAAAATGATGGGCCTCTAACTTGACCAGTGGGGTCAGAAAGGTGTCAGCCTCATAACCCAGTTGTTAATCAAGTTCCAAACACTATTTAAACCCTAATCCCAAAATAAACTTCTTTCTTTCTGCTGGCACAGCTGGACAGTGTGAGTGTGGTTTTTTCATGGCCGTCTAGTGACAGTGGAAGTCTTTAAAATTATCAGCTGTTTGCTGCTATTTTGGTGATCTGGTTTTCTAAAAGATTCTGTAATCCAAAACCACAGAGTAGTTCAAATGCCATATTTGCTTATTTTTGTCTCTGTTTTCTCCTTTAGGAATTGTGCACAAAGGGAATGGGGAGAACATGTTCATTTCTCAGCAGCCTCCAGTGATCTCCACGGTGATGGGCACTGGGCACCAGAGGAGTGTGTCCTGCTCCAGCTGCAATGGGCTTGCCCTCAGCAGCAAACTCTTTGCCCCTGTGGCCCTGGCTGCTGGCCCTGATGGCAGCATCTACATTGGGGACTTCAACTACGTCAGGCGGATCTTCCCCTCTGGAAACTCCATTGGCATTTTGGAGTTAAGGTAAAAAAACAGTGGGCTTTCTCTGCTCAGTGTGCCTAATCCTGCCTGTGATGTGCCTGTGAAAACTAGGGTGGGCATTTATCCCTTGGGGCTTGATGAAATAGCCACTTGTAGTTGTTTTGTGGCCATGTGTGTCACCAGCTATCAAACCAGAAAACTTACACTTACTTCTAGTCATCAGTTAAATAGGATCTCTTAAGTGGCCTTTAGAACAGGCCTTGCATAATGAATTTCTGCAAATTGCAGAATTTATTTATTAATAAAGCTGATTTTTCTTGCTGTGAGGTTTTCCATACATTCTCTCCAGAAGTTAAAATATACCTTGATGTGTATTGTTGCAGAAATCTGCATAATTGCACAGCAGACATGCAGAGTATCATGTCAAGTCACAGCACTGGGCCTACGGACTTGCCATGTAATTAATTAACTAATTGATTATTACAGTTCCACTGTTCCTCATGCAGCAGAGGCTGTGGCTCAGTTTGAGCAGACAGGAGCAATCCTGGCATCACAGAGTGCCAGAGGCTGTAATTATCACCCCAGCTTCCCATTCCCTTTGAGGGACACAGGGCAAGGCAGGAAAGATTTTGGACATTAATACATGAGATTTCTCTTATTTAACATCCACCTAGCTCACGGTGCTGGGAATGATTCTGTGTGCTGATTGTTCAGAATTAACTTGGCAATGAGTGGGCAGTGCAAAGGAAACAGTTTGAGAGAAAGAAACACCATGTAAAGAGGATAAACAATGGTTTGTTAGTGGGATACAGGTCTGTGAGCAGTCAGGCAGAGAACACAGTTCTGTCAAGGACTAACATTTCTTGTCTTTTTCTTTCCTTTTAAACCTGAACCAATCTGCCTTTCCAGGAATAGAGACACAAGACACAGGTAAGTAAAACATAATGTCTGATATGTGAACCATGTTTGAGGAGAGTCTTACAAAAGTCCTTTTGGAAATCTGGGTATAGAGAAACACCCTGAATTTAATAAATATAAACGGTAAAAAATACAAATGGTTCTCAAATTCACTTTTGTTTATAGTACAGAAAGTTTGATTTGTTCCTGTTAAAGGGTTAAAGTCTCCCTCTAAAAATCAGTTTGCTGATCACCAAGAAGAGATGGAGAGTTTTAAACCTGAACACTGAGAGTACATTTCACAGCTGTCATACCCATTTCACATGGTGTCTGACTGATCACAGATACAGGATCCAGGGAAACAGGAGTTCCAGCTACAAAAAAATCGTTTAAAAGGCTACAGAAACCCACTGTACTTCAGTGAACTGTTCTAGCGTAACACAAGCTTTAAAATCTGCCAGGTACAGAGTGCAGAGCCCAGAACTGAAGGTGCTGTGTCAAAGCTCAGTTTGCTGCTCCAGCTAAAGGCTTTCCCCCTTTCCAGCTGGCATTTCAGCATTGCAGTTTAGGGATTTCTGTGAGGGAGTGAAGGTTGCACATTTGGCTCCTGTGACAGATGGTGAGGGAGGGAGCTGCTTCAGCAGCCCAGCTGCAGCAGGGATGCTGCATGCTAGAAAGGGACAGCAAGGCACTCTGTCTCCTCAGAAATAAACTTCTGAGCCTTCCAGTGCTTAAATGAGATAAATAAACCAGCACTAGCACAATGTGAGACAGTAACTTCATGGCGTGGTAGGGAGCAGAGTGTGGACTGAACTGTGTTTACAGCATGAAAGTTTTGCTTGGAACTGCTCACTTCAGCCACAGGACTGCTGTTGAATACTAGAAATTATTTACCAGGTTATGTCACATCTCATATATTTTACAGTTAAAACTTTAAAAGGAAGAATAATTCCTAAGTGCAAGGTTCCATTGTTTAACTGAAGGGTTGTTTCCACTTGCTTTAAACTGATCAGTATCTTTGTGAACTAAATTTCTCTATAATGCATTCAAAACATTAATCAGCTTTTACATTTAGAAGTAGCTTTCATAAAGTAGATTTTTTCTTTTTAATACCTGTTCACTAGTACTAGTTTCTTGAGATGAGCTTCAGCCTTGATTAATTATGACAATATTCAAGTACCCCAGCCCTAATAATTACAATAATAATGTCTCTGTCACTATTCTGTCCCAGTGAATTTTGTAGAAAATTGGAAGAAATCACTTAATGTAGTCTTTGAGGTGATGGGGGAGGACTCAGCAGTCCCACTGTGTGCCATTCTCTTGAGGCTGTAAAGGTCATAGTCCTGGTGGAGATTTATAGAGTGCTCAAGGAAACACGTAGAAGCAGCAGGTAAAAGATGGCTCCTGACAGTCCAGGCAGGAAAAGGCTTCAAAATCCAGCTCCTCTGTACAGCTTTTAGCCTCCAAAAGAGTTCTTGTTACCACATAAAAAGACAATACTGTGTGAAAAGGGAGTTTGGCAACCAGGAAACAGAAAACGCCACTGATCTTATTTTTGACTGTTTACAAGCACCTTCTCCCATTTGTTTTTCCTGTCATCATGATTTTAATAAGCTATAGCAAAGCTATTTTAACTGGTAAAAATGGAAATTAAACTTTGAGAAAAATACAGAGAAAAATTTAGTAGAGAATAGTACTGAAAAGATTCATTTTAAATCCTAGTCTATTTCATGTAGTTTTCAAAAGGCTAATTGAAATCAACTCAGATTTATATCGGATTTCAATCTTCTGCAAAAATAGCAAGTTTTTTTTAATTGTGTTCCATTTATTACCAGTACTCTTTCAGCATTTTAGTATGCAAGGCTTTAAGCATAAACATGAAGAGTTTTCTAACAGCTGGTCTATTAAATGTAACGACAAGGATGACAGAAAATGTGTCTACAAGGAGAATATAGAGTGACCCCTGGTTCTCTGCAGTTTCTGCATACTGAACAACATGTTTGTTTAAAATCTAGAATTCTCCTTGCAACTTTCTTCATAGAAATGTTTTATTTCAAAGTCATCATTTGTCTGGCCAGTCACTCCTGACCTCCATCCCGAGAGCAAAAATTATTCTTGATATTTTCCACAAACAAATTTTATAGTGGTGATACTTTGGCATTAATTGCTTTTAGCTCATCCTCTTACTCATCTTTCATCAGAGCTCTGCCCTCTCATTCCCTGTGGCTCCTAGGACTGGGTTTCACATCTGCTCCCCAGCTCTGGGAATGTCACTGAGCACTGTCAAACCCACCACAAACAGAGCTGGCCCAGGTGAGAGGAGGAACTCACTTCACAACTTCACTGCAGCAATCTTAAGTGTTAGTTAATTGTACCAATATTAATGAAATATATAGTAAAAAAAAAAGGGGTAGGGGGGCGGTATTTTTTACAATCTTTTTAATCTAACTGGGCATAGAGAACCCAGGCAGTTGTCAGAAATCTCCTCCTCCCCTCAGAGGAACACGGTAGTTGGTAAAATATTGTCTGAGCACCTCAACTCTCAGCCTGTGCCTCTCTCCCACCATTTCAGTAACCAACTGTGTGATTGAAAGGATCTCTACCTGGGATTTTAGTTAGGCCCCACTGCAGGCTCAGCAGGCTCAGGACATGGTGTGGCATGTGCCTAAAAAATTTCTTCAGGCTGGAAATTAACTTTGCACTGAAAAAGAAACTAAAAGTCTTACTGGATAATAAGATGCAGCCCAGTTTTCAGATTAGAATTTATGATCCCCACCATTTAATTAACATATGTAAATATTTTTTAAAATAACATTTTATACTCTCAATAAGGCAGTGACAGTGCATGAATTATGGTGCATTAATTCATGCCTAGTTGCACTGACAGTACTTGGCCTTCTGCCTTGCTCCTGACAATGGAGTCGGCATGAATTAAGGCACCATATTTCACACCTTCATATTTCCTAAGGTTTAGAAACAGATAAAAATAACCAAGAGTGGGTATTTGTGCCCATCCACAAGAGCCTGTGATTCACTTTGCTGCAACTCATAGATTTGTTTTGAGTGCCAGGAGTACTAGGAGGTATCAGATACAGAAAAATTATCTTGCTTTTGATAGTAATAATTGTAACTAAGCTGAAGTTACTCCAGTTGGCTTTATCCTGAGTGGTTTGGTGCTGGTGGGCATTCCAGTTGCCCCAGTACCAGTGTCTGCCCCAGCTCCCTGACCCATAACTCAGTGGTCAGGCTCTGTAGCAGGACTCTGGTGGTGTTTTGTGCTCCTCTCACATCTCTGTCCTCTTCAGATCCCTGAGCTGATATCTGCAGATAAGTACAGTACAATTGTTACACTGCCACAGAGACAAAAAAGAAAAACAATTGACTTTGCTGCTCTTCTCTTCTGTTTCAGTACAAGTCCTGCACATAAATATTACTTGGCTGTTGATCCAGTGTCAGAATCCCTTTACTTATCAGACACCAACACCAGAAAAGTCTACAAAGCCAAGTCTCTGACTGAAACCAAGGATCTGGCCAAGAATGCAGAGGTGGTGGCAGGAACGGGTGATCAGTGCCTTCCTTTCGACCAGAGTCACTGTGGGGATGGAGGAAAGGCCTCCGAGGCCTCTCTCAACAGCCCAAGAGGTAAGGAAAGGCCAAATCTGGGTACTTAGTGCCATTTCCTTTCATTATTTAGCAACTCAGGTGCAGCTGGGTGTACAAAAATGTGTCTGTGGCCATGGTTTAACCAACTGTTAGGCCAGATCTCTTCATGAGGCTCACTCATGTGTGGAGTACAGCCAGTCCTTCATGAGGGACCAGCATGGGCAGCAAGCTCCAGCCTGAATCCTCTGATTGCTCTTCCCTGTGTGACAACACTCCTCTTTCATTACCTTTCAATTGCAAGGTGGCAACATTTAATTATAGGTAACTCTTAAGCAAATTATATGGTTTCAAAGGCCATTTTTTTAGATTTTATGCATCAGGTGAGTGTTGCAATGACAACAGAGCTTACTCACACACAGTAAATCAGGGATGTCCAAATCAGCCAGCAAAATCGAGTTTATTTGGAACTCTAGTTTGTCCTTTCTTATTAACACACTTAGCAGAGGCTGAGCATCTCTCCTGCTGCACATGAAATCAGCATTTTACTGCAGCCTCCCCCTCCGAGTCCATCCAGTGTTGTCACAGGCAAAATGCAGGTGAAGCCTGGAATCCCCACCAAAGCCACCATTAATCCCCTCACAGTGTGCACTGGAGCTGTGATAAAGTCTCAGGATTTGGGGCTCTGGAGCAGCTGCTCAGGCTCAGCTCCTGGGAAATCCCTGGAACAAAGGGAGCTGAGCACTCCTGGGCAGAGCCTGCCTGGCTGTGTGCTCGCTCCAGGGAAGGGTTTGATTCTCTCTCCTGAGCTAATAAAGGAAGGCTGCACATCAGCAGGAAATTAGAATCTATATCCAGGCCGAAATGCCTCTAAGACAAACAAATAATCCTGGTTTAAGGTTTAGCAAGAGACACATTGTAACTGTAGAGCGACTTTAGCAGGTCTTTAATGATAGGAGGTAAGTGTGAGGTAAGTACAAAGAAATGCTAATCTTCAAGCAGCTAATTAATGTAATGAATCACTGCTAAAAATAGAAAACAAAGGTTTTCAGATCCTTTATCAAGAAAGTGTGGTTCTGTGAAAGTGATCAATGTTTTATTTCTCACTACAATTGATTATATCTAATTACAATATGATCAGTTGTTCCATCTTATTTTCTTAGTGGGGAAATACGTTCATGAAAAAGTTGTGATAAACTGTTTACTTTAAGGACACTCATACTTCCTTAATAGAAGGTTCTAGTCATAAAGAAATGAGAGGGAATAAAAACCCCAGTCAGGAATTCTCGGGCAGCCAGCAATTATTAAACAGAAATTGTCAGCAGACAATGACTTGTCTATTGGCAAATTCAGGCAATGACTCCCATGCATCTCTAAATAACATCAGTTTGAAAAATTCCAATTTTGGGGGTTTTTTATGTTAATCTCCAGGCAGTCTGGAGTGCCACGTGCCCTTTTTGTACAGGGCCTAAAAAAAATGCAGCATCAGCTGGTGGTCCCCAGCAGGGTGAGCATTAAGAACAGAGATGTCTCCCACACTTTAATACCGTTTTAGAGATTCTTTTGGATCACTTTAGTTTGCTTGTTCTTGAAATACTTGTCAAGTCAGAAAATGCCATATCTCTATTGAAATAACATTCAAACAGTATAAAGAAAACTATTTTCTCTAGGAAGCAGGAAGTTTTGACAAAAACTTCTTAAGCATGTTTAAAAATCCTTGGACACACAGACACACAGTGTTATATGGCATTTGACCACAGAAAATAAAAGAATTGTTTCTATAATAATGATAATAATCATAATGATGATATAATAATTTCTATGATAAATGAATTGTTTCATACCTCTGAGATTTTTGCAGTGCAACAATAGGTCCCAGACAAAGAGTAATTGCCAAGTTATGATTAAATATAATCACTTGCATTATTCAGTGAATAATTTGTATTTTTTTAAGCTGATAGAGGAATATTACTAGCTTTTTTACTTTGCTTGCCTACTTGTTTTTGTCCTGAGCATTCATTTTTCCCACTATAAATGAAAAATAAATTTCCCCATTGCTTGATAGAAAGCTGGTATGTGAAAAAGGACTCCATTTAGTGGTTTTCTGATCTTGATTAGTTAGATCTTAAAAATTGGACTCTAATGTTAGCTGTTAGCTGCTTGTAACTGAATAAGGGCTTATCTAGAAGACTCTGTTTATCCATTTGCAAAATTGATAAGAAATACCTACTGTGTAACACTTGTGAAACTTAATCCTGTTTGGTAACATCCTCAAAGCTGTGTGAATAGGTGGAAATTCAAATTCTCTTTCTCTCTTACTTTTCTGGATGAAAGTTGCTTTGAATAGTGCTTTAACTTTTCTGAACTCACACCCATTTTTCTACTTCCTTGAAGATGCAGGGAGGATTGAGGAGAGTCCTAGATTGTTATTTCATTATTTAAGTCTTTCATCAATGTTTATTTCTCCTTATCTTTATTTGGCAAGACTGCCTTTGCCTAGTGACCAGGATGCCAGACAGGCAAATATCATGAAGTGACACTAATCAATCCTGATTTCATCTTTCCACAACTCTGGTTTTACAGGTAGCAAACACATGTAGCTTTGTTCAGTCTGTTCCCAGTTCTCTGTGAAGGACCAGAGATGGGGCTCACTGAATATGAATCTTGCAGTATTGTATGTCGGGCTGACTTTGAAAGATGTTTTTAAACATGCATGGCTGATGTAGTTGAAATTTGAACTTCAATATATTATTTTTACTGCAACTTTCTTTAATTCTGTAGAGATCTCAGACTAATGAGTCATGTAATAGATGACCAAGTACTTAAGCAGAATGTGAAATGATACAAGGTGGGGACATAAAATAAGATCTGTGACGAGCTGAGCACATTTATTACACGAGAAGATATTGAAAATGAAGAAGTAACTACACAAGATATTAATCATTGACCGAATTCCAATCACTTGAACTTTACCAAGTAACAGTTTTTAATTTTGGGGTGGGGAATTCTGTTTGGTGGGTTTGGAGATTTTTTTTTAATAAAAATTATTTATGGCACATCTAGTTGCCAGCACTATCTTTTAAACAATCTGATTATTATTTGTGGTAAGGTACTTGAGCATCATGTTCTGATTTTAACTAGATCAGTCATTGAGTATTGGAGCAGTAAGAAGCACTAAAGTGAGTGGAAATTCGTGGGACTTGTACTTAGCCCTGCAAAGTCAATGCTTGAATCAACACCATTAAACACTTACCTACCCTGCCCTGCTGAAATCAGGGGGTTTTACACCTGTAAATAGCTTTGACTTTGCAGGCATAATTGACAGAGGCAGGGAGAGTTTGAGACAATCGAGTTACCAGACTTTGCTGAGCTGCAGTCTCTCCCAGACAGCAGGGAGAGAAAAGTGTCCAATTAACATCCAATTTCCATTAGCTGGTGTCTGTGAGCAGTGTTCTCACAGGACAGCTCTGCTGGAAATGCAAACTGAGTAACCTCTGTAGAGCAGAAGGTGCTTCCAGTGGTGCCACCCTAAACATCAGGATTTACACCTTTGGGAAGACTAAACCTAAAAATGCAAACGTTTGAAGTCCTGCAGTGTCTGCTTTTTGATTGCTGTGTCCAGACCAGCATCCAGGACTAGATGCACACTCTGTGCAGTGCCTGGGGAAATCTGAGTGCACACTGAGCACAGAGTGCCTGGCTGCAGTGCATTGACCTCTGCAGTGCACTGACCTCAGAGAAGGCTCCAGGGAAATGGAGAAGGTTGGAGTAAATTCTAAACCCCATGCACAAAAATTCCTTCTCCACAGCTGTAGCAAAGAACTTTTCATTCAGACCAATGAGACAGAAACACAAATGAAAGCACAATTTAAAAGTCAGTTCTGCAGTGTAGTTTTATCTATTTTGCTTGCAATTACTTTACTAAGGAAACAGTACTTTAAAACATCATGGTTTCGAAGATGTGTTCATCCTAGTAGCTTGCATCCTGAAATAATCAGTCTTGTTGCTCCTCATCCTCAGCAATACATTCTAAAGTAAACAGTTGTAACAGCTACTCAGACTAAACCTTTACTCTTGTTAAATGGCAGTAGCCCATTTAGGACTGCTCCTGTTTAGCTGGAAGATTCCTTTTCCTTTCAGTAGGATCAACCAAATTGCTATTATAGCCTTTTGTGACAACAGACACACTTGCCAAAGGTAATAATTAATGCTATTTTTCCAGCAATCTTTGCTATTCTGTAAATTCCTAAGACTTTTCTAACCTTTCCATGGAATTCAAAAAGGAAAATAGAAAGGGGTGAGATTTTTCACTAGCAAGATATAAAGTTAGAAATAGACAAGCCAGAGTAATTTTCAGCCTCAAGTCATTATCATATATGCATCATAAAATCAGCAAAAAAAAAAAAAAATCTCATGCCATTTTTCATTCATTTAAATTTATTCCTTACTTTTCTCTTCAGCAGCCTTAGCTACTCCTATGATTTCCAAAGTATGGGAAACTTGTAGAACACTGGCTAGTGGGTTTTTCCTGAATTTCATCCAGCATTCATCTGAATTCATAAATCATTCACTTTTCTATTCACCCATGTCAGCAGGATGACCCCAGTGATATGTCTCAGTGAACATGTTCATTCCCAGCCAGGAGTTAAAAATGCTGTTTGCTGCAAGTGTACTGATGTGCCTCTAAAGAGAACAACACTCAGGTGCCAGGACTGAAGTCGTGCTCCAACTGACAAAGAACTCCTGAGTATTTTGCAGCTAGTGCTGAGACAGTGAGGAAGTAAAGATGACAAAGATCACCAGGCAGGAGACTGCAAATCACTTGAATCATATTTTGAGTGGTGTATTATGGTAACCTATAAATAACTAATTGCATAAAATTGCTTTAGTTCCTAGATGGCAGCTTTAATTAAAAGCACAGAAGACATTTAGAAGTTTAGAAATGGATGGCATGTAATTTGCCCTTTTAGCACCATAAAATGGTAATTAACCAATTTGATTCACTTCTTCCTATTAAAAGTTTTATGAGAATCACAAGTTCCTTCTAAATACAGTTGTTCTTTAGCAGAAGGTGGCATTCTCTTTTATCCGTCCTCACCAGTAGTTGTAGATGTTGTTTTAAAAATTCTTCAGAAGTTTAATTAGAAGTTTTCAATGTAGAATGCTCATTTGTAAGTTGTTAGGCATCAGTTGGGCATAGAATTTAGTGCTACAGCTCCTTAAAAAAAGAAAAACAGAATCAGACTGAGAGCCTGATACAAACTACATCTCCTCCTCTAAAAAAAAATGACCTTTCTTACTCACTCCTGGGGTGAGCAGTGCTCCCACTTGCACTCAAGTACAATTCATTACCCTCAGCATGTGCCTGTTTCCTCCCCCAGTTCCTTGCTGATTAAAGCACAAGTGCTGTGCTGTGTGTGATTTGATTCTGCATTACACTGTACGTCAGAAAAGGATTAAAAATAAGCTCTTGGAGTACAGATTATGTGTAGCATCATGTAAGATGTGACAGGAGCATTAATGAATCCAGCTCTAATGAATAAATTGGGACAGTTTAACCACAAATCTGTATTGTTTTCCAGTGGATGCTTTGTGTAGGGTATTTGTCAACAAGACTTCAATGCATAAGTGGTTTTTTCAAGCAGGTGAAGTTGTGGTTTTTTACTGTAGAGTCACAAGCTCTGGGAGCAGTAGGTGATTGCTGAACATCCATACACTCACTGGTACTTGAGGAAACTGGCTTCTTAGGAAGGAATTCAGTGCAAATACTGAAGACATGGGCTAATTTATGCCTTTGCACTGGCACATGTCCTTCCCTTGCAGACAGGTTCCTTTCCTGCAGTGGCTGGAGAGCAACATGAACACTAGAAACATTAAAAGATCCTTGGTTTTCTTATCTAGTCAGTGCTTGAAATCCATTCAGCAACACAGCTGAGTAGCTTTATTTCATTGCAGCATCATTTTTGATTTTTATATAATGGATGGTTTGCAGCCAACACAGCCATCTGTTCTCGGGGAAATTGCGCAAAACAGAAGATGCACTTGCCCTGGTGACAGATCCTGGCCTGTGCTGTGTGTGGTGTGGATCTGGTCCAGCTGAGAGGCAAAGCTCCTCTCTGGCCGTGCAGCACCTCCCTGTGCCAGCAGGCTGAGGCACAGCCCCTGTGCTGCCCTGCCCACCCACATCAGTTTCTCATTTCAGCTCCTGAACCACGCTGGAAAGCAAAGCAAAGGCAAAGCAGATCCCCTCTGAAATCCCTGCAGGATGCAGTGTCAGTGAGACAGAGCTACAAGGGACCAGCCCTTCCCAAGCCAGAGCACACACGTCACCCCAACCCCAAAACAAACCTCTCTGCTTCTCAGACTCCCTCTTTACCTCAGCTCACCTTCAGCCTTTTGGCTTTGGGCTTCTCAGGAGCAGATGACAGCCAGGAGCTTGCCAGTCGTTCTGGAGTTTCCAATGGCACAGTTACTTTCTAATTAAAGACTGAAGATCCTCTAAGGGAGCCAGGACCAAGCAGTCACGATTTATGAGCTCGCAGGCTGGCAGGGAGTCAGGCTGTGACACTGTCTGCTCCTCCTTTAGCCTTCTATAACCTCCTGGTTTTCCCCAGCTGACCCATCCAGCCCCCAGCAGATGATTTCAGTTCCCTGGGTGACATCTGTCCTGCAGAACCTTCAGCCATCTCACACAACGAGGAGATGGAGCCCAGCCCTGTACCCTGGGCTCTTAGCAGTCCATGGGCTCTTCTGTCCTGGCTGTAGGAGGTGACAGCATGGTGAATACCCTCCTCTGGGGGCAGTTCACAGCCAGATGGATACATTGCATTGGCAACTGAAAGAATTAATTTCAACTCACAACAGTGTGCTGATAACCTGGGAGCTGGATGCAGCAGGGAGTGTTGCACACTAAAGGTAACTGCTGTGGCTTTGGGATTTTTTATGTGCTGATACCCTCAGACCTGTGCAGGGCTCCTGTGGTGAGGAGGCACCTCAGCAGAGTCCTGGGCAGTTTGTTTTGGAGCCTGCCCCCGGGTGTTAACACTGCAGGAGAAAGCAGATTACCCTCAGTTATGTGTGCAACTCCAACTCAATCCCCAGGCATTCCCAGCTGCCAGGTAAATATGTTTAGGGGCTTGGGGAGGCCATCCCCTCTCTCCCCAGCCCCATGGGAGGTGCATGTTCTGCTTTAGGGGTTCCTGGTCCTGCTCTGCTCCCCACACTGCTTTATCTCCCTTTCCTCCAGCTGTAACTGCTCCTATAAATTAAACAAAAACCCCTTGAATATGAGGAGTTGGGGTTGGAAGGTGAGGAACTTCAGTTTGAGGCTATTTTTCTTTTTTAATGGCATGTGGAATTGCTGTGTGAGATCCTAAACTGGCCTGCAGACAAGTGTTTTGTAAACTTAGAGTACATACAGCCTTCAGTTGTGCTAAATGCAGGGGACAAAAATCAAGAACCATATAAGCCACTGTCCAGACCATCTGTTCAAGTCCTCTGCCTTTCATTTCTGTGTAGCAGAACATAAATTCATTATTAAAATAGCTTGGCTGTGCACAGCAGCTGCTATAATTGCAAAGTTATGCAACTTTAAATGGGAAATTGTGAAGTAGTTTAAAGCAAGAAATCGAGCGGTTTTGGTAGAAAGGATTTCACAAGTCTAACATGAATAGAAGTGCTCTTCTAGTTATATTTTCAATATTTGAGGGAAATAAGATCTTACTTACAGTTCAAATTGAGTGCAGGAAGAGCTGCAGGGAAGCTGTTAGATGGGCAGAACAAGGCTGGGCATGAGCTCCAGACCAGGAGCTGTCCTGTGCAGAGCCCTGGCACTGGAGTTCCATCCCTCCCCAGCTGCTGCAGGTCCAGCAGTGGGAGAACTGCCCCAGCTCCTGCTGGTGACCTCAGCTGTCATCAGCCTGACCATGATTTTGGGCAGGCCTGCCCTGAGATCCATCCTGCAGCACAGCACAGCTGCTCCTGCTGCCTGCTGGCCACAGCCTGGTATGTACAGCCCCTGTCAGAACAGGTCCCTTTGGCCCTCTGGGGATGCTTCTCCCTGTGCTCAGAGAGTACAGCCATTAAAAAATTGTCTCTGCATGAGAGTGAAGCAAGTGAAATGAAAATGAAGCAAAATCAACTGTCTGATAAGTTTTTAGACCAGCTAGTATTGCTTCCTTTGTGATAGACATGAAATTATTGAAGAGCCTTGTTCTGTGTGTGTAAAATTACATGAACAGCAAAGCCTCTGCTGTTTTGTTTTGTTTCATCCTCACATCTTTCCTCCTTCTCTTTAAGTCAAAGCTAATCTGATAGATGGGTATGAACTTTCCATATGCAATTTGTCTAAGTCTCAAATAGTAATGGGTGGGGGAGAAAAGGTCATACCTTTTTAAATCAGCATTTCAGAATCAGAAAATTTTTGTGCTCTAAGAAGAGAGAAAGCATTTTGAGCTCATGCTTTTCAATCAAGGTAATGCCAGTACTAACACTCCTTTTACCCTTCTCTTTCATGCAGGTATCACTGTAGATAAGCACGGATTTATTTACTTTGTGGATGGTACCATGATACGGAAGATTGATGAGAACGGTGTGATCACAACAATCATAGGCTCCAACGGCCTGACATCAACCCAGCCACTGAGCTGTGACTCTGGGATGGACATCACTCAGGTAGGCACCTGGTTTTTATGTGTTGTCACTTTGGAGCACATTGGAGAGACAGATCACTCACTTTGTTGTAGCAGGATTGTGTGTGGAATATGCTGGATGAGTCAGAGAATTCTGAATGGCACAGGATGGAGTGGTTCTTCCACTCACATGGTTTTTTTAAGGTGTATAAATGTAAAACCACATTTGATGTTTTCTCCCAGGAGATGGCCTGGGAATATACAGAGGGTCTTATGTAAAGAGTACAAACTCTGACAGACCTCTTTATTGAAATTTTTCACAAAATCCACACCCTTGAGGTGTTCCACATACACAGTAAATCACAGACATGAAATAAATACTGACTGTGCATGTTCTGAAAAGTAACTGTATCAAATTTGCTCAATCATTTCTTCCAAAATTGTTGCTGATAACCAGAAAAGCCTATGAAATAATCACATCCCCTTGAAGTCAACCATGTTAATCTGGAATTATATCAGTGAAAATAGTGGGATGATATTTTCACTTAAAAACAAGTGTATATCCTTGCAAGACTGAGTTTGAGTATCCTTGCAATGCTGAGTTTATTCCAGAATGGCATAAACATAAATGAAAAATGATTTTGGCCCATCTCCACTTAAATTAGTTTTTGGCTAAGTTACAAATGGCATTTATATCAAGAGAATATGGGTTGCTCACAAACTGTGTATTTAGAGAGACTTATGAAATAGGTTAATACAATCATTTCTCAAAGCTAAATCTGTTCTGACAGTAAAATCAACAACTTGCCCAAAACCAGTATTTCTTAATTTACTGAAGTACAAAAATGTGCTCTTGGAGTAAATATGTAGAGTAACTGTCCATTGCAAACACCACCATAAATGACAAGCTTTGACTTTAAGGCATTCACTTTAATAAATGAGTTGATTATGAAAGGGTTTAATCATTTGTTCCAATGTCAGTTTTCATAGTATTGTTCTTGGTAATCATTATGTGTTTGTTATTTGCCACCTTCTCCTTCTTAAGCATAATATTCTCTATTCATAACCAGGGGAGGCAGGGACAGATGGGACTGAAAAGATTTTATGTTGTGGCAAGTAAAAGACCAAGCTCTGACTAATGACTTTGATCTCATACTTCACTGGGGGGATTTTAACCTGAATTTAGAAGGAAAGGGATGCTCAGTTGAAGTGTTTATAAGGTACACCAGCATTGTCAGTACCGTTTCAGCCTGTTCAGAGCTGGGATGACTTTTCTTCTCTGCACAGATCATTTCAGTGTTCTTCAGTTAGTTAACAGAGAAAGCAAATCTAGAGAAAATGGCTCTGCAGAGCTGTGCATGTGAATATCTGTGTGTATGTGCTCAACAATCACTGTGGATGCCACAACAGGAGTGCCAAGGGAAGGGACTTGGGTGGGGAGAGAGAGCAAAGAGATGGGATCATCATTCTGTTTCCCTGCCTGGTGGCCTTGGGCTGGATTCTCTCCTAGACCAGAGGCTTCCCTAGGTTTTATCTCACGTGTGCCACCTCTTCATGTTTGCACACCCCTGGGGTACACTGACATTTTTAGCTTGGTTATTGATGGCAGATGAGAGCTCGTTGTGTGGGATGTGTCTGTCTGTGTGTCTGTCAGTATTCTTCTCCTCACAGTAAATTAAAACCTTGGGCCAATTTCAAACAAATTTGTAGAGAAACACCCGCCTTCACAGCAATTAAATTCCTACATGTTCCATAAAAAATATTAATCCAGTTGGAGGACAGAAACCTAAAGTGCCCTTTCAAAAGGAAATATTGCAGTATAAGCTTTCTTTTATTAAACTCCAGAGATTCCACTCAGGATGTAATAAATGCCCCATTCAGAGGAAAACTTCATTTCGTGCCTGGATCTTATTAAACTCCCCAGTCAGTCAGCCATGCGACACAAGTCCTTAGGAAACCAGACTTCATCACATCCAGTGTTCCTGGAAGTTATATTGACGTTGTGGGAGTTTTTGTGTGAAAGTAAAAACACTACAGCTCATCTTGAGTGATAAGCCTTGCTGTTCTGCCTCCATTGGTACAGTGAAAGCTGAGCAGAGAATTAGCAGATATTTCTACCATCTTGCAATTTCATCCTGTGTCTTTCCTCCCGTGAGAAATATGTGGGCTGAATTTCTACTGTTCCAAACCACAAGTCATTTATATCTGTGTGAGTGGCTGCAGGTATTATTTGGGAGCTGTTCAAACCAATCTCCAGCACAGTCACTGCAAACACAGACACAAACATTTGCAAGTCAACAGAAAATAAATCCCAAAAGCTTTTTCTTTGCCTGTAACCGTGGCCTTGTTCTGGTGCTTGTGTCAGTCCCACCAGGCATGGGTGTGTGCCAGAGCAATAGCTGCAGCCTGATTGATGGTGTTAATAACTGTCAGCGCCGTGTTCCAGAATGAAAGGTCTGCTTTGAGGACTTTTCCTTGACATTTGCACTTCATCAGCCTTTGTTCAGCAGTTCTCCATGTGAGGGAACCATCTATATTGTGTTGCCTCACATAAACTTTGGTGACACTGCAAAATGTTCTGCTCCTGGATAGAGATGTGACAGGGTTACTTACGTAGGCAGTTTGCCTGCACAGGTCAAATTAAAAGGCAGATTATTTCTAGAGCAGGGTTTAAAGGAGACCCAGGCATGGCAGGGGTGTTGTGTCCTGGACAGCCTGCTTTGAGTGATGGGTACGAGGGGAGAGGGTCATAAGTAATGCTGTTGATGACCTAGCTGAAGTAGTGAGGTGAGAGCCACTGCTGGGAAGCAGGAGTGAAGGAAAGCAGAATTGCTGGAAAATGTATTCCAGATCTCAGAAATGCAAACGCTGACATTGCTCCTGCAGTCACAAGGGCTGCAGGCGCTCCCCAGCAGCAGCTGCACAGGCACAATATGCTTCAGTGGCATTGTGGAAGCCTTTTGAGCTGAGCAAAAAGCTCCCAGGACATGGTGACCTCACTGGAAAGCAGCAATGAGGGTCTGCTCATCAGAGCAAGCACAGCCTGAGCAGAACTTTTCACTGGGTGCGTTTGGAGGAAGGAAAAAAAATGTGAAAGACAAAAATATGATCTGATGGCCGGGTGAGAACAGGGGGAGAGAGCTGCCAGCACAAAACCAAATTGACTCTAGGCTGAAGTACCTCTAAGCCAGGCTGAGAGTAGAATATTGCAGAGCAACTGCAAGATGGCGTGGGGCTGATTAATTAATTAGTATGGTAGGTCTGAACACACACTGTTCCTTCAGGTGTTTCTCTACATACCCAACGTTATAAACTGCATTCTTGTAAAAGCAGAAAGAAGAAAAGGCGTCTTTTAACACTAGATGCACAGTGTTCCAATTGTGCCATCAGAAAGGCACAACTTGTTTTCACTGTAGCAAAGTATTGCAGAACTGCTGCTGCTCTTCCTTTCCTTTTAGTTCTCTACCTCTGTCTTTTGATACATTCTTCTAGCTGTGAGCAATTAATGCAGCATAAATATTCCAACTGCTGCACAAAAGCACACAAAGCAGAGATAAGGGTTTATAGAACCTTTTATTTTATTTGTGGTCTTCCTTTATAGAAGATTTTCAGAGCTTTTTTTCTTTTTGGAAAAGACTTTTATTATTTTTTCTGAGTCTTGCTGGATGAAGGAGCCCCCAAAAGCTGTTACATTTTTTCCAAAATGAAGTCATCTTGTTCTCTGGTTCTTTTTACTCCACTGCTTAATTTCCTGTTCTTTCTTCTCTGGCTTTGCTGGAGTACCAGAAAAGATAACTAGAGTGGAAGTCATGGCCCCAGCAAAGTCAGCAACTGTTTTGCCACTGACTTTAGTGGAACCAGGACTTGGCCAAGCTTAATTGAAAGGGTAGTGAGAGGTGAGGGTGTAAGGAGCAACTGGATCTCACAAGGGAGTTTGTGCTTCTGAGAAATAGCCCAGAACAGTCTTCACTGAGGCATTTTCAAACCTTTCCAGAAATGAGGCGTCCCTCCAGTTTATTAAGTGTTACTCTCTGGAAACCATAAGTCTGTACAACATCATTCCAGCCATAGTACATATGCGGGAACAAGCAGTCACTGGCATCCACCCTTCAGAGCAAAACCAAGCTGAAAGCCTTTTTAAAAAGGATCTTCAGGTATAAGGGCAAATAATCTTTTCCCAAGGGTACAGGATCAGCTAAGTAGCCTCTCTTCAACAGGAGCTGAGAGAAAAGAGACTCACAGGATTAGGGCCTCAGGTGAAAAAAAGTCTGAGAGCTCATAAATCAGACTTGTAGGTGTATAATTGATTTTTTGAATATCAAACAGAAAGCAGGCTGGTTTCATCAGAACTGTTTTATATTCCAATCAAATTGTTCTATCACTGAATTTGAAATATTAGTCACAGACACAAGATAGCATCCGATGAAGTCACACTGCAATTTCTTCCTTAAAGCCCAAATATTCTGTTTGTATTGGGCACCTGCAAAACAGCAATTTATTTCAATTATCTGCCGTAAATGGTCCATTATGACTGAGTAAAAGACTGTGTACATTTTAATGAACTCTTCCAGTGATTGCATCCTTTCCTTTGATTGTTGAGGCAGTGTCAGACACTTGATGGGCAAGTGAAGGAGAACCGTGCTCATGACTTCCCTCTCACCTCCTGCTACACAGAGACAGGTCTTAATTCTCCTTTCACAAAATTGTTTCTAATAAGCAACTGCAAGAAGGAAAAATCTTCAGTGAGAATTGGATGGCAAATTGAATTGCAGATGTCCAGACAGGAATGGGTTGTGCCCATTTGCAGGGTGCCACACAGAGGGTGTGCTTGAAGCTGTGCATGGTGCAGTCAGGTCCCAGACAGCTGCAGACAGTGATAGAGAGCACTGCTTCATGCAGTGTGTTACTCTGACAGTAACACATTTACAAACAAATTAGTTAAAAATGTCTGAAGGACATTCAGCTTGCACAAACTGGGCCTCATCTCCTGCTGATAGCTTCCTTTGGGATGAGTGTGGCATGCAAAAAGATAGAGTGCCTTGGAGAATAGATTTACAAAGTTTAGCAATGTAGGTCACATTGCAGGAAATCATAAATGTCTGAACATCATTTAATAGCCATTCAATCAACTGCTCAAAGCAGAGTGGGAAACTGAACAGCGTGCAGTTGTCTCTGGTGAGAACCACAGAAAGTCATGAGATGATGTAAAACCCTTCAGGTCCTCCATCCATAGGTTTTTCTTTATTTAATTCCTTTTTTCTTACCACTTCAGAATTAAAATCCTTTGTCCATATCAGCAGTAACAATAAAACCAATGTGATTTTTGCCATTGCTACCATGAGCTGTAAATCTCTTGGGTGGCTGATGAAAGGTGTGCCAAAAATTCAGGGAATCAGAAGAGTTCAAATGGTTGAATCTTGTATAAGTAGTCTAGTCCTAAGGAACTAATTTCATTGTGAAATTATTTTTATATTATTTTTGTGTGCTTTCAGGCAGCCAGAAGGATTTATGCTATTTGCTTCTTTTTTTGTTTGTTTGTTTGTTTGAATGAATGAATATGGAAGAGATTTTTAAAGCACATTTCTAGACCTAGTACTTGCTAGGGACTCCTTTAGCTCTCTGGGTCTAGAAGCTGCAAGAGACAGTAGGAATTTGCCCTAGAGGATGCCCTGCCATAAGGATGAGTTGCAGTTCAGTTATTTTTCCCATCCTGTTTTCTCTCCCTTGCAGAAGTTGTATCTGCGAGTTTAACTCTTAAGGGAAAACTTCAACCACAGAATTTGTATTTTGTATTTTCTTGTAAAAGGAATTTGAATTTGTATTTTCTTGTGAAAGCTGTGGAGTTGGCATTTGTCGTGATCCTTGTGGGAATGTGTTTCCCAGCCCTGATCTGGCTGAGGAGCAGTGTTGGCTCCCACATCTCAGCTCCTCATCCCTCCCTTCCCCCAGTGCCACCTTCTGCCCATCCCTGGGGTTAAAGCTGCTCTGCCCTGAGGAGCAGAGCTGTTGTCAGAGGTCAAGACCCTACAGAGGCAGGCACTTTCCTGGGCACAAATCTGCAGGAAGTTTTCATTCCAAGAATTTAATTTAAATTTTCATTTCAAGTTTGACTCAGAATTCAGGGAAGAGTCTGAGTAATTGGGTGATATATTCACAGAGGCTGGTGTTGCTGAAAGGCAGGGGGGGTTGCCTTTTTCAGCTTTGGAAATTTCATTTTCTGGATCCTTCCATCCTCTCGGTTTTCAGGCCAGATGCTTTTATAAGACAAAACAACGTGCTAGCTCCAGCCCCTCACTGTTCTCCAGCAGCTCTTAATTACTGTCTCAATTAAAGCTTTTCCAGATACTCCTTCCACCTTATCTGCATTGGCAGCATGCTGGCTTTCTGTATCCAGAATTTCTGAGCCCAGAACAGAGAGATGAAGCCAAAACTCAGGATTTATGCAGGCCCACTTTGTGCCATCTTGTCTGACAAGCCCCAGGACCTGGAGCTGGGAGTTACAAAGTGAGGCAGAATGGAGGGAGTGCTGTTAATAGCTGGATTCCCACCTGGTCCCAGTCCCTCCTTTTGGCTGTGCAGATTACCTGCAGCAGCATGTTTGGAGCACATCTGTTCTCACTCGAGCACTGCAGACATGTTTGGGTTAGATTCCAATTCGTGGTCTATTTTGAGATATTTTAATTGAAGAGTCTAAGATGCCTCCTCTCAGAGGTACCAGTCTGTTCTAAATACTTTATAAATTCCTTCTGGGCATTTAACAAAGTGTTTCTTTCACAGCCTGTGTAAACCATGGGTACCATGTTTAAACAGACTTAAATGGCTCAGCAATCTGAGTGCCATTGATTTTCATAGCCAGTGTGCTTGTGTGACGCTGGATAATATTCCCTCTATTGTTAAATAAAGATGATTTGAAACTGTCCCCACAGAAATCAACTTTTCCTATCGATTTATGAGACCCCCAGATACGGTCCTTGAAGTTGTGAAGCAGTAAAAAATAACAAGAAATTATGAAGCAAGAGGAGAGCTGGGAAATGAGAGCACAGCAAGTCTTGTGGCGAGTGCAGCAAAGACAAGCAGTGAAAACTGTTGAAGTGGTGCCTTTCCTTTCCTGCTGCTCCTGCAGCAACTCCCTCATCAGCTGGAAATAATTGACAGCAAAAGCAGGTTGGCAGGGAGACTCTCTGAGCCAACATCCTGGAGAAGTGGTGGCCTCAGACCTCGGAGCTCATCTCTAAATGTGCCACAGCTGCTTTCCCAGCCCAGGGAAGAAAGCAGCAGCCATTAGGCTGTAAGACTCATTTATTTGGGTTTTTCACTGGGGGGCAGTGAGTGCAGAGAGCAACATTTGTGAAGTTTAGGGCAGGGACTGCTACAGCTGAACTGTAAAATTCTGGATTTTATACTATGCAGCATCAGAGGCAGGAGACACAAAGGCTCCTCCAGCGTGGGCTGAGGCTGTAATCCCGCCCCAGGGAAGGGTTCCCAGTGTCAAACCTGAATTGTGTCACTGTGTGCCATTAAGAAAGGAGCAGAGCTGATGAGGGCAGCTGACAGTGTCAGTGTCAACAAAAGGAAGAGCCCAGAGCAAGAGCAGACTGACAGAAAATGAAAAAATACCCATGATTGTCAATGGGAAAAAAACAGAGAGAAATGTATGTAGTGAGACATCGTGTGAAGAGTTCAGGGAAGCAGAACCAGTCTCCTTCAGCCTTGTAAACTACCAGCTCACTCCTAATGGCCTGTGTGAGTCCTTCCTTGGAGTCACTCCTCTCCCAGGAGGAAGGAGAAAGAAGAGTTTAGGCAGGAAGAGAGAAAAATGCTGTTTAGAAGGACATTGCAGTGAGTAAAAACATCTGTTGGAAACCCCATCTGAAGTGGGTATAAACAGGACCCGTGGGAATGGCCTGGAGCTGTGTCAGGGGAGGGTTAGGTTGGGTATTGGGAAAAGGTTCTTCACCCAGAAACAGGGAAGGGTTCATAGCTCCAAGCCTGACAGAGTCCAAGGAGCATTTGGATAATGTCCTCAGGCACAGGGTGTGATTTTGGGGGCTGTGCTGTGCAAGGTCAGGAGCTGGACTCGATAGATACGAGTTCTTCCCTCTCAGGATATTCTGTGACTCTTAAGATAAATAAAAGATTAAGAAAAGGAAGTTAGCAGCAAAAGAGAAATGCAAAAGAGGCCATGAGCAGGTGTGCAAGTTCATATCCTAGAGGTGAAGGAAGGCAGAGGGAGCAGAAGAGAAGTCCTGAAGCTGAGCAGCACAGATAGGAAGTAATCCATCAGTCAGGACTATCAGAGAAATTTTGGCATGAATTTCATGCTACTACATGAAATTGAATCAAAATAAACAAGCAATGCATGGCAAGAAATCAAAGCAATGGTAAAGCCTTTCTAGGGATTTGTGCAGCTTCTTTTAATCCATGATAAATGAAACTTATCCCAGTGAAATTTACCCCCACAACCAAACAGTTAAGCTCTTGAAACTGGCATCTGCAGATGAGGATAAATTTTCCCCTCTTTACTTGTCTTACTTTGATTTGAAGGGTATAAATTGTTTGATCTGATTTGTTTAGAACAGTACCAAAAATGGCTCAGCCATCAAATGTCATGGAAAATGTGCAGAAAGTTTTATCCATATGTTCAAGACCAAAAGTGAAGCAGTGTTCTTCCCAAACTTCACAAAGCCATGGTTGTGTGTGCATCTTCAGGCACGTCTGCTTCAGTATCTGTGGACTCTCCTAGCAGTGCCAGTGGGCAAAAACTCACACTGTTAATGTAGTTGTCAGGCTGTGCTGTGGGAAAATGGAGTGGGTTTGTGTGGCAAGGCTTGCACTGGCTCAGCAGGAGCTGTGGGGTGGCTTCTGTGAGAAGTCCAGTGGGTCCAAGGGCAGCTGGCCCCGAGAGGGATCCAGTGCTGGGTCCCTTAGCAGCAGTGTAACACCTCTGGGATCATGTGTCTGAGAAGGAGGAAAAGGTGAGAATATGTGAGAGGAGCAGCTCTGCAGACAGCCAGGTCAGTGAAGGAGGAGGGGAGATGCTGGAGCAGAAATTCCTTTGCAGCCCGTGGTGAGATCTCCTGGTGAAAACCCATTTAAACTGAAGCCACCTTAGTGCACTTGGTGTTTTCCAGAACACTGGACATGAAAAAATGTATTAGAAAGCCAGAGAAGTGGGTGTTAATTTTGCACTTCTCAAAGCAGAGATGGATTGTTAGCTATAGCTGGAGTCTTTATGTTGACAGTTAAATGCTGAATTCCCAAAGAACCTGACATGTTAATACTTACATGCAAAAAGTCTCATTGCTCAAGGGTTCACTTTTTCTGTCAGTGATTTCCCTGGCATATACTCAGTCTCCTGTGAACCAAACCAGAACTGTCACCTGAAAATTTCAGTCTGTGAAGTGTAAACAAACCCTGGCTGGTTGTTTATAATGGGATAATCAGCAATGCCATTTC
>VXBB01022885.1:210037-225269 GCA_013399915.1 Illadopsis cleaveri
AAAAAAAAAAAGCCCCATTGAATATAAGAAAAAGTGCTTGGAATTGGCTCAATTTTGAATTAACAAAAACAGGTACATATATGGAAAAGGACTTTTTTACAGGGACTTGTGAAGTACTTCAATTTTAAAGGTATATTTCAAATTTAAAGGTATATTAACTGATTTAATATTCTAACTCTAACTGAGGTTTTGTCTGGAAAAGCTTTGCAGTAGGCACAGTGGTATCAGATGGAATTGGAGGTGCTTCTCTGTAATGTGTTTATTGCCTTTGAATGAAGCACAACTGATGGTTTGGTCACAGGAGCTGCCAGAGGGCAGCTTGCTTTAACGAGAAGTAAACAACCAGTGACTTTTCAAGGTAACAGTGAACCTGAGGGTGCACTTACACTGCAGCTTAAGCTGATTTAGATGATTAGCTTTTTTCCAGCAGACTGTCCTGAACCTGCTCTCAGTAGGAACACAAACTGGCCTTGCTGCTGTGGGAGAAGGGATGGAGTGGGACAGCAGCAGGCCCATCTTACACCAGTTTCAGATGTCAGGAAGGCCAATCCTGACAAGAACAGTGCAGATTCTTTCTAAATCTGTGAAATTCTCATTCAGATTAGGAATGCTCAGTGATTTGTGTTATTGTGCATGTTTGATTTTAATTGGGCTGTTTCAGCTTTTTTCCCCCTCCAGTTTCAGCAGCATAAGCTTGCAGTGTGCAGCAGCTGGTTTTTCTGCTGCAATCTCCAGACAGGTGTGTGCAACCTTTAATGTTTCAGATGAGGTGTAACCACAGATACATCCCTGACTGCTTTAAATGGCAGAAGGGAAGCTGTAGGAATAACCTTCGGTTGGCTTTGCCAGAGCAGAGAGCTGGGCAGCACTTCTGGTGTAGGAGCAAATATTGTTTGGATGTTTCCAACTAAAATTTTATTTATTTTTACCTCACTGCAGCTAGTTTTACAGATAGGAGCAGTATGAAAGCAAATATGCTTGCAGTTAACAGCTGTTAAGCTTTAGGCACATTGCTTGAAGTGAAATGTGCAGTGGCATAAGAGTTTCTTCTATCTCAGTAAACCAAATCAGCCTCAAATAAACCAGAGAAAAAGTTGTTTAGGCCCAAACCAGTCCCTGTTTATCTGCAGGACACTAGGCATACCTTCACAGTGGGAGGCATTCACATCATTTGCTGGGCAAAGGTTGGTCCACAAAAGAAAACCAGCTATGAAAACATGGCAGGTGCTAGGCAAGGTCATTATGGTAAAATAGATGGGTTTGTCCCGGATTTTTAATTGTGAATAATCTAGTTACAGTTAATCAAAGATCATTTTTACAGCAATGCCATCTGTGGGGACCCTTAAAGTTGAAGATGTCTATTTTCCATTGAAACTAATCCATCTACTTCGGTAGAAAAAGCAGTAATTCTGCATTAAAAGGTGCATTGCAAATGTGTTTTTTTCCAAGCTTCCTGGAGAAATCCATGTAGAGATTTTGCTGTTGAGTGAAGAGCTTTATGTGGTGTCCCAGTGGTCTCAGCTGAAGCAGGAGCTGACAGTGGTGTGCCAGCCAGGCTCAGAGCAGAGGGTGGAGCCCAGGCAGTCACCGTGCACAGAAATTAGCATTGGCATGGGAGGAATCTGTTTCCAACTGCTTCACCACATTTAACATCATTTGGAAGGACTTGACCACCTGGTTCAGGAGGAATCTTGAGCCCAGCAGCATTAATTAAATGCCAGTTCTGATGGTGTCTGGTCCAAAGGACTGGGCACAAAGAGGGACTGGATTGCTCCTGAGCCTTGGTCATTGTGTGGTGAGCACACAGGGGGAGACAGCAGCCACAGTGCCCTCACTTTATTAAACATCAGTTGCCAAACAGCACCTCTGGAAATGAGATTGTTCAGGAAATGCCGGAGAAAGGGAGAGACTTGGATTCCAGCCTGGCTGCCCAGCTGACCCCAGGCAGGCAGGTGGCTGGTGATGGGCACACTCTGCACCATATGGTATTGCTCAGTGCTGAGCATTGTGGCAGCATCAGCAGCTCTGCATTCATCCTGCTTTTCATTAGCACAGTGCAAAAATCAGCAAAACCAGCATCAAACCGGTAAGTGAAATGGTAAAAGCTTCTGTGACCTATTAAAGCATATAGAACAGTTACAGGTTAGGCTGGTAATTATTGTCTTCTGATGATGGAAATATTTAGACCAGAAAAATTCCACTCAGATGAAAGCAGCCATCTCTTCATGAAGGATAACAAGTAAAGCATCCTGAGACAGACACAAACATGGCTTAGTTGTTTTCTCACCTTTCCAGAGACAACCTGGAGTCCAAATGCTCCACTGGCCATGAGCTGGGGAGAGGGACCAGCTGGTTGCCTTTCAGGTTGACAAGCAGCCCCACTTTAATTTGAATCATGTTTAATTCCTCCAGAGCACAGTGCAAAAGGTATCAGATGAGTGAGGTCATTCTTCAGCTTTTTCCTCCAGCTTGGTTTGAAACTTCCTTTGGTTGGCATTCTCACCTGCACAAAGGCAAAATGCTCCCCTTAAGTATGACAAATTTATTTAATCCATCACCGAAATAATGAATTCACAAAGCAAAATCGTTATAAATAATTAGGCTTGGCTACATTATCCTACAAAGTATGATATATTGGTGTATTATTTTGTTACAGAGTATTAAGCTTCTATTTCTTGTGGCATATAAGTCTTGTTAACATTTTTTGCTTAGTAAATAAATAGTGGAAATGTGTCCTACTCTTCTAGTATGTCATTTTCCTTCTGTGCTAACAGGCAATTAAAGTGTTACGACATTGACAACCTCTCACTGTTTTCCACTCTGCCAGCATTGACTGCAACCTTGAAACAATAACACTCAGACCTAGAAAATTTTCTGGCTGATGTTGCATGACCTGAAGTGTGTGGTTTTATTTGCATGACTGCATAGGCATAATAAAGTTCCCACTTTAATGGACTTGTGTAAATACCTCTCAGAGGNCCTGGGTGAATCTGCCAGGTGTTGTAATAGGACACGAAATAAAGATGCTTGACCCCAGTCAGAAGGTAGTAGAAATCAGAAGGTTTATTTACAATTCATTCAGCCCTTTTATAACATGCTGTGCTAAAAAACACGTTATTGGTCCATAGCACTGACACCTCTCCCATTGGCTAAGTGACAGAAATAGCAAACAACACCTGTTGTTATGGGAAAGGAATATTGTTTACACAAGGTTGTTTTGAGAAAAAGAAAACTGTTGAAAAATTTCCCTTGGGAAGAGCTCAGCAATTCTCAGGCTCAGAAAATATTGGGTCCACAAGGTGTCTTGATGATGTGATCAGGGATAAATAAAACTGCCATACTGCCCTAATCATTCTTTTTTCCCTTTTTTCCCCTGGATGTTTTTCCCAGGTACGGTTGGAGTGGCCAACAGACCTGACAGTGAACCCCCTGGACAACTCCCTGTACGTGCTGGACAACAACATCGTGCTGCAGATCTCGGAGCGCGGGCGCGTGCGCATCGTGGCGGGGCGGCCCATCCACTGCCAGGTGCCGGGCATGGACCATTTCCTGGTCAGCAAGGTGGCCACACACTCCACGCTGGAGTCAGCCCGGGCCATCGCCGTGTCCCACAGCGGCGTGCTCTACATCGCCGAGACCGACGAGAGGAAGATCAACCGCATCCAGCAGGTCACCACCAACGGGGAGATCTCCCTCATCGCCGGGGCACCCTCGGACTGCGACTGCAAGATCGACCCCAACTGCGACTGCTTCTCAGGTGAGGGGATGGGGGTTGTTTCCTGGCTGGTGGCTGTTGAATTTATGTCTGATAAAGTGTCGCAATAGGACACAAAATAAAGATGCCTGACTCCAGTCAGGAGGCAGTAGAAATCAGCAGGTTTATTTACAATAAAGATGCTTGACTCCAGTCAGGAGGCAGCAGAAATCAGAAGGTTTATTTACAATTCATTCAGCCCTTTTATAACACACTGTGCTAAAAAACACGTTATGGGTCCATAGGGCTGACACCTCTCCCATTGGCTCAGGAACAGAAATAGTAAACCACACCTGTTGTTTTGGGAAAGGAATATTGTTTACACCAGGTTGTTTTGGGAAAAAGAAAAACTGTTGAAAAGTTGCCCTTGAGAAGAGCTAGCTCTTCTCAAGCTCAGAAACTATTGAGTCCATAATAAAGCTGCAGGTCAGCAAAGCAACAAGGGGAAGGAGAGGTGGTAGAGTCACCATCCCTGGATGTGTCTAAAAAAAGACTAGATGTGGCACTCAGTGCCATGATTCAGTTGAGGTGTTGGGGCAGGGTTGGACTCGATGATCTTGAAGGTCTCTTCCAACCTACACGTTCTGTGATTCTGTGAGAGACAAGCAGTGATTCAGTTTCCTTGGAAAGTCCAAAGCCTTACCAGCAGATCTTTGTGGATTTAAACCATTGACTTCTGAGCTGTGAGTCTTCCATTGCCATTGGAGGAACTTCAGGATGCCCCTAGCTTTTTCTCTTTTGATACAGTGATTACACCCTGGTCAGAATTAGTTCCAGGTCTGTCTTGCCAAGTCAGCTGCATTTGCCCCTGTTGAAGATGGTACCAAATTGTACCTAAATGCTCCTGGAACAGGCAGCCCTGCCCAGCAGAAAAAGTACCAAGGGGTTTCATATCAAGTGCAAAACACCAGCTCATGCCTTCTCATCACTCGTGCCACACTCCACCACCAGCCAAATGGTGCAAACATACACTGTGCAGAATTTATTTTTCTTTGTGTGTTTAAACTGGAGCAGCCAGTGGCAGGCCTGGACATTGTCAGCAGCACATCCAGGTTCCCTGCATGCACCAAAACAAAGTGTGGCTCTTTTATTTCATAAAAACAGAATGGAACAGAGGGCAGCATTCCCATACAGAGGCGTGCAGTGTGTTGCCATCCTGACATCTCTAAGAACCGCCATGTTCAGCTCCATAATAATGTCATCATCATTCTTAAGCCTCTCATTTCAAGTAAAAGGTTAATTACTGGCAAGAAAACCTTGAGTATGTCGAGAACAGAGAGGAAAAAATGCAAATGGTCTTCCAGAGAAGGTGGGTTGCTGACCCAGCATTGTAATGATAATCAAAGCCTCCTGCATGGCCAAGTGCTGCCAGCTTTAGTGGTGGCTGCAGGAGACTAGTGAGGAACAGAACCTTGGACAGGATTCCTAGTGAGGAAAACCACTCTCAGTGCTGAAAAATGAAGAAAACTGTGGCAAATCTAATGATTGGTCCAGCCTGGTTTGGTGAAAGGCAGGGTCAGCCTGGCAGAAAGATCCACTGATTTTTCTGTTTCCAAGGAAGCATGGGGTGTGCTCAGACACTCCTGCAATTTCATGTCTCAGTCAGGAGAAGGAGAGCACTACACACAGTAATGTGGTTTTCCCTAAGAGTGAGGTTTAATATGCTTTCTTGCTAGTTACAGGAAATCCTGCTCATGTAAACTCATTTTGATAGACACATACAGCCCAGGTTAATGCAAAAATCCTTTTGAAACCTTAAATGACACAAACCAAGTAAATTGTCAAGAGATATTGAAAGGGATTGTTTCTCAAGGCGCTTTTTGGCTACTGTTGTGATTTTGTTTTCCTGTAGTGTTGAGTTTTTAATAAGTATAAACTAATCTTTCTTTCAGTGTCATTTTAGCTGGATTACTGGGGTTTATTTTCTTTTTGCTTACAACACAATTCTACTTTAATGACATGCCAACAGACAGTAAGTAGGGAATGAAACCTCAGGTATCATGGTCTCTTTTTTTTTTCACAATTCTGCATTAAAGCTTTCCTGAGCAGCAGGGTCTGGGACTCAGCAAAAATGCTGTGGATCAGATAAATTTATATTCCTGTTTGTCTTCACCAAGACTAATTTAGAATTGCACCAACCTTAGATAACAGGGATTTAATTAGTTGGAAGAGGATATTGTTTTATTGACCTGTAAATGATACTGAGGTGTTGCAATAGGACAAGAAATAAAGCTTGACTCCAGTCAGGAGGCAGTAGAAATCAGAAGGTTTATTTACAATTCATTCAGCCCTTTAACATGCTGTGCTAAAAAACACGTTATTGGTCCATAGGGCTGGCACCTCTCCCATTGGCTCAGGAACAGAAATAGCAAACAGCACCTGTTGTTATGGGAAAGGAAAATTGTTTACAGAAGGTTGTTTTGGGAAAAAGAAAAACTGTTGAAAAGTTTCCCTTGGGAAGAGCTCAGCAATTCTCAGGCTCGGAAAATATCAGGTCCACACTGAGGAGAAGCAGCGCATCAGGCTCAGGGGATCAGCTGAAACGAGGACATCAGAGGTCACTAAAACTGCCATTTCTCCCCCAGGTGATGGTGGCTATGCCAAAGATGCCAAGCTGAAGGCCCCTTCCTCCCTGGCAGTGTCCCCTGACGACACGCTGCTGGTGGCCGACCTGGGCAACGTGCGGATCCGCGCCGTGCGCCGCAACAGCGCGCACCTGAGCGACGGCCACCTGTACGAGATCGCCTCCCCCGCCGACCAGGAGCTCTACCAGTTCACCATCAACGGCACCCACCTGCACACCCTCAACCTCATCACCAGGGACTACATCTACAACTTCTCCTACAGCGCCGACGGCGAGCTGGGCACCGTCAGCAGCAGCAGCGGCGGCGCGGTTCACATCCGCAGGGACACGGGCGGGCTGCCCCTCTGGGTGGTGGTGCCCGGGGGACAGGTCTACTGGCTCACCATCAGCAGCAATGGGGTCCTCAAAAGGGTCTATGCCCAGGGCTACAACCTGGCCCTGATGACTTACCCTGGCAACACGGGGCTTCTGGCAACCAAGAGTGATGAGAACGGATGGACGACCGTGTATGAGTAAGTCCAGACATTAAATACCTTTAATGGACTTGTGTAAATACCTCTCAGAGGGTGCTGAATTACTTTTCAAATCAAATTTTGCTCCACACTGGAGTGGGACCTCAGAAAAGAGTGTGCTTGTTGAAATATGTTCCAAACCTAATTAAAGGTACTGGAGAAGCAATGCTGAGATGTTGCTGTTGTGTTAGAGGCAGCTGAATGAGGGACACAGAGTCTCAATCTTCTTAGAAGGCATATATCACAGTTTAGAAATTAGAAATTAAAATTTAGAAATCACATCTTTTTATGGACTGTTCTGATACAACTGGACATGATTGGTTCTTTAATTAACACCCTTCACCATCACTGGTTAATTAAAAACTACCTGGAACTCCGTTTTAAACGAGCACTGAAACTTTCTTAGACAGCTCTAGTCATTTAAAAAGACACCCTGCTACTAACACTGTGTGAGACAGGACAAGCAGTGCTGCTGCACAGGCACTGCCATTTCCTAGGCCATTTCCTAAACCTATGTAAATATATAAATATGTAAATGCTCTGTGCACAGTGCCTGTTAAGTACAGCAGAAATTGCCTGAAATTACACTTCATTTGCACTTTCTTGTTGAGAATCTGTTTCTCTAAATGAAAATATCAGGTGGTTTGGGGGTTTTTTTGGTAACTTAAGAGGTACAGGCAAGTTGTGGTATGAATCAGGAATTTGCAAAATTCCTGAGGAGGGCAGAAAGGGGAAAACTAGCATACTCATCAGAGAAGGGAGTGTTGCAAGGGAAATTGAGAATCTCAGTGGAATTCAAAGACAAGAGTGAGCTTGTCTCTATCAGCAGGGGAGGAAGATATATAATAATAGCAAAAGGATATGTAATAGCAAAAGGCTGTATGTAAGGAGAGTAAGAAAGGCTTCATAAACAAGACATTGAGACAAGACAGTTAAAGATGGAGTCAGAACATCCCAGTCTGGTCCCAGAGAAAGAACAACCCAAGAGAAAGTTCATTTTTGATTTATAAGGAGGTGTGTTGTATCAGGATTCCTCATTGTTGGTAATTAATTGTCCTAATCCCCGTTTGAGGATGCAACAAGTGCTGGATGGAAATCACATTCCTAGTTCAGAGTCCTTAGGGAGGATAATAGTGCCTGTTTCCTGTGGAGCATAGGAGTTCATGGTCAAAAACTGAAGTGAAAACCCTCCAGGTGAGACTGGAACAAAAAGCACATTGATAAGAAGTGAGTTACTGCCTGAGTCACCTGGAAAGGCAGCAGAGTCCCTGTCATTACAGGTTTTTAGAATTATAATTTCTTCAAATGAAAGTAGGATAAAAGCAGAGAAAACGCTGCCTAGTGTGTGGGACTTTTATTCAACAGGATGTTTCTTCATCCTCTTCTCTATTATTCTGCCAAGGACTAAATTAATAGGGTGGGCATATAAGCCATTAGAGAGGGCCTTTTTTACAATACATGGGAAAACAAAAGCATACAGGATCTTCCTGGTTCAGTTACCATTATCAAACATCTACTGATGGAAATTTAAGCTGTCTTTGCAACAACACAAAGCTCACTGTTAACCCTGGTGCTGCTCAAACATTGATCAGAGTCACCTTTTATAAACAGAACTGACTGTAAATGTATGTATGCTTCTTTTTAATAATTTCAGTGCTGAGAGCTGGCCATGTATAGCCCCACTTGATGCTGGTGTCAGTCCAGGCCACGGACCAATGGCACTTTCAAAGGGTCTTTAGAGCAGCCCCAAGTCATGTCTATTAAAATGCTGAACAGCAGGCCTTGTAGCAGGGCCTTGATTGTTAGAGCAGGGGAGAGCAGATTATTTTTAGTCATGAGCCTTTCAGTGCTGGCATTCTGTCCCACTGACATTGAGCATAAACCATTTCACACTACTATTGCTTGTTCCTCTTTTTAAACTACTCAAATGTTGAAAGCTCTTTTAAAGGACTTTACCTGCTTGCAGGTGCCTCCCACTCTATGTAGTGTAGATTTATTCATGAGGAAGTACTTGTGCCTTGGGAGGATTTATATGATGTATGTGATTAACACAAAGAGATTTTGCTCATTTGAACAGCTTTAACTACAGGCTGGGTAACACTGTCCTCACCCAGACTCTGCCTGACCACACCCTCCTGCCAGCCTTCATCAGTCAGGGAAAATTAACAGAATTACAACTTCAGCATTACAAAAACAGCAACAAAAATAAATAATGTCAATTAAGTAAAACCATGTCATTAATATTTATGTTCTATTCAGTATCTTAAGTCGTTTTCACAATACATTACAAATTCCTCAATGACTGGAGCACAGAATGTCACCTGATGTGCTGCAGTCAGAGGGGCAGGGGGCTGTCACCACCTCTGTGCTCAAAGTTGTGCTTTCAGGAGATGCTGCTCACCTGCTGCCATGAATGGCTGGTGGGCTGGGATGGCCTTAGTTGCCTTTTACCCAGATATTGTTTTCCAGGGAGGTCACATTCTGTGCTGACAGCCAATTTCAGGTTGAAAATGAAAATTTTTTGAAGGGTTTACATATATATATATATATTTGAATTGCTTGTGAGCACTATGAGAATGTAGCATTGGAACTGAGAGCAACTTTCAAATTGCTTGAAATCATCATCTGTGCTTAAGCCAGATTTGCATTCACATCCAAAAGTTCAACCCATGGCACTGTCAAGCTGAAATAGGGATGAGATTGTTTAACAACACATATCACACATACTTGGGAATATGAGCAAAGATAATGACCTGTTCAGAACATCTACCTCTATGTCAGATTCACTTGCAGAGGGAGATTATTAAGTGGTAGAAAACCACCTATAAAAGTACTTGTCATCCATCTACTCTAATCTGATGGAATTGAAGTGCTGAAAGAGCTCTTGCATACAATTATAGCTAATGTACAATTTTAAGTCATCTAGATTTTTTTTAATACTGTGTCATTAAAGCTGTAAAAGGGGAGGGGAAGCACTGGCCCTCTGTTAAATCAAGGACAAGAAAACACCTGCAAGAAACAACTCCCTCTGAAAAAATTAATTAGACTGCTTTCCCTTGGAAATGATATAACTCTTAACTGTGCTACACGTAGAATTGCAAATGGATTGTGAAGCAATATCCCCATGTGTGCATTTCAAATACTGGTGAGCACTTCCTCATGTGAGTACTGAAATCAATGCAATTATTTGCATGATTAAATGGTCACTGACATGATTAACAGTGGCATAACTGAGCCCCAAATTAACATGAAGAAATATGTCATGATTCCACCCCTATTAGTATGGGTAGGACATTGCAAGAGCTGAGCCCCAGCGTGGTGCTATTCATCATGTGGAAGGTGACAGACCCTGGCCTCAGAGGGCTGAGTTTCTTGGAGCAATCTGGGAGAAAAAAAAGCCCTTTAGATGATCCTGCTGTGGAATCAATACTGAGACTTTTCTGCACGTCCTCCTTGGGGTCAGTGGGACCATCTGCAGGAGAGAGGGGCCTCTGCTGTGTGCTGGGCTCTCATCAGGAGTCAACACCTCCCTGGCCAGCCAGCCAGGAGCTCTCCATCCCATTCTCAGCTGCACAGCTGAAAATGTAATTTTTTGTACCTCAGCAGCAGCACCATCAGCAGCAAAACTGGATCCTTAGTGGAGATGTGGAGCACAAGCACATTGCAATAAACCAGATGTATTTGCACCTTCAAACTGCACTTTAGGGGGATTTTCTGTGGTACAGTAGCAGATCCAAATAACCTACCAAGCTGTCATACCTGTTTGATCAAGCAGTAAATGAAATATAACTGCCTGGTGTTCGTGGAGTTTTCTAATGATGAGAAGTAGTGATCTGAGTCAGTTTTAATCACTGCCTGTGGCACCCAGTCCACGTGCACAGAACCTGCAGAAGGGGAGAATGTAAATAAGTCACACAATATATATAAGGGCAGTGAGAGGTGAAAAGGAAAGAGGTCATTTTGAATTTAACGTTTGATTAATTTTAACTTACTTGTCAAAAAACCACAAGATGGTCACTGCTTCATTCTCTGGTGTTTAATTGGAAAAGGACAGCTGCTCTGTTTTTCTTTCTTTATATTGGAGGGAAGACAAAAAAATCCTGATTTTTTTTTTCACCAATACTTCTTGTGACATATTGATTTTGTCTGACTAATTAGGGGCAAATAAAGATCCTAAAGAAATTATGCCAATAGCTTAAAGGGAAGGACAAAGCCATATCATGTGCTGCTGTGAACTGGAAGGGCTTCATTGGCAGTGCAGTTCTGCCAGCTGATAGAGCAGTTTGGTCTGGGAGAGAAGACAGCTAATAAAACATGAAAACTTAATTATGCTTTCATACCTGCACAATAAGTTTCTGTTTTATGAACATGAGTTGGTTTTGCTCATACAAATACTCTGCAATATCACTGAGTTGTCTTAGGTGAATAAAAACATGTCAGCATCAATAAGATTTTTAAGATGTGAGGCATTATTATGAAACAATATCAAGCACCAAGCAATGCTCTGTGCTGGTTTCCATGTGAACCATCAAAAAGAAGAAATATGTTGGTAGAACTGAAAAGACCTGTTAGAATTGCTGCACCAGAGCTCTGGAATTAATTATTGACTTTTTGGTAACATGGCCCGATTGATAATCAAGTACCTTGAGCTACAAGAACTTCTTTAGCACTGATGAAGTTTAGGTGAACTGAAATGTGGTGCTCTGGATTCCAGGTGAGAAGTTCCTGCTGATTTAAGTGGACCCATGGGAAATGAAACACAAGAGCAAAACCCATGTAGGCAACTTATTTCCTGCAGATTTCCCTGTAATTTTATCACTGTGGTTACGCTTTAGGTCCCATTTTACATTCACCACTCACATTATGTGCTTCACACATCTGTGACAAAAGGCAGCTTTTAAGGGTTGCAGAGGGTCAGAACTGGTTTTATTTCATCTGATGGGTGCAGAAATGCCGTTTTTGGGGTGGGTGGATGCCTGAGCACCGAGTGACCTCCAGTGGCCTTGTTCCTGCATGGCAGCTCACTGGGGAACCCAGCCAGCCCTGAGCAGCACAGAGTCCTCTGCCAGAGCCTGAGTGCTGTAGGTGACATCTCAGAGTATTCCCAGTTGTTTTTGATGCAGCACCACTGAAGAAGACTCCAAGCAGGAATTCAGACTGGGTACTGAATGCATTTTGAGTGACTAAATGGAGCAATTCTTACCTTTTTACTTGCTGCACAGTGGTGACAATGCCTCCTACTTTTTTTCACTATTTTTTCTGCTTTTAGGAGTGCCTACAGGGCAGTAGTGGTGTGTTTTCATGGCTCTTTAACATCATTCTGCAGGTATGACTCTGATGGGCACCTGACCAATGCAACCTTCCCCACAGGGGAAGTCAGCAGCTTCCACAGCGACGTGGAAAAACTGACACGAGTGGAACTGGATACTTCCAACAGGGAGAACGTGATCACA
Organism: Illadopsis cleaveri; assembly: GCA_013399915.1. Lineage (NCBI taxonomy): Eukaryota > Metazoa > Chordata > Aves > Passeriformes > Timaliidae > Illadopsis > Illadopsis cleaveri. The sequence continues at coordinate 222,341 of VXBB01022885.1, forward strand.
GCCACAAACTTCTCAGCTACCTCTACAATATACACTTTAAAGCAAGGTAATAGAAGCATTTCTGTTATTTCTTCCCTAACCATTGTGTTGGAACCCTAGACATTACTGCCAAAAAAAAAAAGGCATTAGAATTAGTTCCTTTGTTTCTTCCTTGCTTCAGCACACACAGCTAAAATTCTCCTGGGCTGCCAGTTAGAAACAAGCCACAAGTGAATAATTCTTCTCCTAAAAGAATCCCGTGGATAAAATCTAATTATTGAAGTCTCTGATGTCTCCAGGCTTTACATGCTGCTTTCTGCTTCAGCATTTGAAGGACTTGGACCAACCTGTAATATATTGAGCTTTGTTATTCTAAGAAATGCTTGCCAGGAGAATGACAGGTTCCACTGCCACTTTAGCACTGAAATGCCTTGTTTGGCCAATGCTGTGTATTCTTTCTGGTAGTTCTGTGACCTGGTGACAGCACTTGTAGGAAGGGGGAGGACATGGCCCACCTCTGCTAGTGGCTGCTTTGGGGATTAGATTTTGACTCAGCCCCTGTAGACACCACAGTATTTTCCTGGTAATACCATTTACCTCAAAAAACCCCCTGTTTTCTGCCTAATGGAAGTGCCCCAGTCTCCTCCTGCAGATCCTGCAGATTTATCACCAGAGTTCTGGGTTTACATGGTTTGATCGATCTGGGGTTTTTTGTCCTTGTTGGTTCCTTAATGAGGAAGAGGAGAAGCTTTTTGTCCATTGACAGAGGGAAAAGGGACAGAATGGGAGACTGGCTGTCACCCTGGATATCTGGAAAACAGCTTGTTTGACCTCAAATACTCCTGCAGTTGTTCAAGCAGTACATTTTCCTGTTGGGATCTGCAACGTGCTAAGGCCATCACACTATCAGTGGCCAATATTCAGCCTGTGGCTTTACATACTTTAAAGCTGAAAGCAAAAAATTCTTTATTCCTGCTGCAGGAAACCTTCACAATTGAAATCCTCAGGCCAAATGTAATAAAAAGCTGTTCAGACTTGGGAAGGCTGGAGGTTACAGCTTGCAGAGCTCCCACTGTAGTTGGTGTTCAGCTGACTGTGACCTCCCTGGGTCACAAACTCAGCCCTGTTGTGCCTCACGTTTGGGTTATAAATCTGGAGATCTGAACTTCTCTCTGATCCCTGGTTTTTGTTGTTTTTTGGCAGATAACACCCAGAACATCTACAGGGTGAGCCCAGACGGGTCTCTGAGAGTCACCTTTGCCAGTGGGATGGAAATCACACTCAACACAGAACCTCACATCCTGGCAGGGGTGGTCAGCCCCACCTTGGGGAAGTGCAATATCTCCCTGCCTGGAGAGCACAATTCAAATCTCATTGAATGGAGGCAAAGGAGGGAGCAGACCAAAGGCAACATCTCTACATTTGAGAGAAGGCTGAGGGTAAGGCTTCCTCTTGTGTTAAGTGCAGTGTTCCCTTTGAAAGTCATTGAACTAAAATCATGTTGAAATGTTAGACTTTGTAAGAATGAAAATTTTGGATCAGTGGTGGGCCCCAGCCATGAATTTCAAAACCAAACTCCTCCAACACTCTCGGGGATGTTTGATCTCTGTTTGATTTTGATAGTAAGATTTGACCTCAAGACATAATTGCTTCTTTTCTTCCTCTTCTTTCTGAACTAAGAACTTAATTATGGCTTTGGAGGAAGCTGTGAGCAAAGGACAGTGTGTAGTTACTCTGCACAGTGGCAGAGTTGGAGCCACATTTTGCCTGTGTCAGATCTATCAACCCTCCTGTTCTGGGGCAGCCAGGGGGTGCCAGGGGCTGCCCAGGACAGAGGCTCTTGCAGGGCACATTTTGGGTGTCCTTGGCCAGCTCCTTTGCTGTGACTCAGAGCCATGAGGAGCCTCCCTGTGCATCCAGACAGGCTGTGGGTTAATTCTGCCACGTGCCCTCAAACCCCCATCTCCCTCTGGCTGGGCTCCACCAGGGCTCCAATACAGACTTGCTTTAACATTGCATCGTTGGTTTATTTTTACCTGTGAGTACAATGACAGATGGTCAACATTCAGCATTTAATTACATAACACCATGGCTCAAAGAGATTGCTACTTTGCTAAACAGGTTTTTTATTAAATCAGGTCTGGTTTTCACATGAATACCACGTAAAATGCCTGTACCAATAGTACAGCTGGGAATTTTTGCCTTAAAAATACTGTGCTATTGACTACAACAACCTTTCTGGATAGGGATTATGTCTGAAGGTACATCTGTTAGCTCTGAAAATATAAAGAGGGTTGTTAAAATCTCTGCATTGTCAAAACCACCAAAATCAAAACCATCTCATTTTGATCATGAGATACTATAGATTTTTTGTAAGTGAACCATCTGTTTGCTTTTCAGCTGCTCAGTCAAAAATGCAAAGCTTGGGAGATCTGGCCAGGCTGGGCACTGTATGTAAAACACCAGTTTGAAAGGGCACTGTTCAGATTTGACAGCCACAGTTACTTTTTTAGGATCTTGCAAGTGGGCAAAATCTTCTTTTAGTTCTTCTTGCCCACCTTTTGCCTCCTGCCTCTCTGAATTAGTGTGACAGCCCTGTCTGAGGACAGTGACAAACATGTTGAGATGGCAGGATCCAAACTCTGCCTTCCTTGGCTCATGTTGCCTCCTCAGTTGGAGGCTTTCTCTGTGACTTTGTGCTCCAATAACAGTATGGCACATTTTTCTACAAGAATCTTACGTGATAAGATCATAAACAGAAAGGTTGTAGTCAGTCATCTATTCTGCTTGCATTGCCAGGGACTAGTTGTTCATCACAATTCTGTTTAATACAACTACTTCATCTGGCAGAGTTTCACCATTATGCAGTTTGTATTTTCTGTTGTTAAAATTGATTGCAGTTTCTTTTGCATTTTCACTTGTTTCTGTGTGATCTTTAACACTGCCTGGC
>VXBB01022885.1:225341-247600 GCA_013399915.1 Illadopsis cleaveri
AAAAAAAAAAAAGAAAAGAAATTCACAAATTGGTCAGGATGAAATGGGTTCTGGATTCTGGCTGGAGGCGTAGGATGGTCACTGTAATATTGCAACACTGAAGGTATGCAGAGGTCAACTGAGGGACCTACCTCTGGAATAGGCTGTTGGTGGAGAAAACCACTCATGTATTCCTCTTCCTCCCCCTTCTCCTTCATCCAGAGAGAGGATGGAAGGTGAAAGACAAGCATAAGAATAATTTTGGTATGCTGATGTCTTTTACCCTTTGTCCTTCCTAAAGTAGGCACCAGCAACACAGCTCTTGAACACTGCATTCCTATCTCTGTAAGCTGTGTCCTTTTCTACCTACCCAAGATCAAGAGGACAGCAGTTGTCCCTGCCTGCCCAGAAGGACAGGCCAGCTGCCTGTGTTGCAGTCCTGGCTGTGCTGACTCCCGTGGCTGTCCTGAGCTCTAGGACTCTTGTTCTGTCAGGGGAAGGCTGGAGGGAGCCTGGTGGGATGGCACAGGTTCCTCTAAAAGGAGGATTTTAGAGTGGAAAGGAGAAATGTTAGAATCACAGAATCATTTATATTTGAAAAGAGCTCTAAGAGTATCAGGTCCAATTGTGTTCTGCACAAAGGAGACACCATGTAAATAGGGACAAGGGAAAGGGACAGGTGGACTTCTGAGGCTGGTAACAGCATGAAGGAGGACTTTGGAGAACAGCAGAAATATCTGGATCCTGGAGCTCATCTTTAGCACTGAGATGCTGCTGTGCTGGTGGAATGGAGAGTCAGTGGAGATGGAAGGAGCTGGAACAGTGCAGCAAAGGAGTCTGCCCAGAGACAGCTCTCTTTTCTTGGTGATTATAGGAAATGCAGCACAGCAGGGACAAAAGTACCATCCTACAGTGTGTTTGAAACAGTGTACCCAATAATGAAATGGATTTAGGACTTACTGTGCACAGATCCTTGAGTGCTGCTGGGAAAAAAAATAGCATCATTGAAAGTCATTATGCTGGATGAGATTCTGGACAGACCTTCTGAAAACTTTTAGAGAGTTATATTTTTAAAAGAAAGTATTTAAACACTTAATATGCCATGCCTGGAACAATAGGAAGTGTGTTAGAAAGCTTGCAATGTAGGGCAGAAAGAACTATGCTGAACTTTGAAAATACATGTAAAGAAAAGCTCTGGGGATTGGAGCAGTTCTCAGTGGAAATGAACAGACTTGCAGGAGCCCTCAGTTGAAGAAAAAAACCAGCACAATGGAAGAGTTTTCTGAGAAAGGAAAAAAAAACCAGCATAGAAATGAGGTATAAAGATGTTACCTAGAAATCAGTCCTGATACCATCAGTGAAACAAACGGCTTTGACTGCTAAAAGGTATAAATTGGAAGGCAGGTGGCTGGGGATGAGATAAAGGATGACCTACTTGAAGAGAAGAAAGAGAATAAAGCTTTTCCTTCTCTGCCTGGTCCTAACTTTTTTAATTCTAATAGCAATTAGCAACCATCTTGAGAGCGTGTCACTCTATCAGTGTTATTTCAGTTTTGGAAAGAGGCCCCTGTTAGCATGTTCTGAATAATGCTGGGAACATTGGGATTTAAAAAGTTGGGTTTCTGCATGGTGGGAATTCTGCTCTGGAGATGGCACAGAAGTGAGTTAACTGAAATGCTGGAACAGTCATCCAACTTTATCTCAGAGTCTAAATCAATGTGGGAAACAGAAATTAACCACAGGTTTCCTTTAAGTGAAGAACTGCTTGCCCCAGCGCTTCCTGAACCTACATAAAACAGTCTGTGGGCATGTATGCATTTTATATTAATAATAAATCTATGTACAATCAGGCATTTTAACATCAATCTTAATCTAGCAAGACTTCTTTTTTATCAATTGAACTGCTATTTTAATTGACTGCTAAAAATGAAGCAAAGGCTGCTGTTAAATCTGATGAGCATGATGCATAGTAATGCACTGATTAGAATGCAGCTCTGCTCCCTCCTGACTTTTGCATAACTTGAGGAACGTGGCATTGGATGCAGTCCAGGTTTTATAACTGGATGTCTGCAAAATTGAAAATTGAATGCTTGGCCAGCCTTACTTATTTTTGCCTCTTTTTTTAATTTATTTTTTAATAACAACAACGGAAGTAACTCACTGGCCTCGGTTCAAAAGTCCTGCAGACCCAGGCTCTGCCAGCCATGTTCATTACTGCACTTAGCAAATGATCTCCCTTTATTTACCAGTCTTACAGCAAATTCTAAAGATGGGACCAAGTCCTCTGCCAGGCTGTATGAGTTTGCACTGGCTCAAATCAAAACACAGACAAGGAAAGGATGCAGTTATCTCCTCTGACTTACACATCAGGCAGGGTGGACAGGGACATGAAATCAAGAGAAGTGCACGTTTATGTGATACTTACACTGCAGAATTCCTAGCTAAAAACTAATGGAAGTAGAGGCAACAAATGTTTAGAAGAATAGAATAAATGTATCTCCAGGCACTCTAACATGATTGAAGTCAGCTGAATTTTCTCCCTGTTTTCATTAGCTGGTACTCCAGCCTGACATTGCTTTCAGAGAGCAGTTTTCCCTGGCTCACAGCAGAACACAAGTTCAGCCACTCTCGGGGGGCTCCTTGCTGTGGTTTATGTGTCTTGGAGGAGTCATTTCATGGAGCCACTGGAATTTGAAATCAGTTTGTCAATGGGACATTGAGATGAATCCTCCTACCCATTTATGAGCCTGTCTTGCCTTGAGAAGGGTGTTAAACTTAACTTTAATATAAGAAAGTAAACAAATGAGACATAAAATGTGCAACATAAGGGAAGTATTTTAACCTTATTTTAACTTTGTGAGTTTTCAATTACTGCTGCTTTCCACTTGGCTGCTAATTCTGCCTGTTTGGTTTTCATTCTTATTTGTTGTATGGTCTCTGGGATTCAGTTTGCAAGCAATTTGTATTCAAGGCTCTTCTTTCTCCTAACTGCATTCCACCATGATAGTAATAGCAACAAGAATATTAAACATGAACATAGAAAATAAATTAATGTGACATAGGGTGTACCCCCTGCTTGCTTTTCAGTTATTTTGCCACCAAGAGGATTTTTTTCAGAAATGTTAAGAGGTTTGCTAAAAAATATATTATATTAAACTTAAACCATCAGTCTGTATACAAGTAAATGTAGTTGAACTGAGCATGACATTTTACTTGGGCTCCTTAACTATCATTAGAGCATAAATTGTGATGGTTCCAGCAGTCTACAGGGGTGTATAGGTATTTTACAGCTATTGTAAATGAACACTATTAAAGTTAGACGTGTGTGTACATAAAACTCCAGAAATGCAAGTTGGAGGAAGAACACCTGCTTCTTCTAGATTCTCAGATTATTTTGTATCTAAAAACAGAAAGAGGAACAAAAAAGAAATGTTCATTCTAATCACATCCTGAATTATTAGCCAGGGTTAATTAACCATTTATTTGGTGGTTGTGCCTCCAGGTCTGAGAGAGGAGCAAGCACCAGGCTCTGTGCTGACACCTGCCCTGCACTGTCTGTGCTCTGGGAAGTTATTCATGGAGCAGAGTGAGCAGATAAAATGTGGTAGATTAATGCAACAAGCACATGGAGCATTGATCTGAAAAAGACATGTCAATGAACAATATTTTATGGTTCCCTAAATTATATATCTGATTGAAATGGTGTTTAATAGAGATTTCCCAGTGACTGGATGATCTCAGGAGGCAGATGATGGTAGCACTGGACAAATGTATTTTGTCTTCATGAATCTGACTCAGTTTTGATCTGGATTTCAAATTGAGCACTGGGCTGTGTCCTGTCTGTCAGGCACTGCAAGCTGCTGCTCCCAGGTGTGGTGAGAGCTGCTGCAGGGAACGTGGCCAGTGCCAGGCACAGCTGCTGGCTGCCAGGAGTGTGGCAGTGAGGTGGTTGTGTGAGGACACACTGGTGAGCAGGGTGTGCAGGAGCTGCAGGCACAACTCTGCCCTCTGCAGCACCAGGGTGTCACCTGGGCTGGGAGGGCTGTCCCTGACCTGTAACTGTTCACAGAGCTCAAGAGAGGATGGGAGGTAGTAGATCTTCTTAGTTTGTGGGTTTAACTACACATCTCTGGCTGGAGTCAAGAATTTCATCCACAGCTGAGAAGAAAAGAAGTTCAAGAAAAGGTGAGAGCAGAGGTGAGGGTTTAGCACATGGAAACATCCTGTAATGCCAAATACAATAACCCTGAATGCAAGGAACAATTTTTTTTTTTTTGGTCCTTCTGTTTCTCATCTGAATCTTTTCTATNTTTTATTTATTTATTATATTGTATTTATTTTTATATGGTATTTATTTTATATGGTATTTATTTTTAATATTGTATTTATTTTTATATTCTATTTCTTTTTTACATTCTGTTTTGAACTACATTATGATGCTGGCTCTTGCAAGAGTATTTAAGACTTTTAAAACAGAAAATGCACAGAATTACCTAACTAGATAAAAATGTCTCTGGGTATGCTCAGACCTACATGTCACCTGCTCAAAGCTGATGCAGTTTAGTTCTGAAGAAAGTTTCCAGCAGCTCAGGTTTGTTTAATTGGTAGGTCAAAACAACTTTCTGGTCTCAGTCCAAGTTCAGGTTCCATGTATGTCTAGAGGCAATGGTCACAAAATGTGGAGATAAATATTGTACAAACCAAGGAAGAACATCTTCATCTGTGGTAACATTTTGTTTGGTCTTGTCTTTCAAAACCAGAAAGCCAGTCTGTATTTTTAAAGCTTTCAGAACTCAGTGTGAGCTCATATTCCAAGTTTTTTAAATAGCAGCATCTTGGACCATCCAATACACCCTGAGTTAGCAGAACATTTTCTCTGAACCTGTGAACCACAGGAAGAGGCTCTGGGGGCTGAGGGGCAGAAGAGGTAACATTGACAGGAGGAAATCCACCCAGGAAATCCAGTGACTTTGAAGTTACTTCCATATGAAAGAGTTCCAAATGTGTACTTTTAAGATAAACTGTGCTGTACTTATTTTCAATGTATTTAAGCTTGATCCTCAAAAAAAGTTAAACCTAACCCAGTGGAAAAAAAATGATCAAGACTGGAAAATGCATAAAAATGTGATTCCTCCTTGTCTGCATNGATCTCAGGAGGCAGATGATGGTAGCACTGGACAAATGTATTTTGTCTTCATGAATCTGACTCAGTTTTGATCTGGATTTCAAATTGAGCACTGGGCTGTGTCCTGTCTGTCAGGCACTGCAAGCTGCTGCTCCCAGGTGTGGTGAGAGCTGCTGCAGGGAACGTGGCCAGTGCCAGGCACAGCTGCTGGCTGCCAGGAGTGTGGCAGTGAGGTGGTTGTGTGAGGACACACTGGTGAGCAGGGTGTGCAGGAGCTGCAGGCACAACTCTGCCCTCTGCAGCACCAGGGTGTCACCTGGGCTGGGAGGGCTGTCCCTGACCTGTAACTGTTCACAGAGCTCAAGAGAGGATGGGAGGTAGTAGATCTTCTTAGTTTGTGGGTTTAACTACACATCTCTGGCTGGAGTCAAGAATTTCATCCACAGCTGAGAAGAAAAGAAGTTCAAGAAAAGGTGAGAGCAGAGGTGAGGGTTTAGCACATGGAAACATCCTGTAATGCCAAATACAATAACCCTGAATGCAAGGAACAATTTTTTTTTTTTTGGTCCTTCTGTTTCTCATCTGAATCTTTTCTATTTTCTTGTCTTCAGTAAGGCCCAGGTCACAATGTGAGAACATTGCTGCCTTTGGTTAGGGCTGACACTGACTGTGCTGGGTGTGCACTGAGTTCTTACCCTGCTGCACCTTTGTGTTCAGGCCCACAACAGAAACCTGCTCTCCATTGACTTTGACCACGTCACCAGGACAGGGAAGATTTACGACGACCATCGGAAATTCACCCTGCGCATCATGTACGACCAGACCGGGCGCCCCATCCTCTGGTCCCCCCTCAGCAAGTACAACGAGGTCAACATCACCTACTCACACTCTGGGCTGGTCACCTACATCCAGAGAGGAACCTGGACTGAGAAAATGGAGTACGATCCAAGTGGGAACATCATTTCCAGAACGTGGGCAGATGGTAAAATATGGAGTTACACATATCTAGAAAAGGTAAATTATTTTAAATTTGGGGTTTGTGCCAAGGCAAAAAAAAAATTGGGGATTATTGTATTTATTTTATTTATTTATTATATTGTATTTATTTTTATATGGTATTTATTTTATATGGTATTTATTTTTAATATTGTATTTATTTTTATATTCTATTTCTTTTTTACATTCTGTTTTGAACTACATTATGATGCTGGCTCTTGCAAGAGTATTTAAGACTTTTAAAACAGAAAATGCACAGAATTACCTAACTAGATAAAAATGTCTCTGGGTATGCTCAGACCTACATGTCACCTGCTCAAAGCTGATGCAGTTTAGTTCTGAAGAAAGTTTCCAGCAGCTCAGGTTTGTTTAATTGGTAGGTCAAAACAACTTTCTGGTCTCAGTCCAAGTTCAGGTTCCATGTATGTCTAGAGGCAATGGTCACAAAATGTGGAGATAAATATTGTACAAACCAAGGAAGAACATCTTCATCTGTGGTAACATTTTGTTTGGTCTTGTCTTTCAAAACCAGAAAGCCAGTCTGTATTTTTAAAGCTTTCAGAACTCAGTGTGAGCTCATATTCCAAGTTTTTTAAATAGCAGCATCTTGGACCATCCAATACACCCTGAGTTAGCAGAACATTTTCTCTGAACCTGTGAACCACAGGAAGAGGCTCTGGGGGCTGAGGGGCAGAAGAGGTAACATTGACAGGAGGAAATCCACCCAGGAAATCCAGTGACTTTGAAGTTACTTCCATATGAAAGAGTTCCAAATGTGTACTTTTAAGATAAACTGTGCTGTACTTATTTTCAATGTATTTAAGCTTGATCCTCAAAAAAAGTTAAACCTAACCCAGTGGAAAAAAAATGATCAAGACTGGAAAATGCATAAAAATGTGATTCCTCCTTGTCTGCATGCAGTGTGGTTCTTGCATGTGTTAACAAGATTGGCAAACCCCAGCAGCTTCAGAAGTTTGTCTCAGATAAATTTGTCAGGGCTTTTTTTTTGTCTGAATGCTCTTTTGCAAATTACAAGTAAACAGGCATTTTATACAGCTTTCAAATATTTGGGCAATGTGCCTTTTGGAGGAATCTCTTCTTTTTTTCTTTGGACCTGTTTTGGAAAGATTTATGCTTCTTATCTTTCCAAACCACTTTGTCTGTTCTTAGTTTATGATGAGCTCATAAATAAAGTCATATAATTTAATAGTGTTACTCTAGAATTCTACACAAAAGGCCAAATCCTGATCTGGTAGAAGCAAGTGGCAAAAGCTTATTGGTTCAGGTGGCAGCTTGGGTGATGCTGTAACTTGTCATTAAAATTATGGAAAGCCATTCACACCATGGACAATAATCTCCCAGATATTTAATGTATTTTCTTGACTGTTGTTCCTTGTGCCAAAGAAAGATGAATTCCCTGTCAAAATTAGACATTGAAGTATAACTTTGTGGCTCCATTAAAGTCAATAGCTCATTGTGTTAATTATGTAATGATTGCTAAAGGTTGTCTGAAGACTTGTAAGACCCAATAATTCCTTACATAAAAAAATCAATTATATAGCTCACTTCCAATTCATAGTTATTTAATTCTTCATTTTTATTACTTGATGAGCTAATTGTACATCTTCAAAAATCTCTGCCCCTTGCAAAATTAGCTCAAATTATTAAGGTTTTAAAAAGCACTACAACATTAGCATTGTAAATAATTCTTACTGATGAGATCCAGTTCCTCTTGTTTGGTCACTTTCCTCAATTAGTTAATGCTGTTATAAAATCCCCTGAATACTCCAAGCTGGCTTCCAAAATCTGGCAGACAAAACAGATGAGTGTCTGTGTGTGTGTGTTGGACAGAAATGACATCTAGTGGTGATGCTCAGCATTTGTCTGTTCCCAGCAGAGCTCCCATAAGTGGCCACTGGTTGTTTATCTTGCACCATCCATCAATCATTTTGTGGTTGACCAGGCTCTGGTTGCTTTAATGAAATGACCCATTTTGGGGTGTTTTATGAGCTACCCTCTGAAATCCTTTAAAACAATTAGAACCCAATTTGTGCAGAGTTGAAAAAATCTATTGTAATATTATTAGGATGAATTGGGATTTTTTTTTTTCTCTTTATGTTATCCTCTAATAGGCTTAAGAGGATACTCAGTCTCCAGCCCTTGCACTGTCTATCTTTTTACTATCCTGGACAAAAGTGAAAAAGCCACAAAGTGCTGTAAAGATGGTACACAGGGGCACTAAAGTTATATTGGGGATGTTTCTGATCTTGTTATTCATACTCTGTCAATGGCAGACAGCTTAAAAGCAGCCACAGGAGCAGTATACTGAGAGAGGTGTCAGAGCAGTGCTAGGAGAGAGTTCAGCCAGTGCTTTAGTGCAGGCTGGAGACTCCTGACTGGAGCTGGAAACAAAATAAACACGGTGCGTGCTGGAAATGGCAGAGCAGCAGTGAAGTGATCAGACAGTGCTGGGGGTGAGGGTCTGTTGTCACCAGCTGGCACAGGGGACCTGCAGTGGCACGTGCTGGTGCTCTCTGGCTGCTGGACAGGTGACAGGTGTCTTTTGCCAAGGGCTGTAGGCTGTGGGCACTCCCTGGCTGTCGTCGTAGGACAAGAAAGATGAGAGACTCTAAATATTTTAGAAAGCAAAGGGTATAGAAAAAAGGCTTTATTGTCTAATCCTTACTGCCTTTTATAAGGTGTTCCCATACAGACTGAACATGGCTGGTAAATAGGAACGACACCTCTCTGATGCCATGGGTTAAACCAGAGAAACAGCAAAACACCACCTGGAGAAAGATTGTTTTGAGAAGGGAGAGTTGTTCGCCAGGATTATTTGAGAAGAAGCTTTCTTGAGAANGCTGAGGCTCAGAAAATGTCGGGTGCACACACCCCCCCTGGGCAGTCCCTGTGTGGAGGCTGACGCTGCCGTTGCTGTTTGTTGCAGTCGGTGATGCTGCTGCTGCACAGCCAGCGCCGTTACATCTTCGAGTACGACCAGTCGCTGTCGCTGCAGTCGGTGACGATGCCCAGCATGGTGCGGCACGCCCTGCAGACCGTGCTGTCCGTGGGCTACTACCGCAACATCTACACGCCCCCGGACAGCGGCGCCGCGTGGCTGCAGGACCGGGCCCGCGACGGGCGCCTGCTGCAGACCCTCTACCCCGGCACCGGCCGCAGGGTCCTCTACAGGTACACCCGGCAGGCCCGGCTCTCCGAGATCCTCTACGACACCACGCAGGTCACCTTCACCTACGAGGAGTCCTCTGGCGTCATCAAGACCATTCATCTAATGCACGACGGGTTCATCTGCACCATCAGATACAGGCAGACAGGTTGGTCCCGCTGTGGGTGCTTTGCTAAAGTTTTTTGGCTCCTTAAAATGTGACGCTCATTTCTCACTCATGACACCCTGATCTTGCACTTATATTTAATGCACGACGGGTTCATCTGCACCATCAGATACAAATAGACAGGTTTGTCTAACTATGACTACTTTGCTAAAATTTTTGGCTCCTTAAAATGTGACACTCTTTCCTCACTCGCAACACCCTGATCTTAGCTGGCACAAAATCCCATTATTTTTATGTCTACTGCTTCTTGTATTTTATGTTTCACTAGAAAAATATGTGTGTATATCTCTGTGTCTGCATCCATAGGTGAATATAGCTGTCTCGCTTGAAATACAGTTTTCTTTTTATTGCTTGGTATGGAATAGCTTTTAGAATGTTTTGTTGGCTTTATTCCTCTGTGTGGATATTTGCTAAATACTAAATCAAGTTTGTTTATTGTTTTGTATTTCCAAGTTTCCCTGTTTACACCGTAATATAACATAAATTCAAAAGACTGCTTATATGAGGAAGGAAATCACCATGTGAAATAAATTTGTTTTAGAATTATCTTGTAAGTAAATAGAAATCATAATTATGAATAAAACAGCATTCATTTAAACAAATATTAATAAAATATAAATAGTTTGTAGAGCAAGCATTAATAAATGTTTGTGAGAGAACAGTCTAACCTATTCTTAGTTAATGGTATTTTCTGAGACAGCTAAGGAGTAGTAAGGCTAAAGGCCGTGCCTGAGGTCATGTCCTGTCTGTCCTAGATCTGTAGGGTAAGTAAACCAGGGGCATAATTCATTATTTTTCCTGTTTTTCCTCTTTCCCGCATTTGTTTTGGACAGGTCCCCTTATTGGTCGGCAGATCTTCAGGTTTAGTGAGGAGGGGCTGGTGAATGCCAGGTTTGACTACAGCTACAACAACTTCCGTGTGACGAGCATGCAGGCCATGATCAACGAGACGCCCCTGCCCATCGACCTCTACCGCTACGTCGACGTTTCCGGCAGGACCGAGCAGTTTGGGAAATTCAGTGTCATCAACTACGACCTAAACCAGGTTATAACCACCACTGTGATGAAGCACACCAAAATCTTCAGTGCCAACGGCCAGGTGATTGAAGTGCAGTATGAGATTCTCAAGTCCATCGCGTACTGGATGACCATCCAGTATGACAGCATGGGCCGCATGGTGATCTGTGACATCCGCGTGGGCGTGGACGCCAACATCACCAGGTATTTCTACGAGTATGACCCCGACGGGCAGCTGCAGACCGTGTCTGTCAATGACAAAACCCAGTGGCGCTACAGCTACGACCTCAACGGCAACATCAACCTGCTGAGCCACGGCAACAGCGCGCGCCTCACCCCGCTGAGGTACGACCTCCGGGACCGCATCACCAGGCTCGGGGAGATTCAGTACAAAATGGACGAGGATGGGTTCCTCAGGCAAAGAGGCAATGAGATCTTTGAGTACAACTCTAATGGTTTGCTGAACAAAGCCTATAACAAAGTGTCTGGCTGGACTGTGCAATACTGTTACGATGGGCTGGGAAGACGAGTTGCAAGCAAATCAAGCCTAGGACAACACTTACAGTTCTTTTATGCTGATCTCTCCAACCCAATAAGAGTTACTCACTTGTACAATCACACTAGCTCAGAAATAACATCCCTCTATTATGATCTGCAAGGTCATCTCATTGCAATGGAATTAAGCAGTGGAGAAGAATATTATGTTGCTTGTGATAACACTGGGACACCTCTAGCTGTGTTTAGCAGTCGAGGCCAAGTCATAAAAGAGATTTTGTACACCCCGTATGGAGAGATCTACCAGGACACTAACCCAGATTTCGAGGTTATCATTGGTTTTCATGGAGGGCTCTATGATCCTCTCACTAAATTGGTTCATCTGGGGCAGAGGGACTATGATGTCATTGCTGGGCGGTGGACGACCCCAAATCACCGAATATGGAAGCACCTGAATGCTGTCCCACAACCCTTTAACCTCTACTCCTTTGAGAATAATTACCCTGTTGGCAAAATCCAAGACGTTGCTAAGTACACCACAGGTAAAATAACCTGTCTCTCATGAAAATGTCTCTAACAAAAATGAAACTTTTTCTCCAGTTGTGGTATGGATTCAACATTCCGGAAATCTTTTGCATACAAAAAGTCTCTAATCTTAAATCTATTGAAGCAATTTCCTTAATAGATTGCATCTTACTGAGCTTAATCTGTTTTCTTTAACATTTATGGTAACCAAGAAAATAATTAATAGCTGCTTCTGTTGCTTTTCTCAGTGCTAAAATTAGGGGAAGAATGGAAGCAGCTTAATTTGAATTTTTTCTATTATAAATAGATAGAGGGAACACTATTGATTTGAGTATAGCTATGCTTTGTAACCAAATAATTTCTTTGCTACAGTGAAAGCTGTAGCTGGTGCAGGAAACATAAATTGATGTGAAATCATTATTTCTGCATAGCTGGAATTTCTGCAGACTGCCCTCACTTTTTCTAGGATTTATGAGCCTTTTTGCCAGCATCCTTTTCTTGTTTTGTAGACATTGGGAGTTGGCTGGAGCTGTTTGGGTTCCAGTTGCACAACGTGCTGCCTGGATTCCCAAAACCAGAGATAGAAGCTTTGGGGACAACATATGAACTTCTGCAGCTCCAAACAAAAACCCAGGAGTGGGATCCTGGAAAGGTTAGCAAACATTCTCTTCAGCTGCTTTTAATACTAAATTAAGGAGTTTTAATAGAAAATATTGGATACCAAGATAAAAATGTGACTAAATCTTTCAACGTAATAGGCAAAGTAAATGGTTTAAGAATGCTAGAAACTTTAATGTTGTCAATTAGGTACTGGCATCAGAGGGGAGGAGAGGTTCAAGGAGAAGCTTTTAGCAACACAGTGAAGAAAATTTGCAGCTATTTAGAGAAAATATCCAAATTTGTGGTGCAGGATAGGCAAAAGGGTAAAATTGTTTGTGTGAATATTGGAAAAAACCAGAGAAAATCTTGTGGAATTAACAAACTAAAACAGCACATTTTCATCTTTGTTAGCAAAGATGCCACAGGCACTGAAAAATCACTAAGGGTACAAACAGCTTCACAAGCCAGTACCTCTGCATAATTATTGCAGGAAACAGAAAAGCTGCTGTGGATCTGCAAGGGGTCTGTAAATCTTAGCCTTTCTCCAGGGCTTGTTTTCAGTAAGAGAGAGCCAGACAGCAGCTACCAGAGTCCAGCAATCAATGTGACTACTGATACTCTGAGCAGGCATTCACATTTGGCATGTGAGCATCTGTTAACAAAGAAATAGGATTTTATAAAGATGCCTTTCCTCTATTGTAGTCAGGAAAGAGAAGCACAGATCATTTGAGAGTTCACATTCATGTTCCCAGCATTTCAGATAGTTATCATCCACCAAGTGCAGAAGGCTGGAGGGTCAGAGCTCGTGCCAGGTGTAGGAGCATGTCCATGGAAAATTATCACTGAGATGTTAAGCTTTTCCAAGGCACAGAAAAGATGTAGTGGTAGGTGTAGTGTTAAAAGATAGAGAGGGTTGGAGTGAATTTTATTCTAGCCTCAATGGAGAGCAAGATCTACAGATGTGATGTACCTGCCTATTATTGTGGTGTCTCCAGACCCTCCCAGCCTGCTTTCCCTAAAGAATGGGCTATAAAATTCATTACCACTGTTCTACAGAGGATGTAATGAAACACACAGTGACTAAGCAGAGCCACGTGAAAGGGAATAGCTTTGAATTCAGGTTTCCCTGAACTGCTAAAGGCTGAAAAACCAGCCATTAGAGTAGCAGTTCAAGGGGGAGGAAAAATAAAAAGAACAAATACAAAAACAACATTTATGATCAATACATTTCCATTTGTTTCCTAGAAATGGAGTCCAAGAGACAGAAAGCACTACCATAAGCAATTAAAAAGCCTGTGCATATGCCCAGGTTCTGTAGGTGTGCAGGATACTATCCAAACAAATTGAAGATCCATTCTAACAATTAAGAGATGAGGAGGGTGAGACAATGTAATGAACTTCAAGGTACCTTGCCCGCAATCTTGATTGGTATTTTCTTTTCCAGACTATCCTTGGCATTCAATGTGAGCTACAAAAGCAACTCCGAAACTTTATATCCTTGGACCAGCTTCCTATGACGCCCCGGTACAGCGATGGCAAGTGCTCTGAAGGAGTGAAGCAGCTGAGATTCGCAGCCGTTCCCTCCGTGTTTGGGAAAGGCATCAAGTTTGCCATCAAGGACGGGATCGTGACGGCCGACGTCATCGGGGTGGCCAACGAGGACAGCCGGCGCATCGCCGCCATCCTCAACAACGCGCACTACCTGGAGAACCTGCACTTCACCATCGAGGGCAGGGACACGCACTACTTCATCAAGCTGGGCTCCCTGGAGGAGGACCTGGCGCTGATGGGCAGCACGGGCGGGCGGCGCATCCTGGAGAACGGCGTCAACGTGACGGTGTCGCAGATGACGGCGGCGCTGGGCGGGCGCAGCCGGCGCGTGGCCGACATCCAGCTGCAGCACGGCGCGCTCTGCTTCAACGTGCGCTACGGCTCCACGCTGGAGGAGGAGAGGAACCACGTCCTGGAGAGCGCCAGGCAGAGGGCCGTGGCCCAGGCATGGACCAAGGAGCAGAGGCGGCTGCAGGAGGGCGAGGAAGGGATCCGGGCGTGGACAGATGGGGAGAAGCAGCAGCTTTTAAGCACCGGGCGGGTGCAGGGCTACGATGGATATTTTGTTTTATCTGTGGAGCAGTATCTCGAACTTTCTGACAGTGCCAATAATATTCACTTCATGAGACAGAGTGAAATAGGCAGAAGGTAACAAAGAAAATCTCTGCCTTTGCATCACCAAAGACTGCCTGTTTTTAAACGTAAAATGGTTTATTGTATTGGTTTTTCTAGATCAGAACTCTGTATATATAAATATAGAGGAAAAAAAACATATCCAACTGCCTTTAAATGTGACAGA
This sequence comes from Illadopsis cleaveri, assembly GCA_013399915.1. Taxonomy (NCBI): domain Eukaryota; kingdom Metazoa; phylum Chordata; class Aves; order Passeriformes; family Timaliidae; genus Illadopsis; species Illadopsis cleaveri. Next base: position 239,782 of record VXBB01022885.1, read on the forward strand.
AGATGGTATTTTAATATCGTTTGTTTAACTCTTTGAGAGATGACAGTGACAATTTTTAGTTCTTGTGTGGCAGTATTCAAAACGTTCAGAAGCAGAGCCCTGAGGCGCGACCTGCGCGTGAGGGGCCGGGGTGACCACACAGCCCCTGGGGTGGAGGGGAGCACCACGTGCTCTCCTTCTCCTGAAGAAACACCAGTTTTTTGTTGTTGTTGATTTCATAATTCACCAGTTATTTAAATGGTTACAGAGTCTGATTCTGCAACCTGTATTTACTGGGTGTCTTTTATCCCAGTGAGATCCCCCATAAGCTCAAGGGATTGCATACAGAAACCAGACTGTGTATGGAAACCTCACAGCTGCTCACCAACCCCACACATGTTCCTCACAGTTAAAAGTTGAGGGATTTTCTGGCCTGGGAAGTCTGACTTGGGTTGGATTCAGTATGTCCAAGGATGTCCCCTCTGCTGGCCCCTCACTGCTCCATGCTGACCATCACCTTGTGCCCACTTGGTGCCTGTCAGGCTCTCCCAGGGTTTTCCTGGGACACCAAGGCCTGGCAGCACTCACAGCTGCCAGTCTGCTGGGTGGCACCAGGCATGGGGTGGCTGAAGCAGGCTGTGGGCACTGGAGGGTCTCCACTGTGCTGAGTGCTCCAGGCTGGGCTTTAACCCAGTGCCTGGGTACACCCCAATGGGAGCCCCCCAGAGCAGTGTCAGGCTGTGCATCATCAGCCCTGTCTGTGGTCACTGGGCCAGGACCTGCCTTCACACAGCTGATTTGGAAGGTGCAGTGTTGTTGGGTTTAGGCATCATGTTCGTTTCATCTCAAATTAATAATCCTGTTGTAGTACTCATTTTTTCGAGTCTGAAGATTGGTGGGTTGGGAGTTGATGAACCTAAGTGTGGATAGTAAATATGTTGATAAACGTAGAACATTTCGGGGATGACTCTTCACTTTTCAGCTCAATACCTAGAGCACATAGAAAAAGCATTATATTGCATGGACAGAAATTTTTATTTCCCAAGGTAACATGCACTACTGGCACAGTTACTTCATAGCAGCATAGGTGATCCTTCCTCCAGCTTGTCATTTCTAAAAACCTGATTATCAGGAGGTGGGTCAGGCACACAGGGAGGGGGGGATCTGGAAGTCTTTTTATAGAGCCTGTGTATCCATAACAGTGAAGTTATTGCACATGTCTTTCAGAACAGACATAGTAAATATATTGAAACAATTTCTAATCGTATTTACAGAAGTCAAGAAAGTGCATTCTTTATCTTTTTGTCTTTTTTTCCCCCCAGGTTTGTGTTTTGTTTGTTTTTTTTTCCCTTTGTTTTTGGGCAAGTGGAGCAGACTGTACCCAAGTTAGAGATGAGCCTGAATGGACCCCTGAGATCTGAGTCCCTCCCTGGGGTTTGAGCTCAGGTCTCAGCCTCAGCCCATTTCTGTCTCTGCCCAGATTCCTTCTGCTCCCCTGGGAGCCAGCGCAGCTTTGGGGGTGCAGGGTCAGGCTGAGGGAGCCTGGCCCCAAAATCCTCCTCTGTCCCCAGCCAGGGGGACCCGTGGACCAAAACCTGCACATACTCATTGTGATCAGGCTCATCATTAACTAATGTACAGAACAGGGGGCTGGCAGCTCCCAGGTTTGACAGCTCACATTTCTGTAATTTTCCATCAGATCATGGAGAATTTGAATACCTCCACACCAGCCTAAAAATGGACCTTCAAATCCTCGAGCCTCTAATACACTTTTAATCAATGGAAGAATAATTTATGAATTGTATATAGAGAGTGCATTCATAAATGTGATGATGTATTTTATCACTGATCCAAGATGTCAATATTAGAGTCTATTTTACTTATATTTTAAGCAATTATACTTTTTTGCAATTCACTAATGAGGATCATTTTCAAACTGCTTTAATATCCATTATAAACAAATATTTGGAGCTATTAGACTTACCTTGAACTGTGCATTTCTAGTATGTAATACATATTTAGTTAGCTTGTGCCTTTAGTTTCTTAAAGTTATATTTGTATTATATGCAGGAAATGCACTTTGTATTACCTACAATTGTGGTTTTTAATACTGCCTTGATTACTGTTGTTCTCATGTTATGCCAAAAGGTCAAAGAGTTAAATGTGTTACAAGTTTGTCTTTGAAAGTAGATTTGGCATTTTCCCATTTCCTGGGTGCAGTCTAAGGTACATTTTGGACAATATTTCTTACCAGAATACAGTTTCATTAAGACTCACGTGGCATTACATGGCCCAGTTACAAAAGCAAAAAAAATGCCTTCATTATAACAGTTTCTTAAATTTAGAGAACTAAATATAAATGTCGTGTTGAGATGACAGTGCTCAAGAAACAAGTTGTTGCTGAAAGAGCAAGCAGGGGAGATTGAAGTCATATCACACATGGGCCAGCCAGCAGTGATTTGTGAGAACTACATGGACAAATAGCTTTGGACTGTCTTGTTCATGAACAACCTCAGATGGAGGCAGGGAATATTTCAGTCTCCATTTTTTTTTTTTCCTGAGTAGTTAGAGCAATTTCTCATTGGGTTTTTGGTGGGTTTGGGTTTTTTAATATGGTTCTTCTTTTTTTTTTTTAATTTTGTATTTTGCACTATAACCTAGAGACCCAGTTGAGAAAAATGAAAAACAATAGCATGGAAATTTTTACTGTTATTTAGATCAGATAATTTGATGCTAGCATTCTGCACTGCAAACAAGGTTCTGAAAGAAGGGAAAATAAAAATAATTAAAGTATAAAATAAATTAAAATAAAAATAAATAAAATCCACTATTGCACACTATCTTGTAACAAAGTACCTACCATGAGAAATACGTGCTATATTTTTTACGACAGCCAAACAAATAGTGTGTACAAGTAACATTTCCTTTGCTTTCATATTTATTTAGTAAATCTAGAACATTTCAAAGTTATAAATATATATATATAGATATCTATGTAGAACATAGCCAAATAAATATATATGAACTGGTCAATGTGCAACTGGGTCTGCACACTTGGCTCTTGGCTTTGAGCCCTCTGCCATCACTCAGCTGGGCACTGGGCACTGGGCAGGGGTGGCCCCGTGCCCTGGTGTCCCCCTGCAGCCCCTGCCCACGGGGACAGCCAGGGCAGCCCCTCTGAGGGAGCCAAGGTGCTGCTCCAGGAGGGAAAGTGCTCCAGGCACAGGAGCTGCTGCTGTGGCTGAGCCCGAGGAGACGGGCAGGGCCCGGGGTGTCCGTGTGTCCGGGGCAGTGACACCGCGGGGACACCCCAGTGACATCCAGTGCCACCCCACTGCCACCCTGGGGATACCCAGTGCCACCCTGGGGACACCCTGGTGCCACCCCCCAGTGCCACCCCGGTGACCCTCTGTTTACCCCAGTGACACCCCAGTGCCACACCCTGGTGACCCCCCCAGTGCCACCCGGTGCCACCCGTCCCAGGCTGCCCCAGCAGCCCCGAGGGTTTCCCATCCAGGGCTGTTGTTTGAAGCTCCCCTTGACCCAAACCATGACCAGGTGGAAGGACCCGATGCCAGGGGATCCCTGCCAGGCAGGGCTGGAAATGGGGGACTTGGACTCGCTGTGGATTTGTCTGGGCATTTGTCACCTGCCATTGTTTGTCTAAGGAAACGTGTTTGACAATTTCCAGTTTTTCCTTAGATCTCGTGGTGGACTTTAGCCTTTTAATAAATGTTAGTATATCAGATTGTGTCCTTGACAGTATTTTACTTGTATGAACCATGATAAAACATTAAAATCTTCATACTCTTCTGGCAGAAGTGTCAATAAACAAGAAGGAGAAGCATAGCATACGATATATGTCAAAGTAATGTTCCTTTTTAGCTTTCTCATCAACAGTAAAAAATGTTTACAATGTATGCCAAGATCTTCACTTTCTGTCTAACACCGGTTAGAGGTTCTGATCTTACAGAAATTGTGTTATAATGGCCTCAGCCTCGTTGCTAGGAAACAATAGATCCCAATTTTTTTATTCCTGCTCTAACTCCTGTGCTGAATAGTGACTGGATACTGTACAGGTTTATGTTATATGGCTGCAGTTAAATGGTCTGATGCATTTTGCTCTGGGTTTCAGACCAGAAGCATGCATTTTCTACAAGAACATCCCAGCAACACACTGTAAATATTGAAAAGTTAATATATTATGTGTCGATATTTGAAAAAGAAAGTACTTTGACTATTTCATTTTTAAAAAATAAAGGTGCAAACTTATGGCATGTGATGTTGTCTTTGTTTACATCAGTATTTGAGATATTCTGGTCATGTCAGTAAAAGGTGCTTCCATAGAGCTAAATGAGGACCTCAGCCAATATTGATTGACTCAAAAGCTGGGGGCAGGACGTTGCTTAGCAAGATTTAATTTTACTTCTGATTCACCAAAGCTCATGCTTATAACTCTGCAGGTTTCACTGCAGGTGAAATCCCAGCCAGTTTCTGTGTAAAGGTTATTATATTTCATCAAAGCAAATGCGAAAGAAAAAATATTCTGTTAAATGCCTTTGCACTCCTGGTAACAGAGTGGGTGAAGTCAATGTTGCTGGCAGTGTGAGTAGCAAAGTTTAAGTATCTGCATGTTCTTTAGAGCTGCCTCAAATAGATGATGATGAATGATTTTGTGTTATCAAACAGGAAAGTAAAACATTAAAAGCCCAGTGCCTGCAGCAGAGAGAAGGAGCACATGAATGCAGGGGCACAAGGAATGTGTAAGGTTAAAGGGAAGGTTACATGGTGAAAAACCATGGAACAGCTGGGCTGGGGAAGAGGAGGAGGGAAGGGGAGGGCTGAGGCTGGGCTGGGTGGGTGAGAAGGAAGCAATTCCAAAGGGGAGGGTGCTGCAGTAGAGAAGGGAAGAAAAGCAGCCTGGGGTATCTGTAGTGCAGATTATTGAGTGCAGCCCCAGGGAGCAGGGGAGGCTCAGGGCAGGCACGGCTGGAGCTGAGCAGAGCAGCAGCACTGCCTTCGCTGGGGACAGGGCCAGAGCAGGGGACAGGGCAGCAGCCAGGGGCTGAGCCCAGTGGAGCTGCAGCCTGGAGGAGATGGTGGGAAGGAAGCAGCAGGTGATCCTGACATCATGTGGGAAGTCATACCCACAAAATGCAGCTGCTGCTCTCTAGAAGGGTCTGCAGCTCTTCACACCTCAGTTATTGAGGGAAATCAATATAATTTCCATATTCCTGTTCCCATAACCAAGCATCTACTTCTTGTCTCACAGGCACCATCAGCTTCTCTGTTTCCACCTTGTCTAAGCCTACAGCAATTCCAGACCCTTGGGTACCCAAAAGAAACAATACAAGCCTGTGTCTTAATAATTTACACCAGAAACTGAAACGACATTCTCAGCTTTAAACAGAAATGGCATCTTCTGGCCTATTTTATGTATTTTTCAGAAGAACAATGCACTTCTGGAGCCAAGCACAGTCAGAGCAGTTATCCCCAGCTCACTGCACAGCAAAGCAGCTGCTGCCTGTGTGCTGCAGGTTTTCCACATGCAGCCTCCAGGCAACAGGACAGACAGTTCTAGAGGAAACAGCAAAGTTCTCCCCACTGCAGGCAGCCCTCCCTCTGTGCAGTCACCTGCCAGGGCTGATTTCCAGCACACCTGGATCCTGTTCCTGCTCCAGGAGGGGCCAGGTGAGGGGGCTTAGACCCCACCTTTGGGAGGCAGAAGAAGCTGCACACACACACTGCCAGCACCCAGCAGCTCAGCAGCCTTTGGGGAAACCTTATGGGTTTGCAAAGCTGCAGAGGAACTGCCAGGAACCAGGTGCTGCAGGCTCACAGCGGGCTGGGAAAGCTGTAATGCACACAGAGGAAGGGGAAGCTCCAGTGGGCACAAATGACAGCAAACCAGGCAGTGCATTTGCTGAGTTATGTAACGAGAAAAAAGCCTTTAAATGTTTTATGGAAGAGGAAATCATGCTGGATCTGCCACTCTATGGCCCTGTATGAAGGTAAGACTAATTCCAACCAACAAGAACACGTACAAAGAAGGCACAGAGCACATCCACAGTGTGAAATATGATGGGACAGCTCACTGTGGATGAAATTTGGCTTTCACTTAGACAGAAACTGAGTAATGGACTGCAAGTCCCTCCACCACAGCTCTGTAACTCTTGTTGCCCACTATTCTCTGTTAGGACAGGGTTGTTCATTTATTGCACTTTTTCCTATTGCTGCTTTACAAGAATCTTGTGATCTTGTGCTCCACAGAAGATCTTTTATTGCTTGTGCTGTCTCACTCACACACTCAGGGGGGGTGAAAAGATAAACCTTCCAGCCTTATCAAATCCTGCTTGGAGCATCCCCACCTTGCTGAACCCTGGACTTGGTTCTGTCATTGTTCACATCCAGCTTGCCTTCAGTGACAGGTGAAATCAAGGCAGGTGTGGGGGCTCTTACTGTGCAGGTGGCAGGTGAAAATCAGCCAGTTTTGTTCTCCCTGAGTCTGTGGCCTGGCATTTCTGGAAAAAGACTCTTTCTCTCTTAGGAAATATTTTTATCTTAGGAAAGATCTGCAGAAGAGAGAAGTATAGGCATAAAACATAACAGAGCAGCCCAAAGGTGGCTATACAATGTTTAAGGGTTGTTTTTCTGTAATTACATGTATTTTTGTAGTCCATTTGCAATCACTTAATGCCCTAAGAATGGTCAAATAATGCAATATGTACATTAAAGTCTAAGACAAACCATTTTGAATAATGCAATATTTACATTAAAAATTCAGGGAAAAGATCATTAAATCGCAATTGAGTGTACAACAGCAAAGCCTAATTGATTTATTAACTTCAAGAGAAGATGGGTATGTGGTTTTGTCACCAACAGGTTAAAAGTAGTCATCTATTCATTTGATCAGACATCCATTGCCTCTGAGAAAATGAGGTCCAGTGAGAAGAGAAATAATTTCACCACCATCCAGCCTTTGTAACCAGAACAGGAGCAGAAGTGGCACTGCCAGAGCCTGGCTGTGTCTGGGGACTTACAGAGGAAAGTGCCAACAAAAGCCTTGTGTCCCCATTACGGCACAGTGTTCCTACCAACCTTCTTCAGCTGTCCCTGCTCCAGGATCCAAAAACACATTCAGTGATGTCCAAGATAAACATTTCCAGCTTTCTCCTGAGTCTCAACTATTTAGACATTAAAACAATGGTCATTTATCTCCTATTTATTTCCCCTAGAGACACTGGACATTTTTTTTATTCTTCTCATGCTGTGAGACCCTGTGTCATTGACGTGATCAGTTTTAATACATTTTAAAATAAGTAATTTAGATAATTTAATAAATTATAAGAAATTTAATAATTAATTAAATAAATTGATTGTAATTTTTTTTCCTGTATCTTGTCCTGTATTTAATAGATAACTGGTAATAGCCTTAGTAAGATGCAAATTGTTTTAACATCAGAACATAGGAGCTCTTTTAAAATTAATTTAAAAAGAGGGAGATATTGTGACAGGTAGAAGAATTATAAAAGAAAGGCCTCAGAAGATCAGGCCTGCCCTATTAAATTAATAGTTGGCCTGTCACCTCTTCTCAGTGTAGTTAAGCAATTTGCAGGTTCCCATGTGAAAACAATCTTGGTATGAAAAGTTCATTAACACAACAACCTATGCTGGGGTTGAAAAACAAGTGCATTGGTGTGAACAGTAAGATCTGTTCCATGAGAACCCATAAAGGAAAAATGTGAACAACCTGAATCTCAGCACAAATCACCTTCTGACCAAAGAATGAAGTGGTAAGAAAACTCCCAGCCAATGGGTGTTTCACGAGGTCTGTGAAAAC
>VXBB01022885.1:248288-296028 GCA_013399915.1 Illadopsis cleaveri
CCGCGTAATTACGCAAATACTCCGCGGAGTAAAACCACAAATTTTGAGATCAAAAACTACTCACTGAAAATACGCGCCGCGGATATTACGCGCCGCGGAAGTTACGCGCCGCGGAGCGTCGCACTCGCGTAATTACGCAAATACTCCGCGGAGTAAAATCACGAATTTTGAGATCAAAAACTACGTGGTTGAAAATACGCGCCGCGGAAAATACGCGCCGCGGAATTTACGCGCCGCGGAGCGTCACACCCGCGTAATTACGCAAATACTCCGCGGAGTATCGCGCAGAGTGCGAGTTTAAAAATGGGGTAACATGCAGGAAAGCTTAGATCGCGAATTTCAGCCGACGGAAAAGCGCCAATACGCGTGTGCGCACTTACAGCACACGAACGGGGTAAAAGGGAACCGCGGAGTTTATTTCTATGGGTGTAGAAAACAATCTGCGAGTAGATGTACAAAATGTCCTTTCTATAGAAAGGGGGGACGAGCTGGGGCAGTTTTTGTGGGCAGCGGCCTTAGGGAAGCTCTGGTAGCCACAAAGTCATTCGCTACACGGTATTTTATTAAAACTCGTTAAAAAAATTACAATCAGCTGTGAAGGGACCGCAGCTGCTGCGGCTACCGCCCCCCCGCGGGCTGCGAGACCTCTCGGTCAGTACCTCCTGCGTCTGTAGGTCCGTTTCTGTTCCCTAGATGGAAAAGCTTTCTTTTATTTCCGTCTTTCATGTTGAAAAGACTATTAAGAACGTTATATCCACTTTGAGACTGTTTGCAGCCTAAGCCATGCGCGGACCGCGCGCGGAGAGCCGAACAAACAGACCGGAAACGGAACTGCGTGCGTGCGCCTCAGTAAAATCGTTCCGGCGGGAAACGGTATCTCCAGTGCGCAGGGTTCCGGTTCCCGCTGCACGGGAAGCCGCGGTGGCCGCGGGGGCGGGCGGTGGCCGCGGCAGCTCCTCGCGGGTGAGTTTTATACAGAAAATCCCCGAGCCCTGGGCACCGGTCAGTTCGCAGCTCCATACGGAACGCGCGAGCTCTGCAGAGGGCAGGAACCGGGCCACATTTCCTGCAGCACAGTTTCTCCCCACAGCTGAGGGCTCCAATGGCGTTCCCTCGCAGAGGTTACAGTTCCATTGCCGTTCCCTCGCAGAGCGCACAGTTCCATTGCCGTTCCCTCGNGGGGGCTGTGACGGGCTCTCCTTTTCCCCTTTTCCCCCCGCTCCAGCGCAGACTGGGTTCTGACTAACTCTGTTTAATAAAGCTTTACATACTGTGTTTGTATGCCTTGAAAACGTGTTGGTGTAGGCTTTTTAAAGTTTATTTTGTTTTCTGAGTGAATTCTAATTTTTTACACCTTTACAGTTTTACAGAGATAGACAGCAGTAAATGCAGTGCTTTATTACCTATCAAAGATTCCAACACAGTCTGATTTCTTTAACAAGAATATTAACAGATTTGCCAGATGACACAAAGTACAATCACAAGAAGCTACTCAGCTGTTCAGCACACTTCATCCCTTCCTAACAAAAGACATGCATGTAAAAAGCTTTACAGTACAGAAAAAACAAATGCTTCATCTCTCACATCAGAGCAGCTGGTTTGATGGGCAGTGAGTTATGGGGATCCTCGTCCAGAAGATGTTCAGAAACTGTGTGAATGACAAACACAGTCCACCCAGGGCAAGGACACTTCAGTGTAAACAATTCTCCTAAGGTATAAAAGGGGACTTGCCCAATTCTGCAGAAATGCCAACCAGAACAAAGCAAAGCAGGCTCCAAAGTTAAGCAATGTAAAATTAATAACTAATTATTAATTAAGAACTGATCTCAAAAAATATTTTTACTTGACAGTACAAAGAGGGGGGGAAAAAAGACATAAAGGATTTAGCAGTTCATGTTTCTTTATCCTCTCTTGGAAAAACCAAAACAAAACCAAAAAAACCCCAAGTTCAAAGTATTCTGAAACTTCAACATCTTGAGCAATAAATTCTAAGAAATACACATTTCTGCAAATGTTACAAGAAAACTCACAGAGTTGTATTTACTATCATATAAATCATTCTGTTCTAAAGCACGGGTTAGAGGTGGTGCTGGAGGATGTGGTTATGTCACACTTGGGGAGACGTCCTCATGATGGCTGCAGGTGGAAGTCGTAGCCTTCATTCCTCCCTAGGAGAAATAATCACAAATATATGAGCACTGAGAAAGTGGACAGTCCAGAGGGCTCTGTGGGTGAAGGTGGTGCTGAGGGCAGGCAGCCATTGCTTCTGTAGCACTCAGCAATGTATATTATATATTATATATATACTATATAATACTATAGAAATACTTATTCAAAATCCATTTTCTTACCACATTGACAGGCCCTATCTGTAATGAGCACCTGAGTGACAACATTTGAAATCAAACAGCAAAGTTAGGGCATGTTTTTGGCCATGTCACTGCTGGCCAGTTCAGGTCAAGTTTTTGGCCACGTCACTCTGCCGGCCAGTTCAGGTCAGGTATATAAATAAATCTCAGACCTCTATCCCCACCAGTGGAGGGCTGTGCTCGGCTGCAGCCGAGGTTTCCTCCGCCCGGCAGTACCTGGGGAGCCGCTGGGTTTCACGTGGTTGACCACGGGGTTCTGCAGCGGTGTCACGATGCCTTGGTTGGGTTTCTGGAAGGCCGAGATGAGGTTGTGCACTTTCCTGAAGAGCCTGCGGTGGACGCCAGGCGCTGTCTGCAAAGCAGAGGGGAGAGCTGACAGGGGCTGGGCGCTGTGCTGGCGCCCCGGGCTCAGGCCGTGCCCTCAGCAATGCACACAGCCCCGGCAGGGGCCAGCCGGGATGTGCCGGTTCAGGGGAGTCAATGAGCTGCACTGCTCTCTGCTTCCCCCAGGGCGTCCCAGCCTTCCGACACTGAGCAGTTTGCCGCAGCACAGCCACACAAAGTTGGTTAATTGCTACGAGGGAAACCCACACTAATTACCCACATTGACCTGTCACACCAATTAGGCAGCCTTACAAGTGACCCTTTGCTATTTCTGACCCTGACTTACTGCAACCAGTGATTTAACCTCCTTACCAATCACTCCCTGGCCTGGATCAGTAAGAGAGTTCCATCCTAGAAACACCTGTGAGAAAACCTAGAGAGGAACCTGGGCTTGCCACAGATAGAGAGTCCTCACACCACTAAATCCCAGCCCCTTTGCAGGCCCTTCTTGGAGCATTCAGTGCTGGCTTATGTGTTCATTGAGTATTCCTATCTACTTCTTGTAAAAAGACAGCAGCCAAATGTTTCCTATTTATTAAAAGTAGGAGTCTTTCTAGCTGTCTACATTAGCAACTTTTCAAACAGTATGGAATGAAACTATGTGTGCTTTTAATCAAAAATCCAATGTTTGGGTTAAATCCTTCAGGGCATTCTCATAACAACTGTTCACCAAAGTCAAGGGAGGTCCTGCCAGCACAGCAGGCACAAGGACAGGGACACTGCTCTCACCCAGCAGCTGGGAGCTAAATCCAGCCTCCCTGGCACCTGCTGGGGTCCTCACACTGCCTGGGATCTCACCAGCACTGCTTTAAATTCCCTGCCTCATCTTGAAAGACGGATGTGACCTGATGTTGCTCAGAGACTGGCCAGCCCCAGGGAAGGAGGCAGAAGCAGGAAAGGACCAGCTGCATCTGGTCTGGTTTGGCCTTGGAAGGGATCCCCACTCTGTGGGGATGAGTTGGGCCTGGACCCGCTGAGGCCAGCACGGTCTCAGCAACATTTACCCAAAGGTTCCTGTTCCTTAAGGGAAGGGCTGGTACCATGATCTGCAGCCAGGACCTTCTCCTGCAGAGGATGTACAGAGACACCTGGGCCTCCAGCACACCCCTGCTGTGAAACTCAGGTAAGGTCAGCCTGAAACACAGCCAGGGAAAGCCCAAAATCCACACAGAGCACCAGTGGAGGTCACAGGCCAGACACTTAGCAGGTCTGTATAACACCAGAAACACCTCACAGCAGATGCTGGTGTCACCTGGGGCTAAAGGAGGCTGCAGCCTCAGTCAGGGAATGTCCCTCCCCAGGTGGAGGTCCCTGGTGTCCTGGAATCCTTTCAGAGTCACCAGTGCTTGCCCTGGCATGATGGGTGCAGTCAGCCTCCCCCTGTCCTGAAAAACTTGTCCCGAGCACCACAAATCCTAACCCTTACATCAATCAGCCTCCTGATGTCTTACTGGGCACTGAAATAATTACTGGGCACTGTTCCCAAGGGTCACATGGATAATTATCCACTCCACAGTAATGTCAGTCACTTCCACCCCCTGATCTGTTCAGGGTAACCCCAAGAATCAGGTTGGTCTTCCAGAATAACTTCTAATATAGTAATGGCCAAGGAACTATGCCTGTCTAGAAATAATATAATATTTGAAGTAAGTGTTCATTAAAATACATTCAGAAAGCTAATTATGAATTCATACACAGAGTACATCCAAAAGAAAAAAATCCTAAAATAAATAGAGATTAACATCCCAATTTCATCAACCTAAATGTTGTCTGTATTACAAGTGATGCTTTTCTGTACCCAAATTACCAGTTTCTTGTCAGATGGGGGAAAATATATTTTTTGTATCAAGTTTTGGCTACCCTATATATTTTGCACTAATGATGAATTAATCTGGATTAATTAAAACACTGTACATTGAAAATTATTTCTTTAATAATATTCTGACATTGATGGTACATAGGATAGAAGGAAACAGATTGTGCTTGTCAAATTATAAAACCACAATATTTTTGCCATTTAAAATGATGCAAAATGATGCACTATTGCATTATGCAACAGCTGAAATGAAACAGGGAATTAATTTATGAGTTCTAGACTGTCAGAAGTGGCACCAAGACATCTTACTGATGGATGCACTCATGATCGATTACCATCAATGAAAATAAGACTAGCAGAAACATGAATAATTTGAATATATTTCATTAGATCTATAATCTATATCAAACAGGATGTAGAAATTTTCAGAAGGGAAAGGAGAAATACACACCTCAGCACTCCAGGATCCAGCTTCTGTCTTGGACACTCTGTAGGTATAAACATAACCCTGATGCCTGTGGGGGAAAAAAACATCAAAACCCCAAATAGGTATTATTATTCATTTCTCTTGACAGTTTTCACAAGAACCACACTGACCTTTTACAACCTGACCTTACCTTGGAATTTCACTTTACAACACAGTTTAAGAACCAGACCATGGTGTAGCCTGTGTGATATTTGCAACAGCAACATTGGATTGAGGGGCTTCTTCTTTTGTTCCAAATTACATTTTAAATGATGATGATTATTATGTCCAGTGCTATAAAAATGCAATTTTTCTGCCATTTCTATCGAAAATAATAAGTAGGAAACCAAGGAAATGCTAAGCTGAAGCTGCCTTGTGGTCCTGTGTTACACCTTGGCTCTGTACAGCTGATGTATCTGCCACATCAGAAAGTTTCTGCACGTTGCCTTGAACTTGTGCACCGTGCTTACAGTGACAGAAAAAATAGCACACGTAAAATCTGATAGGACTGCAGCCTATCCCTGTTGCCATTACTGTTGCTTCAAGAGCTCTAAACAGCTTTCAATTCCAGCTTTTGATTATTCTCCACAAATTTAATGCAGCACAGTACATGAGCGGCTGGTCTCGAACAAATCATCTGAACACACAGTTTGACAAGCACGTCGTGTTTGTCTTACTTAAAGCTCTGAAACAACTACTAACATTCTCAGTATTTTCAAGTATATGAATTTTAAAACCCAAACTACAAATGCTTTATCTTTGCCAATTCAGGCATGAGCTGCTTGTTTCTGCCTGTGTGCTCATATATCTGTAAAGGAACGAGGGGCTTGTGGCACTCTCAGGGATTTTATTTACACATTTCTCAGGCAGCGTTTAAGAGGCTGCTCCTCACAGCAGTCACCATTAGTGTGTCCCGTGTCCCCCATTGACTTCATTAGGAGCTGCGAGCACAGGGGGTTTCTGAGTGTGCTAAAAATGTCAAATGGGGCATTGAGCAAAGAGGAAAGCAGACCAGTAAAGAAAGCTCCCTGGAACAATCAGGTTTGATATTAAAGCCCTGGTGTACTGTGTGTAGTGTCTAACTTGTTTATGGGTAAAACGTGTCTGTTTTATAAAGCATATGCATTTCTTCTAGGCCAGTTTTCAGGAACAGAAAAAACCTTGCTTTTCAGTGCAACTCCAAAAATTTCCATGAGAAGATTGTGTGCCTCTGTTGACATATTAACAACATCCTTAAAATATCCATTATCAATTCAATAATGCTATTCATACAATGAAGACGTGGGAGCATCTGGTATTAAAATCTTTGCCAAAATCCGAAAGCAGCACCTCTGTTTGCAAGAGCCCCAGAGCACACAATTGCAAATCAAAACCTTCCTACTCTTCCAGGCATAGTTTAATTGTGGTCTTAAAATATTTTTGAAAGTGGGCCCTTTGTGCTTTACCGCAGTCACACCAAGAAAATATTCATTGTCTCTTTGAAGGCTTTCAGGCACACCATGTGCACGTCCCAGCTTCAGAAAGAGGTTTGTGGCATTCAAGGGAGATAAATCAGTAGCTCAGCAGAAACAAAAAAGAGAGAAAGCAGAGTTTTCTAGATGAATGCTCCAACAGGGTCCTGCCTGCTGCAGTTACCCACCTCTATAGGTCAGGTTTTATGCTGCTACCTGTCTCTTTTATGCTTGCCCTGTAAAACCAGCATCAGTCACAAGGGATTCATGAAGTCTTTGACTCTTCTCCTTTTTAAAGGTCAGGGCTCCACTTTTTAATTGGAACAGCAAAAGGTGAATGAGCCTGACCATGAACACTGCAGTCCTTATTGTGTGCCTTAAGAGGCTCAAAGCCTGCCAAAATATGTCAGGGCTTTTTGGAGGTGCTCGAGGGGGAGCACCTCCAAAAATGTGGTGGTGATTGTGGCATTACAAATTTTTGCAGTTTTTTGGGGAAAGGAGACATTCTTTGAGCATAAGCAATGCAGTGGAATCACAGGGCTTGACAATTACAGTACCTGGAGCTGGAAGTGCAGAGCAGCCACTAACGTGAATTCAAGCAGGTGATATCAGTGTCATCCAAATAAGTGCTTAATTGCTCTTTTGATAAATATTTGTTTTCTCTTCATAGAATAGTGCCTTGTAATTCCCCTGGGATGGAAAAAGGAACCCTAAGAAGGGTTAGAACTGGGAAGCTGCAGGGCTTTATGTTTGCTTTGGTTTGTTTTACTTCCCCAGGGAAGTGGAGGGAGAGGGGAAAGAAGACTGAATATGTCTTGATTTTGGAAAACTGGACTATTTTTCTCTTTTTGTTTCCTAAGGGCAAACACTACTGGGTATAAAACAGATACACTCCTGGTAGAAATTTTCATTAGGAACATGCAAAATATTGATCCTTATTGCAGTATATCCAATGCCTGACCAGCTTTACTTCCCATGTTTCAAAGATCAGTTCATTACTCCTAGTAAATTCATCTTTTCTCTGATCTTCATATGTCTATATATTGCTAGAGTGATCTTCAGCATGGATTCTGAACAAAAATGTAAATTATTGAATCACTTTCTTATTCGTAGTAATTTCTGTGATTTATTTAGAACAAAGTATTAAAAAAAGGCAGAGAAGTACTTATTCTTTCTTTAATTTCCTCTTTCTTACAGAGTGAATGCAGCAACTGCACATTTCCCTGAGTTTTACCAGAGCTCATGTTTGTCACCTGTTCCATCTCTGCCCACGTACAGACTGGAATTTGGGCAGGTTGTGTCCATTGGCTTCTTTTGCCAAAGCCAGGCTGAACATTCTCCACTGAATCAGTATCTCCATGTCTCATGCCTTCCTTTCCTGCTCCTCCAGTCTCTCCACTGACATGCTCTGCTTTGGCAAACTTTGCCTGTCAAAGCACTTCTCTAGTTTATAGCCCACATTTCTTCAAACTGTCATTGCCATCTCAGGGTGGGATCCTTTCCTGGTATGAAAATTGTCTCCACAGTTATTGTGTGATTTGCTATTTACCAGATCTGCTAGTTCTTACGTAATTCTTTGAATTGAATATTAAGTATCGGAACCAAGGTTTAATTCTACCACTCTTCATCCACCTTTCTTTCTGTATCAGTTCATACTCATCATAACATTTTTCATTTAAATTTTATCTGGATTTATCCAGGATGCTATTGCAAATTTCCTTTATAGAATAACCATTAAGGATCTATGTTCTGTAAGAAGTCTGCCATTCACCATTATTTTATGAAGAACATTCACCATTTTTTTTTTTTTCTTATACCCTTTTGTTTATCATACATATACATATATTTGAATGCAACATACCATGAAGACACAAATGTCCCATAATTTCTGGAAGCAGTTTGGTCTGTTTCTTACTGAAGTATCTTTTCCTCCAAAGATTCCAGAGCTTCACAGTTAGAAATGCTTTAATTTATTCCTATTTTCATTTTCCATATTTTATTTCATTAATGAAATTTCTTTCAAAGGGCATAAATTACTATTAATATACAAAAAATCCCAACTGATTGTGTACAGCTGAAAGACCTCGCTACGTACCTATATCCTGATTTAGACTGATGATGGACTAATTCTGGTATTCTCTATCTTATTCAGCATTGTGACATTCTTCCTACCCTTTCTCAGGTGTTTCACCTGCACTGAATGACTTCTGAGGGTAAGGGTGATATATCCCCATTTCCTCTAATAGTTATTTAAAAGAGATTCTGCTTTTATTGCCTATTCCCATCCCAGGAATCATAGCACTCCTTACCTCTTGCTATGTCTATTCCATTTTCATTTAACTCAAGATGCTTCTTACTTCCCATTTTTCAGCTTGCTGTTAAGGTTTGTTAGCAGGAGCACCTAACTTGCTTCACCTGATTTCATAAGAGAAGAAAAAATACATCCTCTGCCACAAAGATTTTCCCTGAGAAGAGGATTGTGCATTTTTGGGTTGTCTATAACCTTCTTGCATGTCTCCATTTACTGGTCTGTAACAGGAAGATGATGATGCTCACCCAGGGTTTAATTACATATTGTCAGAAATGTATTCAAGGGATTTGGGGAAAACCTGACTTAGGACCCTTCTTCCTCTTGTGTTTTTTTGCCAGTTCCCTCTGTTAGCTAATTTCATGCCGGACCTAAAAGGGTTTCCTCTAGTGTTCCTTCTCTTACTGAAGTAAGGCGTAAGTGTCATCTTTGTTCTTCTGATGCCACAGTACAGTGTCACCAGGACTTCCAAGAATTTTGCCAACAGCAGGGTAATTAAGTTTCCTCATTAAAATGAGATTCTATGAATATAAAGTCCCCCAACTCTCCCAGGTTAACCTTTACCCTCTCTCAGACAGACCACCCCATCAGATCTCTCCCTATTTGATGAAATATTATCAGCTAGTTTGTTAACCTCAGCATTTCACGTGCATTACAGGTAGTTTGCTCCAAGCCTCGTGGCTTGTGGGGCTGAGTACACCCTGAACAAAGGCACATTTTGGATGGCAGTGTTACCTTTCCCAGTGACAAGGTCACTGAGGTAACTGCTAAGCACACCCGTGAGCACACCAGAGGAGCAGAAGAGCACAGGCAGAAAGCAAGAGGGTTATCCAGCACAAAGAGGCAGCACACACCATCCTGAGCCTGCCATTTCTCCATGGCACCTGGCTTATCTTTCCCATGTGCCTGCCTGCTTTCCCTTTATGGTTTTCTGCCTGTAGGAAGCGTGAGCTCTGCAAGGCAAAACCAGCTCGTCTTTGCTTTGCAAGGGACCCCACACCACTTATTGCATCCCTCTGTCTGAAGTCACGGTGAAGGACCCTAAGGCTCACTCATATAAGCAGAGGAACGTGAAAACATGAAAGCTAAAACTTAAGGCATCAGTAACATTAGAGCATAGTTTGTTGAGGGGACAGCCCGTATGATGGAGGGGAATGTTGGAAATCAGCTGCAACCCGAGCAGCCCTTGCCAGCCCCGCACTCCCGGCCCTTCCCTGCATTGCCGGCCCTGGCCAGCCCCTCATTCACGGCCCTTGCCCGCACTCCCGGCCCGTGCCATCCCCTCACTCACAGCACACAGAGGCAGTACGCCCTCGGCCCGTGCCACCCCTCACTCACAGCACACAGAGGCAGTACGCCCCCGGCCCGTGCCATCCCCTCATTCCCATCCCTCACCCCTCACTCACAGCACACAGAGGCAGTAGACCCCCGGGATGCTCTCGCTGTCCCTCAGCAGGTAGCTGCCGTCCGTGCCCGCGGCCAGCAGCAGCTTCTCCCCCGCCTCTCGGGAGATGGCCCCGTGGTAGACGGGCACCGTGTCCATGCCCGGGCCAGGTCCCGCTGCAGCTCTGTCCCTCAGCCCTGTGTTCCCTCAGCCTCCCCTGGTTCTAGGTGCCAGATGTAAACAGGATGTGTTCACACCTCAGCAGCCTCAGCACCGGCTGAGACAGCTCTGAGGGAAGAGTGAGGAACGAACACAGAGCTTCTGTGGGTTTTTTTTTTTTCCTTTGCCCCTGTCTGTTTTCCTTTTACGTAGGCATTAACATCCTGGCACCATCACAGCTCTCCGGCAGGGTGTCATCTCACACCCCCTCAGCCATGTGGCCCTGCTGCTGAGGCACACGATGGCCTGGGAGGGCAGGACAGGGCACTGCTGTGCCAGGCACCTCTCTCCTCTGCTGTTAACCCAAGGGGATCATTACCCCATGCAGAGATTATTTTTTAACCTCTTGTTTGTAAACTCCCCAGGGATGACACTAGAGGAAGCCAGCTGCCCTCACTGTCACTGTCCCGCCAGGGCACTCACCTCAGGCTGCAGGTGCAAGCACAGCCCCTGCTCCACAGCAGCTGCTCCGTTGCCCACAGACACCAGCCCCGGCTGATTCACCTCATCAGGGGCTGTTTTTAAAGCCTTTGGTGCTGTTTAATCACTGTTAATGTCGGGGTGGTCGTTACTCCCAAAAAGGAGCAGGCAGCAGCCTGGCACACACAAGGAGACCCCTCAGATGTCCCTGGATGCCATCGGTGCCACTGCTGCCTTCATGTGGGGCATGAGCTGGCACCCAAAATCCAGAGCCACGTCTGAAAGAGCCATTTCTTTCCACCTGCTGTGGCTGAAGACATTTTCTCAGCATACTTGTCCATTGAATGCTCTCACATGCACGTGCGGGTCTGTTTGCAAACAAGCTGTCAGTGTGCTTCATACCCCCACAGATATTTCCACCCTGCAGATATTTCCACCCATGGAAAAACTGAGCGTGTCTCCCTGCAGTTATGGCCACCAGGTCACCTCCGTGGGGCTGCAGAAAGCTCAGGGCTAAATTCACCCCTGCCATGAGGCTGCCACCCTCCCTGAAGAGCCACATTCCCACACCTGTGTGCGTGAGCAAGCAGTCAGTAAAATATAGCACTAAGTAGGGGTTGTGGTGATGACTGATTGCTTTTAAATTGAGTTTACCAGCAGGACAGGGCAGAATGAAATAATCTCATCCAGGTGCTCGCAGATGCTGTGTCCTTGTTGAAGTTAAGGATCAGTGAAAAAAAAACAGCTTTAAGATACACACAGTTCAGGAAGAGAAATGAAATTTAAAAATACAACAAATAATGGCTGCTCTTTTTAAGTTCCAACCAATCAAAGGGTTTTCTCTCAACCATTTCCCAGTGCATGTCTTTACGTTTTGATTTTCAATATAGTTTTTCCTTGGAAATATTTTTTTTCCTACTAGCTTTAGCTTTTCCTTTTGAGGGATGGGCATTTCTGACCCGAGAGTCACAGGGTAGCTCATGCATGAGGCACTGCACAAAGTCACTGATGGCAAAGTTTGGAGGCTGAGAGCCTCTTTCCCCACAGGGAGACCCTGGCAAGTGTCTGCACCCCTGGCTGGCACTGAGAGGCTGAGACAGCTGCAGAAACCTCAGCTGAAGAGAGACTGCAAACTCCCACCACGGGGTTTATGGCCTTTCTATCTCATTATATGCAGGTATTCATTACCCCCTTTACGTGAACCTGGGGACTCAGACATCCTGCTTGGTTTTTTAAACCAGTTGTTAAAGTATTTGCACATAAAGTAGCTGCTGCCTACTGGAAATCTGATTAATGTGGATGGCAACAAGCTGTAAAGCTGCTGCTGCCTATTTCTTCTCATTTTCCAAACTACCTGTGCTCTTGGGGATTTCATCCAACTTTCCCATTTCTTAACCTATTCTCAATATTAATAGCTGGCTTCAGAAAAAGTATGTGTGTAATTAGCTGGAGAGAAAAACCAGCCAGAATCATTTAATTCTGCAGATTCCATTGTCCCACTTATCAGATTTCAACTAAAGAAAATCATAAAACTTTTCACTGTGAGATCCTCTCCTAATGTGCAGTCACACATTTCATCCATTTCGTTGTGTGCATCTAAAGCTTTGTTTGCCATCCTGTCTCACACTGCTGCATCTGTGCTGTGGGGCTGAGAAGGCAAAATAAAGCAGCAGGCTTGGGAGCAAAGGGAAGTGAGAGAGAATTGAGGCTCAAAGGGGTGCTGCCCCTGTTGGGATTATGTCCCCATCGCCTCCCACAGAAAATGGGGATTTCTTTAAGCACCCAAGCACTGCTCTGTAGGGCACTGCACACTTGTCTTGTTTCATTTGGAGAGTATTCAGCATATTTTGGACACCACTGTTTCGTGCCTTCCCTAAATCAGTCCAGCCAGCAATCCCTGCAGTATGCTCTAAAAAATGCATGAAAGAAAGGAAGTACTTAAAAGTGCTCTGAAATATTTGGTCATGAAAAACAGGATTAGACAGATAGGACTGCATAGACCTCTTGGGTCATCAAGTCTACTTCTCTGCTTTCTTAGCCAAACACATCATATAATACCTTTCAGAAACTCATTTAAGTCCATCCTAAAAGTAGCTCGGGATTTGTTGTTGTTTTCACTGTTCTCACTGGAAAGCAATTGCAGAATATTGCTGTTCTGTTGTTTGGAAACCTGCTTCCACTTCCTAGCCTAAATTTATTCATGACCAATTTATGCTCATTTGTTTTTGTGCCAATGTTGTCCTTCAGTTTAAATAGATGTTTTCTCTTTCTAGAGCTTATGCCCATGTAGTATTTATAGTGGTTTCTCTCAGCATTCATTTTGCCAAATTCCTCTGCACTGCAGGCTCTCCCTTCCCATGGTCACTCTAATCATCTTTTCCACAGTTCCCCAAAACTGAAGTGAATAATTTGTGAATAGTGTGCACTATCCTGGCTGATTTCTAACACTTGCCTCATACACCATTACAGGTGTTTCATTACCCTGGTGAAAATACCCAGATTTGAATGGTCTGTGTTTTCTCTTCCTTTGTGTTTTCTTACCTTTGAGCATGCAGGTATAGTAGAAACCTGATTAACAAAACCCAGATGCATGAACTGGCAGTCAAATCCTTCTGAATTTTGTCTAATTTATCCTATTCTCAAGGTCACTCAGTTCTTCCTAAATGAGAGTGTTATTCATCTCTGCAGTGACAGTGCCTCCCTCCCTTATGCTGCTGGTAAATTCCATTAGCACATGCTTATTTTTTTATGGGATCATCATAAATTAACAATGTTAAATATTACTAGGCCCAAGACGGATGTTCGAGAAGCCTTACTACCTTGCTCAGTACTGATCTCCTCCTACTCTCACATTCTTATTCACTTTTGGATTTCTGTCTTTATCTGCCCTTTTAGGTAATAATTTCCCACATGGCACTGTACCAAATGCTGTACTTAAGTTTAGATAATTAGCTGTAAGCACTTCCTTTGTCTAGAAAAATCAATTATGATGATATTTCAGGTGCCGGAATTTGTAGAAGTACCTGAGAAGTGGCAGTAGGGAGAGAGAAAATGAAATTACCTGAAGTTTTTTTTTAACAGCTTTTGAAAAATTTGGGCTGATTTTTGTTTTCAGATGAGCTGCTTCATTCATCCCTAGCAATGACATTTTCATACATTGTTGAATTTTATAACAATTCTGGACATTATAACACTAATGCAAGAGCATCATTAAAATTCTCGGTTATTGTTATTTGACTGAAAATAAGAATGACCTTCAAGACCTTTATGAAATTAATGCTACTGCAGAACTGTTCTAGGAAGCCCTTGTATAAAGGGCTATAAAGCAAGACAAAAAAGCAAAATACCTGCATTGGTAGTTTTGCTGATACAACAGGGTTGCCATAAATGCCATCCCTGTAGAAGTACTGAAAAAGCACCTTCAAAATCAGGAGCTTTTGTAAAGTTTTGGACAAAATATCTAAATGGTAAAATGCCACATTAAAACACAGCTAACTTTAAATATGATTTTCACTGTTTCATGTCACTTTCGCTTTTAGTGTAATCTGAAAAAATATTCAGCACAGTATAGAATAGTATCTGCAGAGAGAGCTTTGCTGTTTGCATAAGAAAATAATGCTGAGATTCAGAAAAACATTGGTTATTTTAGAGTATCTGCAGAGTCACCATTATCACATTTCCTTTTTGAGCTGAAATGAAAGAGGGTGAGAAAAGCAGGCTACAATTAGCAAATGCGTGATTAGCTGCAAGGTTCTGGGCATCATCCCAGAAGGAGAATACAAAGAACTTAAAATTCACAGATAAGCATGTATTGATACAGTCTCCATGCTAGTCATTATACTCTGTGTGTGTTGCTTGGGAAAAAGGGGGCAGAAAAGGAAGCTGGCTATAATAAATAGAGTTTGGATGTAGGTGTGGATTCCAGCTATATATTCTGGGGCACACATCGTTCATATTGAGAAAGGCCAACCTGTGTTTAGGCTGGAGAAAAGGAGGGGCCCTCCTGCTCTCCACAGATCCCCAAAAGGAGAGTGAGGTGAGGTTAGTCTCTTCTCCCGGGTAACAAGTGACAGGAGAGAGGAATGGCCTCAAGCTGCAATAGGGGAGATCTCAGACATTAGGAAAAGTCTTTTTCATGGAAAGGATGTCCAAGCATTGGAACAGACCTGCCCAGGGAAGTGGTGGAGTCACCATCCCTGGAAGTGTTCAAAAAATGTGTGGACATGGCACTTGAGGACATGATTTAATGGTGAACACGGTAGGTGTGAGGGTGGTTGCGGATCCAGGCTTTTGCCCCCTTTAAATTAAATTTATAGCCTAGGGAAAAACCTCATTACCTCAGGATATGCAGTCCTCCAGGTGCACATCAGCTACTGTGAGAATTTCCCTACGGTGATGAGAACTTGGAAAAATAAACTTTCTCATCACCTGCAAATTAGATGTTTGGTGCCATTGATCAGAACTCACTGTGGAGAAGAACTGAGAATGCAAAAGTTACGGACCTTTATGAATGAAACTCATCAACATTTGTCATCTGAGCACAGGTAAATGCCCACGATACCATAAGTGACGACATTTCGCTGAACTTTAACAATATTATTTCCTCTGCGTAGCCTCACTGCTTACCTGTGCAGTTGTTTTGAATGCTTTGTGAGTGAGATAACACTAAAATTGAAAGCTACGTAATGTAGGTGAAATTCATATTAAAAGTCATCTGTGTTTTAATGCGGTTTCTTTTGCCTGTTAATATTTCTTGTATCTCCTTTCTGCAGAAGCAGTGCAAGAACGGGCTATTTTGCAGGTGCATGTGCATTGCCAAGCAGAGATGCTGTTTGTGATATTATCAGCACAAGAAAATCTGCTCATAGAAGCCTGAACTTTTTTAGTTTTTGCTATTACTCTTTCAGCAACTCTTTCCCGTAAAATCTGGCAGTGCGCAGGCAGCCATCAGCGTTGGGCACCCAGCTGCTTTGCAGCCCAGGACATCCAGGGCTTTATGATTTGGCTGAACCAACTTCAAAGCTGACAGGGCTAAATCACATCAGGGTCCTCTCAGGGCGAAGCAAACGTCCACATGGGAGCTCCTCCTGGATTCCTGTGCGAGCAGGGCTGCAGGTGAACATCCAGCTTTAGAACCTGGATTTCCACACCACACACACACAGAAGTTAAAGTTGGTTTGCTGACACTGCATCTGAGTTTCTAACGGATATTTATCTGAATTACAACAGCACCATGTAATTAGGCATAAATAAGGGCCTTTGTTCTGGAGGGGAGGGAAGTTTATCAATTCTGAACCATATGCAATTGCGTGTCTAATCTCTGCCTGCAATTATTTCAAATGCAGATCCAGATGATAGCATTTATATTCATTCCGAGATTCATTGAGTTGGAGGCCAGAAGGGATCATTATACCATCTGGCCTGACCTCCTGGATGCCACAGACCATTACATTTTCCCAATTACCTCTATATCAAGCCCTGTAACATGTGTTTGACTAAAACATAACTATTTTTGACTAAAGCTTATCTCCCAGTAAGGCACCCAGTCTCGATTTGAGGCCATCAAGAGGAGAGAATCTACCACTTCGTGAGTACTTTGTTCCAGTGGCTAAGCACACTCGCCATTAAAAATGTAGGTCATGTTTCCAATTTGAATGTGTCTGGCTCCAGATTTCATCCACTAGATCTCATTACACGTCTCAGAGCTAAGTGAGGAAGCTCTTTGACACCCATTATTTTTTCCCCTATTTAAGTGTTTATTCCCTGGAGTCAAGTCACCTCTCAAGTATGTTGTTTTGGTTTTTTCTAATAAGCTTTGGTGAGCTCTGAAAATTCACAGGACAAAGCTGTTTTTGCAGCCCTTCTGTGCATTTTTATTTTACCTGGTATCAATTTCAGCAGTGCCCAGACGTTTCTCATGGTGCCAGCGATGCACACAAGGAGCACAGGAGTCTGTGCTGCCCTTGTCCTGACCTGCCTTCCTGTTAGGAACTTCTAGTCTGTAATGAAATCTCTCCTTCCCAGTACCCAGCTGTAGGGTGAGGCAAAAGACACTGCTGAGGGTTCATAAATACAGAATTCAGAATGTACTAGCTGATCCCAACGGGAGCGGTTTATTGTATGATCCAGGTTTCCTTTATGACTGTTCTCATCATCCCATACTATCAATTTGTGGTGATGCACAAACAGCTTCCCCTGAAACCAAACATTGCTCATGGCAAAATAAAAATGTGCTCTGTGCACATTTCTGTGTCCAGCTAGAGCTTCTAATATTCTGAAATTCCAATCATAAGTCTACCTGTAACAGCACAAAAGGAAAATATATGGATAGGAGGTGTTAAGGTTTAGGTTGTTTTTTAACCAAGTTTAAACTAACAGTTTGAACAGATAGTTCAGTGCTGCCCAGCAGGTGTTCCTTCACTGCACTGGGATTTTTCATTGCATGAATCGTTCAAAAGCTATTGTGGTACTCTGTTGGCCTGAGCACAGAGAAATACACACACATACTTGCACTGAGTATTCTTTGTAGATACCACACTAACTGTGGCCCTCATTGCAGGCTTGTTTCACACACCAGGCTGTCACCAAATCAGACACAATCTCAATAAGGAAAAAACCCCATGTTCTGCTTATACTAATAGTTCTTGGAAAGTTTTGCCGTAGTATTTTTGGCACAGCCTGCTTTTCTGGCCTACATCACAGACTTCACCAATAAGAAAAATTACATCTCTGTACAGAAAACCCCAAAACCAGAAAACCCAGAACTGATGTATTCATGTATATATACACACACACACACATACATGCATGTGGAGCTTATGCATTTTAAAATAGCTATGTGTATTAAATTTCTTTTCCTTTTCTGGCAGATCCTGAAAAATGCCCTCATTAAATATTACCTTTTCTCACTAATGAAAGACTGCAGTAGAATTATTTTGCTTCAGCCCAAGCCAGAAATCTTACACTGGACTCAATGTCAGGCAATACCATCTGCTCCTAAACTACACAGACACTGAGATGACAGTAGTTCCAATCCTGTTCTGATTGAAATCCATAGCAGAGCTGCCCTGCTTGTAATGAGAGCATGAGCTAGTAAAACTTCCCTTGACAGACAACAGGAAACGTGGGGTTTTTTGGAGAGCAGCAATCTTTAGGCAAGGACTACCCAGCATTCGAGCACAGATTAGCAGAACACTGCAGGTCTGGCATCCCTAAGCAAGGCAGTGAAAGTCTGTGGGTGGACTAAACTCACGTCCTTTTAATTTCACTATTGATTACAGATTCAAAATGCACTGAGAGAAAAGAGCAAAAGAAATTGAGCTGGCCAAGACAACAACATTTACATGCCACAAGAGACTCTTACTCCTTGTATCACTGTCACAGCTCTGTGCATTTCAGGCCATTCCCTGAGGCAGATGAGGGCTTTTCAAAGGTTAGAAGCTAAGCAGATGAGGTCTGGGTGATGCAGAGGGTCTGGGTCAGTGCTTTCAGTCTGTGCCAGGTGTGTCCCCTCTGAGAGCCAGCAGGCTGATGCAGGTGCCATTCCCTGGCTGGCACACCCGGGCAGCCCTGCTGATTGGGAACCCGCATCCCAGGCAAGGCTGTCGCCTCCATGGCACAGCCAAGGTGAGACAGAAGGATGAGATGAGGAAGAGGAAGATGGCATGCAAACCTGTCAGAGTTCAAGAAGCATTTGGACCACACTCCCAAAAACATGCTGTGATTTTTGGGGTTGTCCCCTGCAAAGCCAGGAATTGGACTCGATGACCTTTGTGGGTCCCTTCCAATTCAGGATATTCTATGATTCTGTGGTGGCTAACTACTGTATTTTAAGAGAAATAAAACTGAGTCAGGCACAAAGACTCAAAGTCTTCAAGGCTGTAAGGGAAGCCTCCTTTGATATGTCTCTTGGCCTGTGGGTAACAAAATTTGAGATGGCAAAGGCCAGTGGGGAGCAGAAAAAGCTAAAAGCACCAAAAATGTCATCCTCCCTCATATCAAAGGGGAAGTTTTAACTGGAGCTGAAACCTGCTGCTTACTTGGCATATCCTACCCATGGAAGGTTGGTAGCAGGTCTGTGTAGGTGAGTCCCAAGGCCCAGCCTGGGTAGAAACCCCCTGAGGCTGCTGCCCCTGTGGGATTGGCTCCTTAAAAGCAACTACAAAGTACTTTGAGTACTTGAGTCATGTTTTGTTTGTATGTAGTCATCCTGGCTCTCATGGGGATGGTGTCTAAATACTCTGATGGTGTTTGGAGACAGTATTTTCATCCTGACCTCCCTGCCTGGGTGAGACCACATTCCCCTCTCCCTGGGACCTTAAACCTGCAGCTACTGACTGAAGGAACTGTCACCTAAAATACCCCTGAAAACCCTCACTTCTTGTGGTACAAGGAAAATGTGTATGAAAAAATGAGAGACTAGATTGGTTAGATACATTTTTTTTGCCCAGTGCTTATCACAAATCCCCTCACAGCAAAAACATTAGCTGTGTCAGAACGATTTGCAGTCAGGCTTTCCAACCTGTAGTTCAAAAAATGTAAACATCAGGCCATTAAGATTTAACAGCTTTTTCTATTCTCCACGGAAGCTTTTACTATGAACTATTCATAAGCACGCTCAGGGTTGTCCAACAAAACCATTAGGGCTTTGCATGGAGAGGGATGAATGTGCTTAGGAACACCTTTTAGGAGCATGTGGGAAGGATCTGCCTCCCCCAGAGAGGCTCCAGCCCCCCAGAGACCCCAGCCTATTGCTCTGGGACAATCCAGGGACACCTGGGGACCACACTGGGGCCAGGTGAGCAAACAGTGCCAGCCCTGTGGGCTGCAGCAGGCACAGCATTCTGTGCTGCTGAATGTCTGACTTCAGTTTCCTGCTCTTTTCTGACAGATAAAACAGGCAGGAATCTCTGACCTGAATTCTTTTCCTACCTTAGACAGGAAGGAAAACATGAAGGGATTTTCCCCCACCCGGATATTGTATTGCAAACTTTAAAGTAAAATACAATTCTGATTCTGGTTTCATTTAATTAGTTTTTACATAAATACTTCATTAAATACTTGCCTTCTTACATAATTGAAACACTTTCTTTACTATTCTTCCTGCAATATTTTCACTTAAAATTTCTGAGAGACAATAGAATAAACCTGGCAGACTTTAGGGCATTTTATTTTTTCATAACTTCTCTAAAATTTCCTCTGTTTTTACAAAAAATTCAGCAAAATAAACCTAACTTCTATATTCTATGATAACATGTACATACTTTAACTGAAAAACTACTGAGCAAATACTGAGTGAAAAAAAGGGAAAACTAACAAAAGGCAAGAAATGAGAGAATTTTAGATAGCATGTTGCATTGCATAGAAAGAGGGGACAGTCACTGAAAAAACCCCAAAATATGCTTTTTCCTTTACTAAGGCATGTCCTGATTACAAAGCCAGTGGAAATGGTTCTCTTAACTCCCAGATATTTGAGGTCAGATAATTTCATGGATAATTTCACATTTTTAGCCCATTTCTTTCTTATCAGTTTTACCTCCTGGAGCAAGCCACATCTTCCATTAGTAAGGGTACAGAAATTCCCCCAGTTTGATTAAAGTCCAACTGGCAACAATATAACCATGGGTTTGAAGCCCCCTCCAATTCAGCATCTGGAACACACTCATCTGCCTTAATTTTCAAGAAGAAAAAAATGGGACTTTTTAAAAAGTCCCCATATTCCTAATCAGTCACAAACAGTTAAAAGTTTATGCAGATATGATTATGTGCTTTTTTTTTACATATGTTAAAATATCATACTTCACTTCCAATGGCAAATCTGTGTAGGGACAAAGTATTTATGGCAACACCATTAAAAAATTGTAATCCATTTGTTCTACACAGTTGGTGTTCTATTAATGCAGTATATTCACCGTGCCTTGATTAGGGGAAATCTAATAACATGAAACTAGATCACTAATTTCTGACCTCCTACTTCTCAGTTTCCTTCAAGGGGTAAAGACCTGTTTTACTGAAACCTTTCTAAATTATATTCATTGAAAATGATACAGTAAAACTCGTTCAGCAGATGATTTCTTCACAGAGAAAGTGTGAAAATGTGAAATTACCTAAGCCTAGAGCAGCACGGGGAACAATGCAGTGAATCTCTAGCACTGCAATCCCACTCACCTGCTAGTAGAGATCACCATTTCTCCAGAAAATAGCCCCCACTAGTCTGTAATGTGCATCTATCCTTTTATCACCCACAGGCAAGGTTTGTTTCCTTCCCTTTGGTGCATTTTCCCTGGTAGTGCAAACTGCTTTTCCTCTGTCCCTCTTCCCCACTCTGAACATTACCTCCCACACCTTCACTGTGCTCTCCTCAGCTTCAAAGGAACAGAAACCTCCCAGCAGCTGTAAGAAATAAAGTCAGTGCTCCAGTAATAGCTCCTGCTCTGTCTGAACTGGTGGCAATACTGCATTTTTTTCTCTGTGTTCATCTTCCCTGGTGCTTCCCCCACACGGGCCACATGTCCCACTGTGAGAGATGCAGCCAGGCTGAGCAGACTGAGGCAGGAGGGTGTGAGTAGAGCTCAGGAACCATTGTTTTTTCTAGTCCTACCTATTTTAAAAAATCCTTTTATTGTTCCTTTCCAAGTTCTGTCTAAGCACTACAAGCAATTAAAGGCTGCCTACATGGGAGAGGATTCAATTTTGCAAGAGAACAGGCAGAACAGTGATCTCTCATGAATTAAAACATCCAGCACAACCAGTGCTGGGCAGATGTCCCTTACCTTCCTGAGAATGTTTAGTGCAGTTAGACAAAACAGATCAAAATTCCATCCAGGGCAGTGGATAAAGATTGCTGTGTCACCACGGACTGCAAAAGGAGAGCATTTCAGGTAAAAAAATTCTGAGGAATATGTGTTTGGTCCCTCCATGTAAGATGCAAGAGATAGTTTTGTATATACAGTTCTGCTTAACTTCTATCTGGCATGCAGGCTTCCCTCATCACACAGCTCTTGTTTCCAGCACATATTCTTGTATGTGAGCCTCTGGCACATTTCAGTTTCCAACAGCTACCTCAGAGCCACAAGCTCAGCCTGATTTTATAGCTTGATCTGCATGATCACCCTGCAAACCATGTCTCTTCATGTGAAGACTGAGAAATTATTCTCACTATCAAACAACCTGATAACCTTATTTGAAACATTCTTTTGTTTAATTTCTTCCTCTTCACTTCAAACAGGTTTTTTGGTCCTATTCTTGTGCAGGTCTGTTCTAAAGATGACATGAAGCGCAGTGCTGCACCTCAAATGCACAAGCCTCATCTGCCCTGGCTGCTGAGAGGTGCTAATCTACAACATCCTCTTGATTGCCTGGCAGGGTATGCAAGATGAAAGGACCTCAGGTTCCAGATTAACTACCAAAAAATTAATAGTGGCCCAAATATTATCCAAAAATTGGAAAGGTCAACAATCCCACGCTAAATGTGTCTTTCTTTTCTTGAAGCAGCAGTTTAGGACATAATTTGCTGACTATCATAACCATAATGTTATTTAAATTGAATTCCTTCTGAATGTAATTTACTGCCAAAGTTTATTGAGCTGATTTTAACATCATAGTGGGAGATTAAAAATTAAACTATCATTTCAACTATTTTTATAAAGGTTACATTAGTACTTTTCATTTCTTTATTGCCTTACTGAATGTCAGGGTGCAGAGCACTCAGTGAAGCCTGACAGTGGCTAAGAGACATAAAGGTCAAGCCGTGTGCATGTGCTTCAAAAGTTCAACCTTTACTCTGCCTAGAAAGCCACTCACAAAATTACTGCCAACAACAAAACTAAATAAAACAGGATCATCCATACCCAGAGCACCAGAGACGCTGCAAGAAGCTCTGGCCTGGGGAAACCCACCCGTCCTCAGAACTGTCTTTGCATTTTTGTCCCAGTGATGTTTTAAATCCAGACACAGAGCTCACCTTTGCCACGTGGAGCAATGTAATCACACCTCCCACTTCAGCTGGAACATGAGGAGTTGGACAGAGCTTGTTTGGCTCCCTGGAACTCTGGGATTCTTCTGAGGGCCAGAACAAAAATAAATATTGATATCATACAAATTAATTATTAACAATAATAAAACGTGGTGGGTGAATACATAATAGGTGATAACAGAAATTAATTCATATTGAAGAGTGTTTCTGCTCTGGTCTTGCCCCAAGCACCCACACATGTCTCTTCATTGTCATTAGTGTACTTCAATATAGTAATTTAAAAATTAATTTAAAATTTGCATCATCTGTTGAAAACATTTTTTGTCCACTTCAAGAGAACAAGTATTTCATAGTAGTATTTAAACTGAATTGAGAAATGAAGTATTTGGTTAACAGGGCACTTAAATTTTATTAGAGGTTAGTGCATCACTTTTACTGCTGTTGCAGTGTTAATCTCAGGGTTCTTTTCAGGACCTGCTCTGAAGTCATTACTATCTGAAGATACTTAAAAATTCAGACTGTGAGCAGAAGGAGAGCGGGGGGGGGGTCATTTCTGACAGGACAAGGAAAGAAATGTTATAGGGTGCAAGCCCTGAGGGCAGAGGGGCCACTGCTGGCACAGGGCACTGAGAGCCCTGGAGCAGCACCACAGAGCCCAGCAACAAACCCAGGGTTTCCCAGGGCGTGGCTGTAAAATAAAAAAAGGCATTAATGAAAGTGTCCATGCTGTGGAGGGTGTACAGGGTGGAGACATTGGTGCTCTCAGCTGGAAGAGCTTTTTGTCACTTCTCCTCCTGCACCATCACCACAGGTGTAACAGAGAGGAGAAGGCAGAAACAAAGGAAATTCCACACAGGTGGCTGAGAAAAATGTCCAGCAAGATGAAAAATTCCCCTCGGGGCCAGCAGCATTTGGGCTGCTCGGGCTCCCTGGGGCTGCCTGTCCATCCCCGCCCCGAGCAGCCCCACACCTCACCCTGAGCATCGTGTGGTTTACGGCAGTTTATTTTTAATTCTGTTTCCATGAGGTTTGACACAAACACAGAGGTGATCAACTGTAAATGAGAAGTGTTGCACGGCCCTGTCAAAACCAGGCCCGCCGCCTTAGCAGGTTCTGTTCTGCTGAGGGCAGAGCGGGGCCTCCTGCACCACAGCGAGCTCCAGCTGGCCTGCTCTGGACGTTGGGGTGGTTTTCTGCTGTGGGGAGAGACTATCACGTACAGTATTTCTCATGATGCTTTTTTTGGCTGTTTTCTTCTTTATCTGGTTTGTCTGTTATTCCTCCCTATGCATCTGCATCAGCTTTCCAGGGCCCTGGATATCTCTGTACATTACCAGGTGTAATGGCCTGCAACCCTTGAATGTGTTTAAACTTGAGAAGCTTATTCTCAATTTGAGATCCCGTTTAAATCAGACAACTTTTAGACCAAGGAATCTTTATTTTTGAATTTGCAATATATACAAGTCCTATCAGTGAGCCACTTGGGCCTAGTGGAAATGCACGAGCCCAAAAGCCACATTTCTGTAGGTGCTTTTTCTCCTGTGCTATTTGCTCTTCATTACAACAATGCAAACCACTGGAAATAAAAATGAAGAAGACAAATTAGAGTCTGGTTAGCAAGGGAGATATAAGCTAATACCAGTCACTGTTGTATTTCCGTGTGCTGCTTAATGAATCAATGCTGGCAGGAAAAAAGATTGCTGGTGCCTGAGGCACTTAATAACAGTGTGGAACAGAACATGCATTTCCCTTTAGGTGCCACTCTAAAAAGTTGGAACGGACAATTTCTGTTTCTGAAGTAATGAGGGCAGAGGGTGATGCTGTCAGGATGAGGGATTTTGGCAGCTCTGTGTGAAGCTGCACAGTGCAGGCAGTTTATCGTGGCACTGGGCAGGACTCGGGACTGGGCAGCAGGGGCAGCCCAACCTTGAGGCAGGAGTGTCCTCCCCTCCCTGGGCACCAGCAGAGACCTGGCACTGCCACCAGCTCCAGGGATGCCAGGCAGGGTTAGAAATGAGCAGGAGAGCTGCTCGTCTGGGAGGTACTGAACTGCTCCCCTCAAGGCCCACACA
The DNA here is from genome assembly GCA_013399915.1 of Illadopsis cleaveri. Classification (NCBI taxonomy): domain Eukaryota; kingdom Metazoa; phylum Chordata; class Aves; order Passeriformes; family Timaliidae; genus Illadopsis; species Illadopsis cleaveri. The sequence goes on from VXBB01022885.1 coordinate 273,152, forward strand.
GCTGGAAACAAAGAGAACAAACAGGAATAAAAAGCACTGCATGGATGGCCTCCTGTCAGCAGAGAGGTTGCAGGTGTTGCAATGCACAACTCACAGCTAACAGCATTAACCTGAAAAAAACCCTCAATAGTTGGCTCCATCTTCATCACATCTCACATACTCCCCCACCTTGGGCCATCAGACTTACCTCCCACCTCACAGCTCCTCCTGAACGAGTTTACCTGTGCAAGGAGCCATCATTCCTGCTCATCTGTGGCTGCCTTCCTGTGTGTGCCATCCTGGCCTGCTCTCCAAAGCATCCTCACTAGTATGAACAGTGTGTAATCAGCTGTGAAACACTTTAGGGTTCATTTTAATGAAGTATGTAAGGCTTGAACTGTATTCTCTCATCTGGAAATTAATACTATGACGAGATCCTGCACAGTGGAACAATAGCTATAAAACTGCTTCAGCTACATGGAATGCAGAGAGAATAAATTATACTGTATGATTATGATTACTATTACTATTATTGAGTTTTTTGACATTTGCTTCTGCTAAATCCAGTAACATCCTTCATGAACTTACTTCCTCTCAAAATGCCTTCTTGAAAGAACAAATGGTATTAAAACTCTAAACGGGACATCACATCATTTCAGAATGAGTCAAGGTCAGCTAGTTCCTTTTTTGAGTACAAAACTCCACGCTGCTCCCTGCCAGCTGGGGAGAAGCTGCCTGCGCTCTTCTGTCTGCCACGTTCGTGGCTGGGCAAGGAGGGAAAACAAACAAGAGACAATGAGAGGCTGCAGTATGGCACCAGAAACACCAGCTGACCTGGTGTTGCAGGGGATCAGGTTTAAAGACTCATTTCTTAGGAGCTGCAGGGAGAGAATCTTAATCATATTGGGATGGCAAAGGAGCATTGCCCTGACACAAATCTCCAGTGCTCTTTCAAATATCCACAGTGACAGTAACTGCAGCCACTGGTTTGTGTCCTTTGAATATAAGCCAGTTTATACAATTAATAACGCATCCCTGCCCTATCAACAGAACAATCCATCCTTGCCCCTAGGTACTAATCATGTGTCAAGACAATTAATTGCAGAGATGCACTACGTGAGGAAGGTTGCCCTTAATGTAAAATGTGGCAATTTTTCTGAAGGGCCCAAGGCAACAATCATCTGAATATCCCTCCTTACAGAAATGCTGCCCTCTCTAAATGAGAGAGGAGAACTTAGTCAACATGAGACCTAAGAACAAACTCCCTGTGGGTTCAAGCCCACGAGATCCGGAGCACCCTCCCGCTGAGCAGAGTAACCTTCAGCAAAGGTTACCATTTTCCACTTACATTGGATCAAAAGTCCCTGAATGGCTCAATTTAAATGCTGATCACCGCAAAGGATTTTTAAGAAGTTGGGGGTTTTTCTCCCACCAATTTTCCTAGGTCACAAGAAGCATCTCCCTCTCAGAAGCATGGCCTGATTTTCACAGAAATATGACCAGATCTCCCAGTATTCACCATCTGACTGGGTGTGTAACTGGGTGCAGATGAGGGGAGCCAGCAGGGAGCCTGAGCACACAGATTTGGGCATGGAAATGAGTCAATATGTCAAGGTACTCTTAGTTTCACTTTGTCTATTCTTCTTTCTCCAAGGGAAACGGGAAAATCCAACAGGTCTGTGCAAGGAGGGCCAAGTCCTCTGCAGTGACTCCCTCCTTGCTCTGGCACTGCTCCACACTGTCACCTGTCCAGGGACAGCCTCCTCAGCAGAGGGGGACAGCTTATATGATGTTGGTTAGACAAGGAGCAACCAGAACATCTTTGCCCCATCTGCAACCTGGTTGTTGCCAGGGTCCTTCCTTCTGGGTGGGAAGCAGCCCTGTCAGCAAGAACCATGGCAGAGCCTTGGTGGCTGGGAGTCACCATCTCCCCACTGCCTCACTTTGTCTTTTGATTTTTCACTTTGACTCATTGCTCCCAGTCATCCCTGTCATCAATAATAAGAGTGCTGAGGCACATTTTACAAATGCATGTGCTTAATCATCTCGATATCTGAGAGGAGCTGTGTAGATAAGAAGAGCTTTTATCTCCTTTTCCCAGTGGCAGTGTGAAGCCTCCAGGGCTGCACAGGATGACTGCAGCCAGGTTCCAGCAGCAGCTTCACCCCCTTGTGCAAAGAGAGAGGAGAAAAGCCCTTCCAGTCTGCCCCGGGTGGATTTTACCTCATGCACGCTTCAGGATCTGGTGAGTCCCACCAAGTCTGTTATTGTAGACTCAAGATAACCTTCCCCACTTTGATGTAGCTCTCCTTGGCTCATCCTTACCAGGAAAGGGCCCAGCCAGCCTTCCTGGCTGCTTTGGTCCATGCCAGTCCCCCTGCCTGACGTGTGGCTCTCCTCGTCCCGCTGTGAAAGGCCACCCGTCCCCTCATCATCACTCCTTCATGTACAACAAATTGTTCTTATAACAGGAGAGCCCAGGCAGAATTCCCCTGAGAGTCTGAAATGACATTTCTCAGGATGTGACAATAAAACACCACTTGTGCTCTGCCTCTCATCTGTTCAGCCTTTCAGTTAAGCTTTCACCCTGTGCATTAGAGAAATGAGTCATCTTCACCATCTCTCATGCATTCGCATTCACAGCACCTTGCCTTAATCTTCAGTTTTCCACTATCACCTGAAATATATGCTCTTTAATATCTAATATTACTTTATGGGGAAAAACCACTAAAAATAAATCATAGTTATAACGAGAAGCTTCCAAAGACTCTAATCCTAAAATGCACTCCTATAATAGCACAAGGGAATCTCCATGCTCAGTATTAAAAGGATTATTTTTCAGTGCATCCCCAGTTTCCCAGCTCTTCATTTTCACCTGCAAATGACTCCATAGATTAACAGAGAGACAAAACTCAATCAAGCATGTCTGTCACTGCGATTATGGCCTGGCTGTAAAGCAATTTCACAGAATGGGAGAGGACCATGATATACCTACCACAGCTTAAAAGCCTTCTTCATTGCACCAGATTTACATAACTTTATTCAGTGGTGTAGATTAAAGGTTCAGGAAAAATTCATATTTGCCCATAGGGATGGGAAATGAGCAAAGCAGTGACACTGGAGGTAGTTTATCTTTTGAATTGGGTTTTGCACCTGCAGAATTTCCCTCTTGCTTTTTGGCAACACCGTGTGGCTTGCACAGGCCCAATAACTGTAAGGGACTATTTGTATATTTGACTTTTCTATCTAATAAAAAAATAATAATAAGTTGTGAAGTTTGAATTAGAGACCTCAGTGTATTTTGGTTTTGACTCAGGCTGTGGAATTTGATGGGGAAAATGTAGCCCTTAACTCTACACCAAGAAAATACAGCAAGATCCTTGTGGTCTCTGCTTGTAGATCTTCCAGAGTTACTATAGCACACCTTCAAAAAACCTCCCCTAAGGGCAATTTGAGAGCCATGTCCATCAATTCACATTGCATGTAGAGCCATTTGCAAATTCTGACATGCCCTCAAATCCGAAATCTGACTTGAAATTTCTTCTGGCAGTTTCTGACGGTTTAAGCAGGAATTGTGGACTTCTGAAATGAAAACTGAAATTCTCACCCTTGTGAAAGCACTAAGTGATGTGAGAGCTGACATGTCACCCATCCTGGCTCTGGAATGAGCCTTCGTGCTCATTTTACTGGGAAATGAGCAGGTGTGCAAAAGCTCCTGCTGAGCCCCTGCAGGACACAAGACACTCCAGCAGTGACAAGAACCTGCCCCAGGTCTGCAGAGCTGCTGGCTTCAGGTTGCTCTGGCACAGGCAGAGTGGTTGGGTGATGCTGCACCATGCTCCTGAAAGAAAACAGACACAAATCATAAAGTCATAGAATCATTTGGGTTGGAAAAGACCCAAAGATCATTGGGTCCAACCATTAACCTGCACTGCCCAGTCCACCACCAAACCTCGTCCCTAAGCCATAGCAGAAGTCTCTCTACACTGGGAAACTGAATATGCCTTGAAAACTCAAAATAGCCAGCCCTGATTTGGTCAAATCAATGCAAGCAAAAGTAGTGTGGAGACTTTCAAAAAGCTGATCACATTTTCTAAGGAATGGCTAAACCATGCCATTTTCAGAGAGAAAACCACAACAATTCTTGGTAGTGTGCAACTTGTTCCCATAAGGGCAAGGGAAAAACCCAGGGCCAGGGCTGTCTCTCCAGGGTAGCTGCTCAGGGGTGCTGATTTTTGTTCCTTATTATGAAATCTCTCTCTTGTTTTCTTCAACAGAATATAGAAATTTGATGCCATTTCATTTTGTCTTTCTGCCTAAATCCTGATCCTTCAAGGCTAAAGCTGAGCTCCCTGGGATGACTCTGGAGCTGAAACATGTAGCTAAGTACTTGGCTGAGTCAGTCCCTCTTGAAGTGTGGGGAGGAAGATATTCAGGCTTTCTAATCCAGCAGCACAGCAGGGAACTGCTTGTCTCTGCATGATTGTGTAATTGCATTTCAAAGAGAGAAGTGAGTTTCTCTATCCACATTGCACTAACAAATCTCAGAAGTCACTTTGGTCTTCCAGCCTAACTTTCATCATTATTTGTTATGGATAAAACAAAAGACACTTCTATTTCCATAGCTGACAAGCTTTGCCTCAGGACATGCATTTATTTTCCATGCTGTTGATCTCTTCCTCCCTGTATTGGGCTAATTCATCAGATTAATAAAGGACGATTTAGCTTCCTGCAGGGTGTTATTGATCTCTCAGGGAACGTGGCAGTTGTTTGCTATGCCACCTTTCCCCTGAGCAAAGGGGATGATTTTTAAATATTTCTAATGCTTGCAGGCTGCAGCTGGCTCTCACCAAGCAGCTACAGAGGAGCAAAAGGCAGCAGCCAAGGGGAAATGTAAAATTAATCACCTGAATCCCTCTTTCCCTGCCTTTGCACCCATCAGTGTGTCCACAGCACACAAATCCTCAGCAAGGAGGTGGGAGTGAGCACTTGGCCCCAACAAGAGGCTCCAGGATGACAAGGCACCTCTGGGTTGAGCTGGCACATGTTTCATCCTCCCACACCAGGCATTGTTTGAAACATGCAGGGCAGTTCATGGGTTATCAGGTCAGAAAGGGCCCCTGTACCAGCCTTGTCTCACACCCCGCCAGGGTCTGTTTCAGAAATCTTCGTGTGTCATCCAACACAGAAACAAGAGACTCTCCTCACCAGTGCTGGAACTCCTCCCTCTATCCCACCACAATCATTCCCTTACCTTCAGTGCTGGACGAGGAGCTTTAATTCTCCACCATCTCTCAGCTGTTCTCTGGCTCCCTGCTTGTCTGGGCAGCAGTGCCTGTCCTGCAAACACAGCCTGGCTCCTGACTTGCAGGGTGCAGGGCTTGATGTGTGACCTTATTAGCAAACAAACAAACAAACAAACAATCACTGTTTATTTGTGCCAAGCTAGAAAGCCCAAATATTCAGCCTCATTTGTGACTTCCTACCTCATTCTTCACCTTTCTTCTGGTTTTGTCATCTGTGGCTGCTTCTTTTTCTCCCCAAAACCACAGACAGAAGTGTTAAACTGTGACAGAGCAAGACCTGAGCCCCAGCAGAGCTAGACAGACACAGGCTCCCTTGCTGCCCCTGTTTGCAGCTCTGTTGTGAGGCTTGTAAATCCCCTGTCTTGAAATACACTCAGTATGTACTACATTAATTTTATATAATTCTAATTCCTTAATCAACAGTTTTGAAGAATCAAATATCTCTGTAAATTACAGCAACATTATTACCTTTAGCAGTCTAATTTGCAATCTCATTAAAAAGATATGAAGTTCTTTCCTGTAGCCCTTGAGTGAATGGAATAACTTGGAATAGGTCCCCATCCCTCATTAGTCACATGCTCCCATGTTCTGTTCTGTGTGTGTCTAGGTTTGGTGTAAAGCTGGGCTCTCCTCAGCTGCTTTCCAAGCTTGTTTCACTGCTGCCCATGTGTGATGGCCCAAGCACCAGTGACAATCGTTAAAACCCCTTCTGAGGGCAGTGTCACCAGTGTCAGTGATCAGAGGTGGCCTGGGCTGTGCTATTCCCTCAGGGTCATTGTGGGACACTCCACCCTGCAGTATGACCACAGCTGGCATTGGTTTCCCCCAGACACGACACATTTATTGAACGTTTCTGCAAGGATCAAGTGCCTTTTCTGCATCATCAGTGGCTTTTCTGCATTATCAAAAGATCTTTTTTGCAGGGCTCAGCTGGTACTTGATGAAATAAATCCCTTTTCTTCCCAATATATTCTGAAAATTACTGAGCTCTGCTTGTATAATTTTCCTTCCAATATAAAACGAAGCCCCATTTTCTCGAATATAGAAAAGTTTTGGAAGCAGAATTAGGGAAGTGTTTGCAAAGAAGGGTGGGGGCTGGTTTCCCCCAGGGGCTCTGTGTGGTTAAACCGGTGATCAAGGACCGACCCCACCCCTCGGCTGCCGCTGTCTGACCTCGCTCCCAGCTCCTGTCCAGGCACATTTCTCATCGTTATCCCTTAGCCCGGCACTTTCCAGCCCCACTTAACAAGGCTGTGTTTATTTATCTGATTTTTGGCATGACAGATGAAACAAAGCTATCCCAAACTTCAGTCCATAAATCCCAGTAAGTAGATTGGATGGACCTAGATTAAAAAGGAAAATGACTGCAGAGAACTTATTTTGGAAACAAAATGAAAGGCTTTAAAACTGATTTGCTGGTATGTCATTTGCTTGATGTCATCGTTCTATAAGTGGGTTATGATTGTTCTCACGAATGCAAAATGATATGCAAATATATCCATCACATCCTGCTGCTCCCAGTTTCATCTACCTCTTTCCTGGTCTTTTCTTCCCCTTCCCCTAGAGTCTCCCAGAAGCATTTGCCCCACCTGCATTTGTCCCAGAAGCATTTTGAGAAGCATTTGTCCCACTTGCAAGGGCAGGGACAAAGGAAGTGGAAAAGGCAAAGAAAATCACACTACACCTCTTCTGACACCTCGATGTGTTGTGATGGTTGATGTCCCTGTCACACAGTGTGCAGTTTCACTTCTGCCCTTGAAAAACACCTGAAAGACCATTGCCAGTATACATGGCAATGTATCTTTCTTGACAATTTTCTCTGGTTTTAGAAAACACAGAAGGTTTTTAGTCAGCCATCCTCCTCCAAGAGTGACAACTTCCCTGTCCCAGGTGTTTTGGAGCAAGCAGGGCTCACCAGGGCTGTCACAAAGTCTTTCTAAAAACAAAGAGCAATTTGTAGCACAAAACCAATTTCCCAGAAAGGGAAACCTGAGTGGGGTTTTTATCTCTTACTCTCCACAGTGCTACACATAATCTTTAGGATCCCCAGAACGAGACTGTGCTCGGGGTGAATCCCAGCTCCAAAGTGATGGAGTTTGTGCCTAGAGGTTGATATGGCAAATCTGCCCCTGGGAGAGCAGGTGAGGGGCTTGGAGCCCTGTGCTTGGAGCTGCTCTGCCCTCTCAGAGGGCTCCACCCATGGCAGGACTGGCCATGCCCAGGGCTGTCTGTGCCTGGGTGGGAGCTGCACTGGCCATGCCCAGGGCTGTCTGTGCTTGATGCCCAGGGCTGTCTGTGCTTGGGCTCCTGTGCTGGCAGCTCTGTGGGAAGCTGCTGCTGCTCCTAATTAAACAGCACAGATCCATTCCTGCTCATCAGCCTGGCAGCCCTGAGCCCTCCTCCTGCCTGGGGCTGGAATTAATGCTGCTGCTGCAGCTGGAAACGGCAGATCAGGTGTACACTGACTACCATTAAAAGGCTTTAAATTGGAAAAAGAGCTGTGGGTGGTGGAACAGGGGAGGGTGCCAGGGTTAGGTGGAAGCATGTCACCCATCTGAGGTCCCAATGACATCCCATTGCTCCCCTCACCTGCTCCTCTTGGTGGTGAGGGTCCCCTGTACTGCTGTGCCACACCACAGAAGAGCACAGAATCAGTGGATTAAAACACGTTTGGGCCAGGTGGGAGCACCCACATGCCTCCCCCGGGGAGGGCAAGTTGGACACTGCCCCTTGCAACACAGTGTTTTTGTTGCATCACCTGTGGAGACCCCTTTGGGGGCCTCTGATGGGCCATGACTCTGCTGTCCTTCACGTGGGTTCAGCTTTCCTGGGGTGAAGGGGCCAGAGCTGAGCCCTGCACAGCAGAGGATGGGCATTCACTGCCTCTCACAGAGGCTTTTTCACCTCCTCCTCCCCTGCTCAGTGTGAGCCCCAGCTGAGAGCCCCGCGCTGTGCTCTCCACCCCAAGGTGCTAAACCTGATTCCTCTGTGAGCCATCCTTTTGTCCCCAGACCCGAGTTTATCTTACCTCCATCAGCCAGCAGTTCAGGGCCTCAGTCAGAGGCCTTTCAGGGTGTGGTGATCTTCTCTGCAGCTTTTGGAATACAGGTTTGCTCCAGTAGGCATGAAGATGCCCACATGGAGATGTTTAAGCCATAAATTATAACATTCAGTCTCTGACAGACCTTCCATGAAGAACAGAGCAGCTCACAGGGAACACAACCAGATGTCCATTGATCTGCTCTCCTACTCACCTTTCTGGGAGGGTGGGAGGGCAGGCAGAGCAGGGAACTCACAGCAGCAGGACCATGGAAGTCTGGAACAAGGTGCTGAAGTCACTGACCCTTGGTGCTGTCAGGAAGAACCAGGAGAGGGAACTCAGCCCCTCAGCATTTCAGGCCAATGCTGGGGACCCACACATGTGGTAGCCACGGAACACAGGGACAGCAGAGTTACAGTCCCAGTTCAGCATCATGGATGCTGGAGTCACAGGGACTGAACAATTCTCAGATAAAATTTTCTTCTGAAACATTAGCATTGACAAAGATCTTTGTATGAATTATGGAGTATTATTTTCTTTTTAATTGCATTGATTTACACTGAAAGCTTTCAACATCAGCCTAATAATTATTGTAAACCAATTTGTCATCAGGAATACAATAAAGTATTATCTGAGCCAGTGCTTACAAGGAGGTGATTCTCCTGCATCAGAGGAAATGGAAGGAAATAAGAAGCTACACTTAAAAATGCCAGAGTGTGCAGCCAGATTGCTGCAGTTAGGGCAGAAATTATGTGAATGATTGCCAATAAATGTGATGGTAGGAAAACCCTTCAGAGCCAGCAGTAGTGTTAATTTCTGGAGAAATGCCCCGAGGGTGGCCAGGGGCTGACATCCACCCTGCCTGACCTGCCCTGGCTGGGTCAGGGCTCTCCTGCAAGGGTGTGGAGGGGACCTGTGTCCCTTTGCTCCTCCCCAGAGCTGAACCAGGGAATGGCAAGTGTGTGGCCATGGCTGGTGTGGCTGCTGGTGGCACTGTGGCCTTTCTGCCCTGTCACTCCCTCCCTCCTGCTCACCCACTGCGATGACATTTCTGCTCACAGAGAGAACAGCAAACACCTTTTGTAAGGAAACTTCACACTGCTCCAATCCCTTCCCTCACAGAAGGTCTGACTATTTAAAATCAGCACCAAAAAAAGCCTGGCTAGAGGCATGGAAAATTCTAGACAAAGCAATTGCAGCCTGAGCCAGCTCTGAGACACCCTGGCAAAGGGAGAGCAACACGAGACATGTTCCCTGCAGCTGCTGGGCCAGGGCTGACTCTGGGGGACAGGCTGGGGGTCCCCAGAGCCTGGAGAGGAAACGAGGTGTGCTCTGAGCCCCACATACCTGCAGGGTGAGGAGAGGCAGCAGAAGGGAGCTGTACCAGGGTTTGAAGGTGTTGAACTCCTGTGGCAGCAGGTGCTGCAGTGCACCTTATCTGTGTGAGATCTCCCAGCAGAGCGTGCACAGCCCCAGCCTGGAGCAGGCCCCACACTGCTCCCCTTGCCACAGCACACGGGTTTTATGTTTTATCACCACTGCAAAATTTCCACTCCACCACCAGTAAAGCAGAATGGGCTTCACTTTGCAGTGATCCTGGAATGAGCACAGTGGTTTGTAGGGGTGGGAGGAAAGTCTGACCTGACTCAGGGTGTGATCTCAGGGATGTTTCCAGGGAAAGGGACATCCCAGGGCTGGAGGGAAGGCACAGCCCTGTACCTCCTGCCCCAGGAGCTGCCAGCTTCACGCAGCAGGGCACAGAGTGCTCAGCATGGGGACAGGGACACCCCAGAGTGACAGCCCCGCCCTGGGTGCAGGGCTGAGACCTCAGGGGTGTTCCTCCTCCTGTAGGGAAACCCTTGCATTCCACAGATCCATTGGTGCCTCGGGGTTTTCATTTGGTTTCCCTGATCCACAGCTCCCCTGGGCTGCCCAGCAGAAGGCTGAGATGTGATTTGAGCCAGGAGGAAACAGCAGCACAGGAATATCTGCCATGGGGCTGGGCCCTCCTGCCTTCACCACAACATTCACTTCAGCCTCCAGCCTTCATACAAAGTATCATCAAATAATTTACAGGAGGTGTCAGCTGCAGGCCACAGCCAAAAGGAAGGTTTATTTAAGACACCGTGTGGATTGTTATACAAGATCCTGATGGATTATTCCTATCTGAGAATTTACAGATACTGCAGGAACATGGCCAACAATTTGGATTAGTTGAGATTAAACTCAGGCTGAGTTGGTTTTGCTCCCTTAGGAAATCTCAGCCCTAGGTCTACAGATATTTTTTGAAGGCGAGACTTAGACAAAAACAACTTTTACACTTTCCAGCAGGCACCTGAAGTACTTTTCCATCAATCACCTTTGATATACAGAGGCAGAAGTGTGAGCTACTTCATTAAGAGCCCTCACACATAACTGGGTACATTTACATATTAATCAGACAGCTGAGCTGCTAATCTTTCTATCTTATATGCTTCTGTAACCATTAGTCAGAGCCAGGTGATGTTAAATACTCCAGGTAGCACCAAGTGCTCTGAAATCAAGAGGAGTGTGGATGACAGGGGAAGGCTCAGATTTACAGTGCTCCAAGCACTGTCAGCTCTGCCAGGGAACATAAATACACATATCTAACAGATTTAATCCAGTGGGAGCCCTGAGCGAGGTGAGCAGGTACCCCACTGCCAGGAGACCCCAGAGATTCCCACAGAAATAAAGGCTGGTCCCAGTTCTGCCTCCTCCAGGCTCTTTGCTCCTGTCTGAGCAGTACTGGGCACCTGGCACAAGACCCTGGCAATAAAGGAGGACAGAGAAGGTGTCTCCCTCCAGCCCTGACAGCCACAGCCCAACCCTGCTTGTCCCTCCAGCTGCCCCACATCTTAACCCAGGGCTCGAGTGGGGTGGGAGGACTCAGCTCCAGTTCTTACCACAGAATCACAGAATTCAGATTTCACCTTGTTCCCACCCCCTGCCATGGGCAGGGATGCCTTCTTTCAGAACAGGTTCCTCAGGGCCCTTGCAGGGATGGGGCAGCTACAGCTTCTCTGAATAACCTGTGCCAGGGCCTCACCACCCTCACAGGGGAGTATTACTTCCTAATATCTCACCCAGACCCACCCTCTGACAATTCAGCGCCATTCCCCCTTGTTCTGTCACTGCAGGCTCTTGTCAAAAGCTCCTCTCCAGCCAGAAGGTGCTGGCAAGTCTCCCTAGAACCTTCTCCAGGCTGACCAGCCCCATCCATCTCTCAGATGTCTCCATAGGAGAGGGGCTCCAGGCCTCTGAGCACCTCCCTTTGCTTTATTTTCCATCTGGGCAGGGGAGTTGACTCCCCCTGTCCCCTTCTGTGAGAGCAGGAAAGGGCTGAGCTGCAGCTCCCTTGGGAAATCCAGGCCTGAGCAGGAGGGGTAACAAATAAAGGGATTAAGAAAAGCTTAACTGTTTTTCTCTCCATCATACTTGCACTCCAGACACAAATAAGTTAAAGATGACAGTATCAGACTTCAGTGCTTGCAAACACAGCACAGCTGCTTTGCAGCTCTGGGCAGAGGGCTCAGAGCTGCTGCTCTTGCCGTGCCCAGACACTTCTTGCTCTTCCTGCAGGCTTTGATGGCAGCTGATGTTGCTCTGTGCCTGAAATATTTTAAATGGCTAAGCCAGCCCAAGTGTCTTGGCAGGGAAGGAGTGTCCTGCAGATAGCTCACAGCACTATTTCTGGACTGTTCTATAAATACACCTTTTGTCTGGAACCTGCCCTCAGAGGCAAAAGCCAAACTCCTGCCCCGCACCTCACCTCACCTCTCCTTTTTGCAACTGGCCTCCTTTCTTCCCTAAGCACAATTCCTGCTGGATTAAAAACTGTTTCTCCCCAGATCCAGCTCTGGAGGGAGCTGGGGGTGGGCAGGAGCCCACCCTTCACCCAGGGCCTGCTGAGTGTGAGCTGCAAGGAGCTTTAGGTGCCTTTCCTGGGGAGAGGGGCTCCTGCTGCCCCTTCCCCAGCCAGCAAACCAATCCATTTCGGGGGCTACAGGACTGTCCCAGCAGGGCTGCCCCTGCAGCTCTGGGGCCCTTGACTCACCAATCCCGAGATGCTGAAACCCTCCCTCCATGTCCTGGGGCACGGACACAGCACAGGGCACATCCTGGACCCCACACTGGGATCACCACGGGCACAGCCATGGGGCAGCACAAACCCCACAGCTGCAAAGTCTCACCTGGGATCAGGAAATTCGTGTGTCCACTGCTTCCCTCATCCTCTGCTCTGCAGAGGCAGAGCCCAGCCAGGCTCCTGCTGCCTCCTCCCTCTGGGACACCGGGATTTACCACCAGCAGCACCTCCTGCTGCACAGATTTACACAGCCCAAAGCCTTATTTACACTTCAATTCTGTCACTGCTCCGTGCACAAATACAAATCACGTCGCTTTCCCCAGACATTCTTGCCAGCAAAGCTGCTCAGGTTTTCCCCCAGGCATTAAAAAGTGAAGTGCTGCCATACCAGCAGCCAGATATTAAAAATAAATAAATTGGGAAAAGATGCAGCAGCTCTGATTGAAGATTACCAGGTGTTTGGATTTACAGAGATAGTGCTTTAACCTAAGCACCTGAGTGACTGATTACATTTATAAGACTGTTCATCTGCTTTGTACTTGAATTAGATGTTGCACATTTAAACACCTATCCCCAGGTGAGTTCTGGGCCTTTTTGGAGCTCTGGCATGAAAGCAGCAGACAGACAGGAGTCACAGGCCAAGCAGTGGAAGGTGGTGATCACTCACTGAGTGCATCCTCCTGCCTGGTGCTTTCAACACACTTTGGAACAGAAATGCAAATATCTATTTTTTATTAGTGACCCAGCACAAACCACTTCAGTCTGACCACAGATGCAGTGAGCAGTTCATCAGAACAAACAGTTATTCAGGTGCCTGAAAGGCTGCAGAAACCTAGAGCAAGAACAAAGCATTTTTTAAAAAAATCCACTTTTTTTCTTTCCCATTCCTGCACCATCAAGAAAGATCACAAAACCTTTGCAGACTTTTATCACAAGGCCAGAACACAGCAGGCTTCCTCTGCAGCCAGTGGGGTCCTGTGCCAAGAGGGTGGGAGCATCCACACCCAGGCTGCAGGGCAGGGAAAGCAGGACAGCTCTGTGGGATGTCCTTGCCCTTATTCAGGAGAGCGACTCCCGCTCGGTGCTCCCGCCCCAGCCCACAGATCCGTGATCTCGGCTTCTCTCACACCGGGTTTTTAGGCTGCCCTGTACAGGCCAGTCCCCACCCTCATTTCTGCACGGAAGACAAACACAGAGCTCCGCCGTGTGGCAGAGAAACAGCAGAGAGGAGCGAAGGCTCCCAAAGGAAACAGGACAATTGGCAGTCCCCAGCTTCCCTCGAGCCATTCCCTGCCCATCTGCCCCGAGTTGTGCAGCCCTGGCACGTCCGTGCCCCTGAGCCAGGGGAGTCCCACCAGCCTGTGGAGAGCCCCCAGTACCAGGGTGCTGCTGCTTGTAGGGATGTGCCCCAATACTGTGAAATTCCAACTTCTGTGTTCTGCTGTGCTGGTCAGATGTATGCAGAACCTTTTCAAGTGGAATTCTAGTTTTAATTTGCACATGAACTTTCAAAGTTGCAGAAGGTGGGGGGTTTTGTGATAGAATGAAGGAAATCACAGGAAATGACAATTTAGATGGGAGGCTCCAGGTGGCCTCCAACAGTGTTTCAGGGAATCACAGACTTCACCACTAGTGAAAGATACTGAATGATCTGAGAAAATCTGTTCAGTGGCTTGGACACCAACCTGGCCCTGGAGATGTGTGACCATCAGACACCCCGCCCATTCCCGGAGCTCAGCCTTCTGTCAGCACTGAGAGAGGATCAGGTTTCTGCTGAAATTCCTCTGTGGAGTGAAACCAGCAGCACCTGCTGAGCCAGGACCAACCCTCTCCCCACACGGGTCTGGGTGTTCACATCCACACTTCCACCCACAAACAGCTCTCAGAGGGGACAACACAAACGTGTGGCCCCCCTGACAGCCCAGGGAAGTGTGTACATGAGTTCAAACCCCCATCCCTCCATCTCTGCTGCACCCAGGGCACTGCAGAACCTTCCCTGTCCTGCTGCAGGGAACGGCCCAGCTCAACACAAAGGGTTTGTCGTGGGCTGTTGAGAACTCGCCTCTCAAAGCACTTCATGAGCCCCTCCGAGGGGGCACACTGCCCTGCACAGCTCAAGGAGGGCAGCGAGGAGCAGTTCAAATCATTCAGAGGAATGATAATTAATAATATTGAACTGCTGTTTCAGAGAAGATGGACACCCCACATGTCTGACACCAGGCAGGAGGCAGAGCCTGAGGAGGAACCACACGGTGGCCAGGCTGTCAGCCAGGGCCCAACATGCTCAGAGCATCTTTGCTCCCCAGATGGGAGAGTGCAAACGACACCTGGGGCTGTGTGAATGTTTGTGGCTGCTCCAACATCAGCCTCATCCACCCACACTCACCCTGCCCAGTTAGCACAGCTCTGATTATACATCACTGAGCTGTGGTTTGGCTCCATGGACACCCCACACGATTCATTTCTGGGAAATGAATGAGACATGAACAGCAAATCAAATTCAAAAAGAAAAGAAGAAATTGGACTTTCCTTGTGAGTAGAGATTAAGAAAAAACTAAAAGACATGTCTTTTGAACTTTACTAATGGATCAAGTGGCCTAAACTGAACACTGTTAACTACAGGAACAGCATGTGAAGAGATGATGCTGCTAAACTGCCTAAATCCACGAAATCTGCAGCTCTGTCACAATCTGAGACAAATCAGTGGTGTGCCAGAACAAACACGAACAGCCCATTTCTCTCTGGTTAGCTCGACAAAAATCCCAGGAAAATCCAACACAAATAGCTGATATTGCAGCATTGGCACTCTCTGCTCTACAGGGCTTCTTTTCTTTCTGTCTGATCTACAAATCCAACCCAAGTGAGCCAGTGAACTCTGCAGTTAAAAGTCAGTCTGAAGAAGATGAAGCATTTAAAGGTTAAAAAAAAATAAATAAAAGAGAGAATGTGTAATGAAAGCAGCTTTAAATAGAACATGTGCTTCTTTTACTTCACAGCACTTCAACAAGCTGCTTTCAGCACATGCAAGCTACTGAGATGAGCAAGAAAAAAAGAGTCCCTAACAAGGAAAACGACCAATAGTCCCACTCTGTAGATTTCTGCAGTTACGAGCATTTCCACAATAAGCTTAAACTGTAACACCATCAGTCCCCCAGACAGGATGGAAGTGACAAGATTCTGTGTTCACTGACAATGCCACTTCCCTAATCCACGCTACATTTCACACAGCACTTTGATTCTTGTCTGTAATGGAAGAGTTCAGTTAAAAAAACCACCCCAAGAAATCTGCTTTTCAAGATTCAGAAGATTACAAACTGGCAAGAGAAATAATGGAAAGACAGTTTTTGTCAGTTGATACGTAAGAACACTTGTGTAGAAGACAGCTCAGTGTTTTAAGATGAACAATACAAAGCGCAGGCTAAATATAAGATACACCACATCTTTAAGTGCTTTTGTGCATGATATGACAAACAAGTGGATGTGGTTTGCTTTTCTGCTCTTGGTGGAGTACAGCACTTTGAAAAGAAGAAAACAGAATTAAAGCCTGTGAAGAGTGCATTAAAATAATAAGAGATGTGTACATGGGTCGCTCAAGAACTGTGGCTTAACTGCTTTTCACCAAGCAGCAGCCAATTGCAAGGCTCCCCTGGCAGCCACATGGGGTGGGAAATAGGGCCAGGATTTAGGGCTGCAGCTCACAGCATGGAACCCCCAGGGCAGCTCGGGGTGGGAGCTGAAGCCCTGAGCCCACCCAGCTCTCTCAGGAGCCACAGCACAGTGCTCACCCCATCCCACAGTGCTCAGCCCCATCCCACAGGGCTCACCCCCACCCCACAGTGCTCACCTCCACCCCACAGCCCAGGCCCTACAAATGGCACAGGGGATTTAGGAACAAAAGTTTTAGGGCCCAGGACTGAATGAAGAGTCTGGAGAAGGGCTGGATGAGCACAAGGAGACTGTGCTGAATTCCTGAGATATCTGAGCTGTACCCCAGCCCCAGATGGGAACAAGCTGCTGCTGCTGCTGTGGGCACGGATCTCCCAGCTGCCATCACCCACCCCAACAAACAGGAAACTCTGCCAGCTCACTCACCCACCTTCCCAAGCCT
The DNA here is from genome assembly GCA_013399915.1 of Illadopsis cleaveri. Classification (NCBI taxonomy): domain Eukaryota; kingdom Metazoa; phylum Chordata; class Aves; order Passeriformes; family Timaliidae; genus Illadopsis; species Illadopsis cleaveri. The sequence continues at coordinate 289,690 of VXBB01022885.1, forward strand.
TGTATCACTTGAATGCTTTCACAAAGCAACTACCAACTTCACATCTCTTTCCTCATTTGAGATGTTCTAGGCCTCCAGAGGTTTTATTACTTTTACATTTGATTTTATAAGGTTCCTTTAAATAGCTTTTCTGCAAGTGCAGAATTCAAGCTGTTATCAGCTGAACACAACTTTCACTGGTTAAGTTGGTAACTGCAGCTTTTTCTTCAACAGAAACAGCTAATAAACACAAACCAGGATGACTTTTCCTCTTATTTTCCAATCTAAAAATTGCTGAGAAAAGCTCAGCAGAAATGACATGATCAGCTTTGGGAAGCACAATGACAATAAAGAACCATCCACACTCTCTGAAGGACAGGGATATTTCCTGTCAGCCATCCAAGCACTTGAACATGCTTTGGATCATTTTTCTGGGCACAGCCAGAGCTCCTTACCACTGTACTGCCACTGTGATTTACATCCATAAAACCTGGCAGCAGCCACAAAAAACCACAACAAAAAGCAGCAACTGGATCTCCAGTTGGAAGGCACCATTTACAACTGCTGTAACAACATCTAACTGGTAAAAACCTTAAAGAAATATGAAAATTGAGATTTAATCAAGGAAATAGATTCAAGAAAGATCAGCAACATGCAGAAGGGATACAGGAGAGAAGGACAGCTGAGGAAAATGACAGGCACAATTCACATGGAACTGTTACTTTAAAAATAGAATTATTATAGAACAGTATTGTCCTGCATTACCTTGTTTTCCAAGTACGTGTCATCATCCACCTCCATCAAAAATATGATCCCTTTTGGATGCCAACAAACATATGAAATTAAACAACCTCAGGACAAGAAATTACACAGGATTATGAAAAATGAGGCAATGGCATAAGGTACATTTCAGTATCACAAATTGGTCAAAGAATATTAAATTAAAGCAGCTAAGTAGGAATAGAAATATTTTTAAAGAATCAATTTGTGTTTTATCAAAAGAATTCTGAAGCACAAATTCACAATTTTGACAAACGGTTCAAAGAACAAATCCTTGACAATCATCAGGCTATATTTAAAAAAAAAAAAAGTATCTCTAGGTAAAAAAGCAGCAAAGCATTGTTGTGAATCAAAGCAGCTCAAAAATTCCAGTAGGGGTAGGAAGTTAATTGTAATTGTATTGCTGTTCTGAAACCCCAATAAGGACATTGGGTAAACTGGGGGGACAACAGGGGGGACAGATTTTCAAGAGGATTTTTAGTTATACTGAGATTAAAGATGGGGATTTGGGACCTCTAACACAGGAATCAGCATCACACCAACCAATGGTGAAAAAACCCAAACAAACAAACAACAGTCATCACTAGCATCTTACATATTGTCTTTGGTTGTTTAATATCAAGAAATACTTTTTACAGAATATGTGGAGACTATTCCTTTGAAATTCATTCTGTGTCAATACCTTCCCTGTGGCCTCTCTGGTAAACCAGAGGACAAGCTTTACTTTCTCTGAATAGTTTGCTCTTTTCTACATTTTTATCATATCTCTCTTCCAATTTCTTCCATTTACAGAATTGGTACCAAAATGGTTTAACTTGAACAGATTTTACATTGTATAGTGAAGGTATTTTTCTTGCATTATAAACTCAGAACCTACTAAAACAATTTTCCACAAGATACTATTGAACTTACAGCAGGATTTAGAGACAGGAATAATGAACATTTGCAATAATAAGAACTAAAATAAAAACCAACTAAAACTCCTAAAGTTCCATTAGCAAGGATTAAAAGTGTTCTCTAAGATTTTAAAATGACTGCTTTAAAAAGTCTTGGAGCAGAAAGGAGTTTTCCATGTTTGGGGTTTTCCCCTCGTTCCCTTGTCTGGCCAATGAAACTCAGAATGTTTACCAGGTTTATGATCAATTTAAGGGATGGAAAAGAGCTTACACATTGAATGGCATTTCCACTGGACTATGTACAGCATCTCCAATGGTCAAAGAATCAAAAGCATTCTGAGTAAAATCAGATCATAGTTATTAGGAAAAAGAAACCAACAGAAAGGTTATTAATACACCTTTAAAAAACATAACACAAAAATAATTAACCACTGCTTTCTTGGCATGTAAAAGTTCTATACAAATTTTAAAAATTTTATTTGCAGGTACTAACCTCTTCAAAAGCTCACTCTGTATTTACACTAATTCTTTTAACAAGTTTATCTCAAATTAAAGCATATTTAAAACAATCATGATTGCATTAACTTTTCTGCTTTAAATTATTACCCAATTAGTGCTTTATTCACATTTTAAAAACTTGTACAATTTATTACAAATATAAAACAGTGCAGTTTTTCATACATTATCCCAACTCTGAGACAAACACTTAAAAGACATGGAAAAAGATTTTGATTTCTATAAACATAACATTTGCATTACTCATACCCCTTTCTTCACTGTCCTCCCATAACCCCAATTTAAAAAGATCAAACATACAACATACTGTAGGTTTATTTTTATTCAAAAAGTTACTGTCTCAAGACATAAATACAAATCAGAAAACAGTACAATTAGGACAATAGAATGTGGAGGACAACAGGTTAAGGTAAATATATAAAACATTTTTAGCTGGTTGAAAACAAAGCTGTAAGAACTGCTTTCACAAAGAAACACTCCTTCAAGAGTAAGAAAAATCAACTTAAGTTTAAAATCATATATACAGTCCTCTCAGCAGTTCTATTAAATGCAGTGGTGTGGAAAACAATATAGGCAGTATTTTAGACATGAGAGTATTTATTTATGTAAAATGAGTTAGGCAGATCTAGTTGGATTTTGTTGTTACCCCATGACCTAGTAAAATAATTCTATTTTATCATGATCCTTTAGATAACCTATGGTTTTTGGCTACCACAGCCCAATGTTTCATTTCTGAGTCTAAAAACAGGAAGCCTTTTTGTGTTCACCCAGTTGGGGAGATTCTATTGCAAGCGTATTAAGGCATGGAATGATTAAAATAATATACCTCAAGAACTGAGAGACAACTGACAAAAAATATACATATGTAATATAAGTTAATATTTCCTTTAAAATGATGTCTAGCTGCCTAAGCCTTGCAAAATGAGTCAATGTCAAAATGGCATAGATCCACTTTCTGTTTTAGACCAAATTTAATTTATTTGTGAATGGACACAAAATGAAGTTTAAAGCTTAGCTTTCAAAGAATATTATGGGTTGTTTATGAGTTTCTATTATCCAATCTAATTTACATATAGAGGAAATGTACTGTAACCTGTTAGAAGTATCTTTAACCTGAAGACTGCTTGCAAAGACAGATAGATAAAACAATATAAAATACAAATTTAAAAATCATTTTTAAAGCATGAATTCTCATGCTCTTCTATTTTAAACATTGTTAAACTTTCAATATATTTCTGAAACCTCATAATTTTAAGTTGGAATTTAAAAGTAAGAAAAAACTAAACAAACTGCGCAATTATAAAATCAGCACCAATTTATATATATATATAATTTTATTTAAAATTTAGATCCCTATTCCCACACTCTAATAAGCTGTATAATTTTTGTTTAGAATTTTTCTGCAAACATACTACAATAAGCTTCTTTTATTTGGAGACAAAATACAGTGGCACTACTGGAAGGAATTTCACAACATTACATTTTTCTTAAAGGACAAGCAAACTTTCAGGGTTGGTAATGGGCAAGCAAGAGTGAAATTGTTATGTTCTGTAGCTTATAGCTTATGGACCTTTCTGAGAAGGCTAACATGAAGCTTTTGGAATAAAAAGTGTATTTTAGATTAAAAAGCTGTTAAAATTCTGCTTTATGTACTTTTTTCCATGATTAATTAATACAAACCTTCTGTTGCTGAAGTTTGCATTTAATTGAAAATACTGACAACTCTTCTGGTTCGTTCTATCACTGTGAGAAAACCAATCCCTCTCTTACAGTTCATGGACGTGACCAGCAATCCAGCAGAGCTCATGATTATTTATTTACTACAGCCAGCAAATGGAGAGAGAGGGGCTCAAATCTGTACCAAACACCTCTCAGACTGGTAAGATTAAAACTCAGAGGGAATACTTCTTATGATCCAGAAATGAACTGATAGCACATAAATAAAATATTGATTTTTTTTCCCCAACAAAAAGTGTAACTTATCCTCAAATTGTTTACTTGTCCTTTACATTTCTTTTTTCTTTCAGGCAAACAAAACTGCCCCTTCAATGCACTTGATCTTGAAAGCATGTCATTCTCCTTAGAGAAAAATCTGTTCAGAATTTCACTGTATCTACCACAATTTTGTATTGAAAAACTTCCTCTTCCACTTAGAAAATGACTTCACCACTGATTTTTTTGCTGCTCTGGTATTAAAACATTGACACCCCAAGAACCTAAAAAAAAAGTTAGAAATGGTGTCAATTTGTAGTCTAATACACATTTAACAAATAACAAAGCAATTAATATATAATTTAAGACACTTCAAGATACATTAAGGCATCATTAAGTTTATTTTTCTTCCAAACCAGATTAACCACACTTCTGATTTAGGTAATACGAAAAGGGCTCCTCGCTCATTAGAAATAATTTTCTCACACTTGAAATTAACTAGATCCAGTAGGAATAAAGTCCGTGTTTTAATTATTTTAGGTAATAATTGCAAAAGAATTTTTAGTTAGGTACCTAACTCAAACTTCTTTAACAATGACATTCTATTGGCATTAACCTGAAATCAAGTGTGTTATCACCAGGGACAAAACACTCCAGACTCTGGCTGCTGCTGCTGTGTCTGTGGTCACACAAACCACAGAAACCACATCAAATCTATATATACAGGACACAAATCTAACATTTCCTGGGAAATGCATCTACTCTGTCAGGAAGACAGTGAAAAATCAAACAATCATCAGGTAAAATCAAGCACCTCTACTTCAGGAGATTGTGTAAGTAGGGAAAGAAAAAGCTTTTCTGAAACAAAACATCAGTTTCCACCTCCCATGTGAGAACAAGCCCTACAGTCTCCTATGCCAATGGAAGTATCTGTGACCTCTGATGTGCCAGAAAAACCCCAGATTTTGTGCCTGTCCTAGCTTTTATAGGACTTTAGAAAATCAGCAAGAGCCTAAACAGACTAAATTTCCCTGAACCTGAGCACTGCTGTTCATATTTATCTGTTTACAAACCAATTTTTACTGTTCTTTGAATTACATTCACTTTGGGTGCCTCCTACAATAGAGCACACAGGGCTCCCTCTGGTGCCAGCAATAACTGGCACATCAGAGTAAAGTCTGATCATAAACCATGTGTATCTGAATAAATTAAACAGCTTTATTATGTCTACACATATTAAAAACAAGTGCAACAACTCCAAGAATAAGAGACCTCTGAAATAAATTATATGAATAAAGCAAATTAACTTTATTCTGAGAATTGTCTGCACTATGAAATGATGTTTTAACACTGCACACTGACTGCTGGATTCAGCTCTCATTTCATGTGTTATTCTGAGAATGGTTTGCATGTATGACATGATGCGTGGACACTGCACAGTGTAGGCTCAGCCCTGGTTTCTGTGTTACTCTGAGAATTGTGTGCACTATGAACTGATGCCTGCACACTACACACTGCTGGGTTCACTCTGGTTCCTGTCTTACTCTGAGGTTAGTTCCCATGTATGAACTGATGCTCTGACACTGCACACTGTAGGTTCACCCTGGTTCTCATGTGCCCGTGTCACCCTGCTGTGCCCCATGAACTGATACCTACACACTGCACACTGACTGCTGGGTTCATCCTGGTTCCTGTGTTTCTCTGAGGATGGTTCCCATGTATGAACTGATTCTCTGACACTGCAGGTTCACCCCGGTGCCCGTGTCACCCCAGTTGCTGTGTTTCTCTGAGGATGGTTCCCATGTATGAACTGATTCTCTGACACTGCAGGTTCACCCCGGTGCCCATGCCCCCCTGCTGTTCCCGTGCTGTCTCCCCACCGTCCCCGTGCCCAGGGTGGGCCGTGGCACAGCACTGTGCCCTATGAACTGATGCCTGCACACTGCCGGGTTCACTCTGGTTCCTGTATTACTCTGAGGGTGGTTCCCATGTACAAACTGATGCCCTGACACTGTAGGTTCCCCCCGGTTCCCGTGTCACCCTGGTGTCTCCCCGCCGTGCCATGCCCAGGGGCGGCGGTGGCGCGGTGCTGCTGTCCTGTGAAGTGATGCCTGCACACTGCCGGGTTCACTGTGGTTCCTGTGTTACTCTGAGGAAATTTCCCAGGTATGAACTGATGCTCTGACAGTGTGGTTCCTGTGTTCCCGTGTCACCCTGCTGTTCCCGTGTCACCCTG
>VXBB01022885.1:296060-355339 GCA_013399915.1 Illadopsis cleaveri
GCCCCCGCGCGGCCGCGGCGCGCACTGCGGGCGGGGGAGCCGGCGCGGTCGGGGCAGGGGAGCGCTGCCCAAAGGCCCCGAAGGGCGCTCAGATCTGTAACCTGCAACCCGCACAAGGTCTCAGCACTGCCACACTAAAACGGGACTGGGACCTCACAGATCAGTCCAGGAAAAATGGAGAAGAGCAGGGGAAGAACTTTTGTAAACCAGAAGGTCAGAGAACAGGTGAGAGATTTTCTTGGTGTTACTTCAGGAACAGAACACACAACAGCCAGACACACAACCTAACTGATTCATTGGTACTAAAGCAAAGCCCTACTGGTACAAAATATATGGATTTGCATTTAAAACAGTATTTAGGACTTCTTTCTCCCATAAACAAGAACAGGTTCACGCTGCAACAATACTGTAAAAAAATACATAACCATCTTCCAAATTCCACCAAGCTGTCCAAGATTCCCAGGAAGCCTTGTTGTACTGTCCTCTGCTGGCTTGCTGCAGCTTGTTATTTCCAGTGTAATTTTGTACCAGCTACCCAAGGTCAAAAATGGCTGCATACTTTACAAGTGGTTCAAGACAGAAGGAATCCCTCATGCAGATTTTTAAAAGAGAATAGAGACTGCAGATTTACCAAGTCGGATAAAAGGGCAACTGCAAGCAGAAACTACAGACTTCGGATGTTTTGGACCTAAAACTTCATATGGAAAGAAAAAATACCTCTCATCTCTATAAACAGATTATCTGTATTATCTCTTATTTTCTCAATTATTTTACTTATGTACAAAAGTAATTATGCCAATTAAAAAAAAAAAANGTGGTTCCTGTGTTACTCTGAGGAAATTTCCCAGGTATGAACTGATGCTCTGACAGTGTGGTTCCTGTGTTCCCGTGTCACCCTGCTGTTCCCGTGTCACCCTGNAAGGAATCCCTCATGCAGATTTTTAAAAGAGAATAGAGACTGCAGATTTACCAAGTCGGATAAAAGGGCAACTGCAAGCAGAAACTACAGACTTCGGATGTTTTGGACCTAAAACTTCATATGGAAAGAAAAAATACCTCTCATCTCTATAAACAGATTATCTGTATTATCTCTTATTTTCTCAATTATTTTACTTATGTACAAAAGTAATTATGCCAATTAAAAAAAAAAAAGAAAAAGAAAAACACAAGATGCAAACCATCTAATGCTGACATTTGGTAATGACATCAGAGTCACTGAACTAAGCTCAGCACAACAGGAAACTTGCCTTTAATATTGTGTATGCACATTCCTTTATTTTTCTAATGCTTTTGCTACCAGTCTCTGCAAGGGTCTTTTCCATAACAGATGTGTTTCCTGCTCAGAATCACAGGCTTTAAATTTTTACACATTAAGATATAGATATTAAGAATAAGAATCCTATAAATTGGCAGGGAACACTGACTATCCTAGAATGTATGGAGCTGAATTACTGCACCAGTCAGTCAAAATAAGCTAACAGTGAACCTGAAGATTGCATTCTTTCCATTTAAAATCTGCAGTCAGGCAGTATGGCAGCTTTAGGACTGATTTCCATTATTTCCCCTCACATAAGTGAACCTACCGATTCATCCATGATTGAGGCAGGGTCAAAGAAATCTGGTTTTAGTTCCGTTCTTTCTCTCCTGTTCTTTGATGGCGGCTTTGGAAAGCAAACAAACAAACAGGTTAAGTGCAATTTCACCAGAAAAACAGAGGTTTTATACTCTTAGTCAGTGAAGCTGAACTCTCAAGGGGTAAGAATTCACAAGGGATAGATGTTATTAGTTATGACAGGAAGTGTTGTTGCTTTTTGTATGGCAGTTGGAGCAGATGGCTCTTGTACACAGACAACAGCACAGCCCTTTAACAGTGCAGAAAGCAACCAGAATGATTTCTGTTCTATCAGAAGGAAAATTTAATTCAAATACCTTACTTTAAAAGCAGAAATACAAATCCCAAGAGCACTAAAAGAGAAGTAGATGTCTTACTAGGTCTATGTCCATGGTGTCAAAATCCATGCCTTCATTAAGATCTTCAATCCGCCCTTCTGATGACATCATCACATCTTCAACAATTGGCTCTTCATCATCCTCCATTAGGCTTGTGCCACGTCGACTGAAATGAAAAGCAGTTCTGTTTAGCACTAAATCAAGTTAACTTCTATCTATTTAAAAAGCTAATGCTCAGTAGGGGACTCCCAACAAATGGTAATTCCATTAGACAAAACAGAAATGAACTCATGAAATAAATGCACTACTGCTACTAAAGAAAGCTGATATTTAACCAGAAGACACTCAGAGAGTGTGGGAGAATGCCTGACAAAAGGTCAGTTTAGATAACTGTGGCACATAGCTGAATGGGTATCCTCAGAGGCTGTGAGAAATGATAACCAGATCTACTCCATACCTAATTGATGCTCAAGGGAAAAAGAACTTAAGTTTTGCCACCTAAAGAAAAATTGTTTCTGCCCTATGATAAGGCCAGGAAGAATGTCTTTCAAATACAGTAGATGTGTAAAACCACTACAAATACTCCCACACAGTCCCTCATCCTCTTTCCTCGTGAATTCTACATGAAACATCAGCTCTTATGAGAAAACTAAGGAGTCATTCTAACTATACTAATTGGTGTCACTGTATTAAAAAAAACAACCCACTGAAACTATGTTACATGAAGTACTGGAAATAAAACAATCAAAAGTAGGGGAAAGATGTAAAGCTCCTCAATACACATGCCCATGGTTTTTGTTGGCAAAATGTATTTTTTTTCTGTAGAACCACAGAGTCCTTAAGAATGCAGAGAACTTTTAAACTCAGAAGATGCAGGTGTTACCCTGCAGTTATAACGCTTCCCTCCCCACTGCAGGAACACCTCAGGCACTCACATGGCGTGCTGCAAGTTGCTCCTCAGCTTGACGTAGTTCATGGCTGCCCTCTCCTGCTGTTGTCGCGCGGCTTCTTCCTGTTGCCTTTGAGCCAACATCCACGTTACTTGCGTGCTTAAAAAGACCATTATTGTGTTTTAAACATGTAGTGGTTTGTGTGTGACACTAAGACAAAGCAGACCTACTGCAGTACGTACTTGTAGTCGAGGGGTGGCTGGTGGTGCTCGGGCTGCATGGGGTACACGCCCATGTAGTTCTCGTCGGGCCGCAACCGCTTGGGCTCCCTCATGATGGTGGAGGTGAGCTGGGGGGTCTGCATCATCACTGGGGTGTGCATGGACTGCTCCCTGTTCAGCCACATGCTGTCACTACTGCTGCTCTCCTCAGCTGCAAGCAAACACACCAACAACATCCCTCAAGCTTTTTCACACTAGTCTAAAAGCGAATGTTGAAACACAAATTAAATGTGTGATAGAGAGAATCAATTGCTCTACTTGTTCCCACAGAGTCTTACATGTGCCTCAAAGGGCCTGGATGTATAACCACTGGCTGGAGCACTCCTATACTTTTCTATTGTATGACAACACTGTGGAGTGCCCTTTTTTCCTTTTGTGAACCAAATGAATACCTTTCCCACTAAGACACACACATGGTCAGAAGTTACCTGTTCTGAAAAAAACACATTAAGGCATACCAATATAGTCACCCTAAAAAATATGGAACAGTAAGTGCAGTTTCTATGAATATCTGCTCTAGTAAATGTTAAGATGAGAGAAGTTCTACCTTCGGGTACTTTCCGCTTGCCTGTTGCTGGCTTTGTCTTCTTATTTCTTACTGTAGACCCTCGACTGCTGATTCCACTGATCACTGACATGGTATCATCATCCCCACCAGCTAACAAAGAATTTCGGTAGGACATCAGAGGAAGCCACACATCTTCTCTTCGTAGAGACATCTGAAAGGTCATGAACTTCTCCAAGTAAACATACCTTTAAATGAAACAAGAAATATAGAGATGCAAAAAATCTGTAAGAAAATGTTACCATGTCAAGATAAGTAACAACTGAAATTATCAGCCTCTGTTTCTCATCTAGTTAACAGCAAATCCAGAATACAATTTCTGTTCAACCACCATAAAATGAAAAATAACAACGATAAAGATCATTTTCCCTCTGAGTATACTTGACTACATTACTGTAAACTTACCTTGCTGCGTCAAAGATTCCAGTTTAGATGAATACAATACACAAATATTTATTCTGATGCATGTCTTTTGTGGTTATCATTACAAATACCAAGGATATTAAGAAAATACTTACACTGTTCTTTTGTCTTGTCTGAGAAGTTTCGAGGAGAACTCACTGAGAATATCAAGAAATGCCAAATTTAATGGTGGGTGGCTCTCACCTTGTGGATTAGGCTCCTTAAAAGCAAATTCTATGCCATCCCTAAGAACAAATAAAAATTTACATCAGAAAAGAGCAAACAGAAGTTCAAAGCACTGTGAGCTACCACAACCAAATCCCTTTCCTTTATGTCAAGAAAGCAATAATGTGATGTTTCCATATTCCAGCGAACAAAAGTGAACACTACTCATTATTTGAATCTGGACACACTTTCTGTCATGGAATTTCTACCTTGCATTGCAGGTTTTCTGCCTGAGGCCAACATGCCCAGCACTAACAATGAAGTGGATCTGTTCTTATTGTTATGGATCAGACATCAAAAAGGCTTTTTCATTATAGCATTGACACTGCTATCATTTCCATGCTTACACAATGATGCTGGAGAACACCAACAAAATTAAACATTTAGGTTTTACTCAGAGATAAAACTGCAGTCATCTCCTAATTAATACATGGGCTAGATCATCTCTAGGGCTGATGCACTTAGTGTTAACGAAGTGTTAACTTAGTGTTAACCAAGTTTCAGACTAAAAAGATTGTCTGATGTTAATTAAGAAGTGTTTACAAAAACAGAAGTAACACAAAGCACACAATTACTTGTGTAACATAGCAATAGCTTCTCTTGTTTTCAACTGATCCAACCCGAATGTTAAAGCAAAACGCCGAGCAAGTTCCTTTATGCCACTGAATGTTGGTGATGATCTGTCGAAATTATAACCATTTTCTTGAATCATTTCATTGAAGAGCTGTATGGAACAAAAAGGAAAATTTTCATGTATTGAAAGATTATTGAAATTACTAGAACATCAAATTAGTTCTCAGAATAGTTTAAAAAAAACCAAAACAATACACAAAAGCAAAACAAAACCCCCAGAAAAAAACCCCACAGCCCCACCCCACAGGCAGGAAGCATTTATCTGCTCACAGACAAGTAAACTGGCCATTTCACAACATTTATCTGAATACGTCACTTAAGATACACTTTGAGTTATGAAGGTTTCAGAGAGTTACATTCATTTTGTATTCATTGGCCTCTCCTACACTTTTTGTGGTTCAGTATTTGGTCAGTATAGGAAGACTTCTGGCGGTTTTTCACATGGTTGGAGATAATGTGTTTCAGTTTAGACCTATTTATCCCTTCAGTCCATAACAATTTCCTCATCAATACCTCAAAGTAGTTACTAAACAACAGGACATCATCTACAGTATGGAATTTCATGTCTAGAAATAATGTAAATTCTTACCTGCTGCAAACTAAGAATAAGTGTTTTAGCACACTGGATTTTGTCTATCTGTCTTGTTTTACTCATTGTTTCTTTAATAATATCACCATAGTCATTGTAATACTAGGAAAAACAAAAAAAAAAGGTTAACAGTCAGTGTTAGTTGAAAACATTGCAACTACTGAATTCTTCTGAAAATCTAGGATATGCTCTTTTAAAAAGAAGTATCAAACACTGTCTAAAGGAAAAAACCCCAACATGTTCATGATTACACCAAAATTACACCCTAAACCACCGCCAGAATAATAATTTTTAAAGAAACTAAATGCAAAAAGAATAGACCCACTTTTTGTTCTTGCAGTGAGTATTACTTTAGAGGCAGAATGACCTATTTATCTTCAAGGCCATGACATATTTGTTAATGACATATGTTCACCCCTTCAGGGTACAAGATTAGAATCTAATCTTTTTAGCAACTCCTGTAACTCTGCTGGGGAGTTTTATTTTCTCTGCTGAAAGGAGGCACTTACAGCATCACAGCCATAATTTGTCCAACAAAGACAGTTGTCTGTTCAATTTTTTAAGTACTTCAGGTTCAAGAAAGACCCAATTAGTTATTTGGAGAATCCAAATATATGTAGGGCACTCAGACACATAAAAGCAGGCTGCCCAAATTTTAAGTTTTTAAGGTAATCACCAAGGAGCAAAGCTTTATCATGTTCATAAAATGAGAACTCGTATCAGTGTGCAGCTGTGAATCCCATGAGCCAGGACAGGTTTTTATATTTGACTAAGATTGAAACAGATATAAAGATAATGGAGGAGGGGCAGAGGGAACTCAAATTTTACTTTTCCTCTACGAAGTTTAAGTTTAAATTATCTGATGAGGCTAGACACGGAGTTGATCTTGGGAAGAACATTTTCAAAAAGCCTACTAAACTAGTAAGTGAATTAAAAATGCACCATCAATCAGAGTAAGAAAATAAAACTAGTAAAAACAACAGGAAAGTAATCACTTTCCCTCCTCAGTCCCCACCACCCACACACTGGAACTGTAAAACTCATCTCAGTAATTTTTCCTGCTACAAACAAAAAACAACTCCCCCTACAACTCTGGAGTTCTGAATTCTTCACATTTTGAACTGGTTATCTTGTAAGGTAGGAAAACAAGTAAGAGTTAAAAACTGCACAACTACTGTATTCAGGTAGTTTTATGAAGTTTTATCACTACTGAGCTTCACACTCACCTTCATGTATTGCTTGAAGATGTCAGCAGCTGTGTTCATTTCCACCACAGTATAAACAATGAGCTTACAGAAAGCTGCAAGGAGGTTTCTTCTTTTGTGCAATGCTTCAATTTTGCTGGCTTCATCATCCTGCTGCCCATCTAGAAAGAGTTCAGAACAGGAAAACTGTCAGCTTTAGAGACTCCATGTTTAAACATTCATGTATAAAACTGGTATGGGCTAGTTCAGAAAATCAGATTTCAGTTCTGATGGCCATGCACTTCACTGTCCACTGACATGTCTCTTACCCTGATACAGACACAAATATTTGAGCCTATTAAACCAAACCTTTACTGCAATTATCCCCCATGTTCCCAATACAGAAAATCCTTTAATCAGCTGCTGACATTTAAAAGCCACACCTACCTCTGTGCACATGCACACCTGACAAAACCAAATTAAAACAAAAAAACAACCAGGCAAACAAGAAAAAACCCAACAACAAAATACCACCACAAAAACCCAGAAATGCACAAGGAAACAAAGATATTAGTTAGAAAACAAATAATATAAAGGAAACTTAAGTTTTGTACAAACCTGCACTATGATTATCATCATCCTGATCAATGAAGACATGATCTAAAATAAAACTGAGTAGTTCAGATTGCAAGGAAGAATCAGGAGTGTAAACAAGTGGCTCCAACATGTCACGTCCTCCTGTCATGATCTGATGGCTGAAGATCATCAACACATCACACAGAATTGTGAAAGCCTGTTAAAGAGAAACCTGAGTAAATCCTTGCTTGGAAAGTGGGTTTTGTTTGGAATAATGCATTTGCACTTGACAAAATACTCAAGATGTCAACAGTGTACACAGGCCACTAAAGTCCTGCACAGCTACAAAGGCCAACTGAAGTCAAAATACGTACAGCTTCACACAACAGGTGCCTGTATCAAGACTAGGTCTCCAAACAAAAATATTGCCCAGATGATGCCAACTAAATATGAAAATATTGCAAGACTAAAACGTGAGGAGCCTGAAATTCCAAAATTCTAAAGATGCTGAGATACAGATACAAGATTCTGACAGATACTACATTAGGTCACTAGAGGACCTGGTGGACTGCAACCATAGTACAATCTCCTTTTTGCAGTCTTTTCTTAAAATCGTTTCAATCACATTTGTTTAACATGTAACAGCTCAGATTACTCAATCCCTTTAAGTCCTAATGTTCAAAAATCCAAAAGGGCAACTTACTTTTTGTTTTGCTGGCTAACTTGTGGATCTGATCTCAGATTTAAATGTCTGTACTCCACTCCTCCAGAAGGTTCAAATGTCTTAGAACCTGACACAGAGACTGACACTCTTCAAAACAACAGACCAAGGCAACAAGCTGCTGGTGCTGCACCTTCTGTTTGGCTCTAATCTCCAAGTCCTTCCATGAACTTCTCAAAGTGAATATTACTAATTCCCAGTCACAAAAAATCCACATGCCCCTCTCAAATCCCTTGTGTCCTTTGATGAGATGAAAAGAGACCCACACCAAGGGGACACTGTACCCCCAGTGCCACCAGGCAGCTCCAGTTTCTGGAGCCCTCACCAGGGTCTGAGAGTCACTCAGCCTCTCGGAGAGATCTACTGAGAGCTCCAGGGATTTCTGTTACCAGCACTTTCACTCACTACACCTTGTGCCTGTTACACTACACAGCTCTTTCACACAGAACACACCTATTAAGCTCCAGGAATATTCTTGTTCTAGCAAGAGTTTCAAAAGCTGCAGTTGTGCGACTCAGTGGACCAGATTTTCCACTTTAACCAGGTTATTATTATCTTCAGCAGCAAAAAGGCTCCTGGCTTTCTGTTTCTTTAATTAAACTGTCTACCTAGAAGATAATCTGGTCTTTCCCCTGTAGAGATATACTTCATTTTAGCGTTTTAAAGATTGTTAAAGGCATTTACTTAGAATTAATTCTACTACCAGTAACCTGTGCTCCTCAGTGGGACCTCAAAGTCCCATGAGTGTCCTGGCCAAAGAACTATTTGCCCACAGATTGAAGAGACTCAGCCCCTACAGTTTAATTTTTATTTTTTTTTACTGTTGTCCTCAGAACTCAGGACAAGTGTTTCCTAATATGACGTCTCAATTCTTTTTGAAACAGAAGCAAAAACTAAGGACAACCCCCAAAACCTTCATGCCAACAAAGTCAGGACTTCTGTCTCCTGCCTGAACTGTCATGCATTACTCACTCAAGCTTAATATTTACATTTTTTGTGTCTGAAATATTTAAGAACTTAGTTCCAGCTACAACTCTCCCCACAAAGGACTGTATGAGGGACTAACTATAAAACTGCTCACATCTTTTCCAAGCAGTGTTTCATTGTTGAGGCTCCCAAGCATTTGCTAGAGCATCTCTGAACACCAACAGAGCAGTGTGAGAGTGTTCCTAAAGGTGGCTACAAAAAATTCCCATTTCCCAACAATAAACTCTCCTAGGTTACAGTGCATACCTGGGCATGTATAAACATATACACACTCATCTCAAGTACTCCTTTTTTTCCTCCTCATTTTGAGATCCCCAAATTCCTGGTACTCTAAAAAACTGAGGAATACATGGTGTTATGGAACAACACAGAGAAAGAGGAGAAGGGAAGCTGCACCTGCAGGCATTCAAAGACACAACCAAGAAAACCCCTCTTCTAAACTGCCTTCCTTAGTTCTTCCAGTTTTGAGCCTGTGAATCCACAGCTCCACAGGAGATGTGGGTCATTAGCACATGGTTTGAAATGGAATCCTCTCACTCAGCTCACACCCAGAAGGCTCCTACAGTGCCCTGCAGAGCCATTACTTAAAAGAACTTAAAGAAACAAAAAGCTCCTGTGCATAAAACATGATGCTGCCTAAAAGGACTGGAAAGAATCACACTTAAGTGGATTCTGAAATGTACCGTACACAGGGAGGACACAAGTCCAGTGTGCATTCACACTCACAGGGCACTCATCAGCCTGAACACCCAGGGCATCACCTCCCCACAGGAGTGCCAAAAATATTGCAACAAGAACTTTCCAGCTGCTTTAGAAGTACAGAATTAGAAGACTCCAAGTAACAACAGCCACTCACCTGTTCCTTAACAGCAGTATTTACATTGGTCAGGTAGTGTTGGCAGATTTGACAGAACACTCTCATCTGCTTCTTCAGACGTAGAAGATCCTCCTTTAAAGAGAATGATCTCATATAACAGCTTTGCTTTTTCAGTGTTACAGTCCCACTTATGCATGCACTTTCAGAGTATTCCACCACAGATCTTAGTGGTAACATTCAAGTCCACTGCATTATTTTAAAAATCATTATTACAAATAAAATTAGCAATTTCCTTAATTTTGTCATTCTGTGTAGCACAGAAGAAATGGCACTGGATGAAAATCTTGTTATTTTATTAAAAAAGTAGTAACTAAAATACCCTAACATCCCCCCTCACTCCCCAAAAATTCCAGAGCATAAAGCATTTTCTCTTTAAAATATCTGTATTTTCAGCCTAAAGGATAGATTTTAGGAAGCTGTTCATAACGAAAAAAGGCAAGCCTACATAGCAGTATTATTTTAATTCACTGATTTGGGATGAAGAGAAATATCAGATGAGAGCTAGTTTTCTTATCCCCTTTCACTGAAAAAAAAAAAAAAAGGTAGCTTTCTGAGCTGCAATAACTTGAAAAATGTGAGCACTAAAACTATTTATTAATTCAGAAGAATTTATTAAAAAGCAGGATTAGGTAGGTATCAATATAAAGAGAATTCCTAGTCTTAATTAATTCAATCACAGTTCCACTTGATGACACTGCAGCAAGATACAAATGTTTATTTACCAATACAAGTGGAGCAAGGCATACCTTTGTGGAACTGCTTTCAGTAACTTTTGCTAGCTGCCAAAGGATTACATAATGAGTACACTGCAGTGCATGAATAACAATCTGAAATCAAAAGGAAAAAAAGCATTAGATGACAAAGGCCAATAAAAGAGAGCAACAAAAGCTATTTGCTGTTGTGTCTAAAGAACACATTTTAACTACAGACCTGTTCTGGCATGTCTCCATTTTCAATGCCAGTTTTCAATAGCTTGTAGTTGCAGCCAAACAAGTCCCATCTTGATAGGTCATGAGCACTGGAAGCATTAGAAATCAAGCAAAAAATATTATTTAACTAATACTTTTTCTGCAATTCGAGGTTAACAACTACTAAAAGCTTAACTGGTCAAAAAAGAAAAAAAATCAGTGTTGAAAAACCCCAGCCATTGAATACCTCCCCACTCAAACCAACACACACAAAATTAAAAAAAAACTAAAGCAAAAAATCCCATGAAGCTGCATTAAAGATACATCGTACTAAAAACAAACAACCCCCTCACGCAAACCCTTATACTGAATTAAAAACAAACAATCCTCCACACCACAAACCCTGACAGACATGTGCAGGAGCCAACTCACTTGTGAAAAGCAGTGATTCTCTTCAGTGTTGACAAGACTTGATATGCATCATCTTCATCAGGTTCCTCCCCCTAGTTAATAATCACACAGTGAGAAATCTCAAGCAGTGTGGCCTAAGTGAACTGGGGAACTCACTAAACCCAAACTGGGGGCAGGAGAAGGTGTTCTGAATTATTTATTATGTCACATGTGCTTTATGAAGAGTTAGAGGGCAGCAAGTAGTTCATATCCAGAGATGGAGTCAAAGATGTTAAATATCTTTTCCAACCTAGACAATTCTACAATTCCATAAAACAGCAGAAGAAGAGACAGGGGGAGGGGAGGAAGGAGAAGGGAGAAAAAACCAGAAAAGCCTAGGATAGCAGAATCCAATGTACAATGTAGGTGATTCTTTTTTCTCTGAAGAATCCAGCAGAGGCCACTGTCAGACAAAAGACACTGGACTGAAGGGCCACAGGTCAGTACTTCAGTCTCACTTTAATCACAGAGAAAAGTCTTTGAGGGAGGTAAGGGAACTGATTTGTTCTAATTTTCCCATAAATTCTGATAAACTCGCATTTAGTGAAAGAAGAGTAAAAATGAAAGGGTCAAAAAACTATCTATTTGTACATAAGAGAAATTATCTGAGGTGAAGAAACTCCTCCTCAGTCTAGCAGAGATAATGCAAGTTTTACTATTCTGTAGTTGCACAACCTTTCAAAGAACTAAAGATTTCAACACTTCCACCAGAGCATTTGTCTTTTTCCTTCAAGCCAACTTTTGACATCTCATTTCCTTGCTTTACCTCTCCTTCTTTCTTTTCATCACAAAGGGAAACAAATGGGCACATTTCTTGTTTAGGATTTCTAGAATGGAGTTCCAGTTCAGAACAAAAAGCAAGAGAAAAAAGGAGAGCTTGATAAACTACATGCATCTAAGAAAAGTTAAGAGTGAAGCTGTCAAAAAGACACTTCCTATGCTCCTTACCACAGATGAAAAGGAGAAACAAGTTTTGTCTCAATGTCAGGGATCCCACATAGTGAAGTTCAACACTATCAGAAGATTCTCATTTTTCAGATCAACACAGTGCAGGAACAAAGTTATTTTTGATCTACTAACTGCATCTGCTTGCATTCAGGAAGGGAGGGGGAGTGTTTTCTAGAGATCTGGATATTTAACAACAGCAACACGCAACCACAGGCAAGACCAGCTACAGTAGTACATCTGAGGAGAATCCATGGGGAATTACAATACTACAACTCTCAGAAATGTAAGCCTCAAAAGCTAAGAGTAAAAAGTTGATGTATCTAATTGTCTATCTGAAACTTATCTCAAATTGCCAAAGGACTCTTGTCAAAGGGAGATCAAAATTAAAGACTGTCCTATCTAAAAGAACAGTCTGTGTTCACACAATCACAGCAGTGACACTGCTGTACTACTGCACTCAACTGTTCTGAAAATCAGGGGGAAGCTCCCATCCCTAGCTCTGACTTGCAGAGAAAGACAGAAAAAATATTGAAAATATTTACAAGGGCAGGAAAAGGTGATCTTGCACATTAAAATACCTCTTGCAGGAAGTCCTCAAGAAGTCGATTAAACTTGTCTGCCAATTCATCTATTAACTGACTTCTTGCAATGTCAACCCTGTTAAAGATCGTGAATTCTTCATTGCAGAGAGCATGGTAGGTTTTTGAACAGGCTTCCAAAACATCTATATCTGTGTGCTTCTCCACAATATCCCGGATCTGTCGCAGTAAGGCATCCAAATGCTACAGGGAAGACGAGCCAAAGAAGAAAATATGTGGGTTTTTTTTCATATAGACATATATATACATATATACATAAAAATATCCACACAAATACACACACACACACATTCTTAATAAACCTTAGAAGAATTTTAAAACGTAAATTCTGCTTATTACTTTTGTAACTATGATACAGAACACCTAGAAAATCAGTGAAGCCCCTGAGAAATTGAGTCTACTTATCAAAAATTAAGTTAGAGCTTGTCAAAGACCAAATCACAGAAGTGATTAAAAATTTGCTATTGTTGGTATGGTCTTATCTAACACTTGAATTTGCAATGACAATTGAACAATACAGAGGTATTTACCTCCCACTCACACAAACATTTATGCATATTTGTGTGTCTTAAAAGCTGTATAATTGAAGATTTAGTTTCATAACACTCTACTGTCCATCAACTAAGGCCAATTTCTGCTTTCCCGTACTCCTCCCCTCAACCTGAGTTGCTCACTGCTGCTCCATCACCGCTGGCTATGCTGCCAGCTACACATTTTACAGCTTTTTCACTCTAATGATTTCCAGCTACTTCAAAAGCTAAGTCGAAATTCTGGGACTTCCCCTTTTATGTTGATATGTGGATGTTACTGTACCTTTTCTAATCGCCCCGTTGTGTAAATTTCCAAATCAAAGTACTGTGGCAACTGCAGTAGGTTGGTGACCTTTTCTGCATCTACAGAGTACTGTAAAATTGGTAAGGAAAAGAGTTTAGATGAAAAAATCTTGGACAACATAATTCATTGTAGAACAAGTGAACATAAACAAAGATTAGTAAAAAAACCCCTTGTGGCAAGGTGTATCATTAATTACAGAAATATATTGTAAACATTTCAACAACCTTCCATCAGTGAAGAATGGAATTAAACCCACCTTTGCTAGCAACTGAGGAAGCGCCACTGCAAACAGCTCAGTAATTTTTGTCCTGTCATCCAACTGCGTTTTCTTTTCCTTTGCTGTCAGCACCTAAAATATTGGAATTGTGAGGATTCTACAACTAAAAGTCCTGGTGCAAAGTTTCATTATCATTAATGAAATGATGATTAGTTACATGGACCTCTAAAATCACTGCACCATATCAATGCAAAGCAGGAGGGAAGTGTGTAATTAAAAAAAAAGAAAAAACCCAACATTTGGCATTCAAAAAACACAATTCCAAGTCAATCCCAACACTAATAAATGATCTTGAAAACAGCAGTGATAACCTAGAACAAAAGGTTTACCTTTCCTGCAACAAAATACCATGACTGGAATGACAATGTAAGAATGGGAACCCCTTCAGCTCACAATTTTTAACAATATTTACCCAATTAATTTTTCAATCCTATCTTCATACACGCTTTCAACCTGTTCTTAAATGGGTTTCTTTCCAAAATATGCACCAGTCTTGAGAGAAGAATGTTTAATGCCTCAGCGAAAGAGGCTGTCTGAACTCTGTATAATCACAGAAAAGCCAGTTGGTGGGCTGGCCTTCTTCCAAAAGACTGGGCAGTGTATTTTCCTTTCCCTCATTTTGCTCTTACACACTGAAAATAGTTTTAGCTTTTCCCAAACATTGATTCTTGTTCTCCTTTCAAACCAATACTGTTTCCAAAATCAATTTCTATTATCTTTAATAGTACAAACAAATGCAGCAGCTCTGACAGCACCAAGCACGTGCCCAAGCCCAGGAAAGCAAACCAGCCAGGGCAGTCAGATGTGGAGAACAAGCTGAATCTCCAACCTCACACCCTTCAGCAGCAACAGCTACCATCTCTTCCTTCCCACAGTGGTCCCCAGCGCCATTCCCACCCCTCCAGATGAGCAGGTTTGTGCTCCCTACCCTTTTGCCTGTTCCTCTTCCCACAGGAGGATGACACTCAGCCGCTTGCCGAATGGTGCAGAGCATGATTTCAATCAGTGCACTTTCCTGTCTGTCTGTCAGAGCTGCAATTCAAGAAGCACACGTTAACACACAACTTCTTTTTCATTTCCCACAAGGATTAAGGTATGTTGGGGTTTTAGCTTGGGTCTTGGGGGTTTTTGGGTTTTTCTGTTTAAGGCAAAAAGACAGACATGACGACCAACAGCTCATTTCCAGAGGTGGGGATAGACAATGTAAGTACCTTATAAAATTACACCAGAAAATACTGAAAAATTGAGGGAATATCACTGGATTAGTCACAGGACAGGATGGAACAAACACTACGTTTGATCATTATTTTACTTCCTTTCTATTTTTCAGAGGTCCATTTACCTATGAATTACAGAATTATGCCTGGGGTTTTGTTTGGGTCTACTGTCATCCAAGAAATTGTGTTATTTTTCCATATGGTGGTTGTAACAGTAAATTAACCAGTTTCACAAGCAACTTAGTTTTTCTAATGCCAAAAAGTGCAGCCTGAACTTGTGGAACACCAAGGCAACACTGCAGGTTAATTCCTTCTCTTCTAACCATGGCTCTTGTACCACACTTCCATACCAGGTGGTCATCTCTTTCTACTCTCTCATTTCGTAACTGGTATTAATGACTTCTTACAGTCATGGAAACACAGAAAATACATGTAAACAACTTTTTTCCTTATTTCAAGCCTAACAAAACTGCACAGCAATATAAATAAAGATCTCCAAAAATCTCTTACGTTCTTCTCCATTGAGAGGCTCCTCCAGCAGAAGACTGTTCATACATTCCCAGTCCTTCAAGAGGTCTGTGGCACAGTCCCACATGCTGTCCACAAGATAAGCAGCATGTTCATGCAACTGAAATAAGAACAGATGAAGTATTTTATCAGCAATGAAGATTATTACAGAACTATAATACAGAGTATTTGTCGTGCTTGGCTCCTGCCTGTGGCAAAAATACAGAGCAAGTTTTGCAAGCTCTCTGGTTAAACAGAAGTTTCTTCCCCAATTGACTTAAAAAGATGAATCCAGACCAACAGCTACAGGGAGTAGTGCAACAAGATCTGTTGGAACTTGAGGGATAAGTGGGTAGGGATTGTGGGGGGTTTTCTGCTTTTTTTCTCTCCTTTTAAATCTGTTAAATCACAATTTCTTTACACTTATACATCATAATGTTTGTTAGAGTAGCACTCACAGCCTGTCTCAACACTGTGTACTGGCAGATCCTGCAAATACACACAACCACACAAAACAGTCCTTTGACCCCCAGGTTGCTTAAGCAACAGGAAAACCAGGAGATTCATGCTTATTAACCAATGAGTGAACCACAACAGAAACCCATCCCCCAACACAAACACAAGGACATCCCTGAACCCCAACTTACTTCACTTTCCAAGAAGAAAAACACTAATGTCTTCACAAGGTTAGCATTGGGACTTTGTCTGCCCCTCCTTTTCAGTATTCCATCATCTTCAGCATCTCTGCGGCTGAAAAGCCTAAAAGAAAAATTATTTCTTGACAAATTTCTTCTTCATTGCCTTCACCAGAGTCAATTCATATCAAGATATCAGGTTTTTTACACACTAATACCTTGTTGCTTGGCTCCATATTTTATTTTGAAATTAAGTCATTTGGGACAAGTATCATTTGAACAATTTCATATATGCATTTTATATCTGCTGAGTCAATATTCCACTGTTTCCAGTGGGATGTATAATTATAACAAAGTGCTTTACAAACATCAGTGATAATTGCAGGTGCTTGAGGTCCTGTGCTCCCCCTCAGCAAATGGTATTTTCTGAACCTCCCTACAGGAGACTCTAAAGCAGCTAAGAAATATTGGAAGGAGGTCTGAAAAGTATTAGATGGAAATTCTATTTTTGTTCTCCTATACAACTGACATGTTGGATTTTTAGTGGATTTTTTAAATGAAAAATATTTTATGAAATGGTCATATGGGACAATGGGGAAGAGGAGGGCACAGGGGAGGAACTACAAATGGGAAAACCCAAGTTTTAGGCCCCAGACTACATAAGCATTTTAAGATGTTTCACAGGAAGAATGGGAAAGGAGAAGACACAGGAACATTTTTAGTATATTTCCTGAAGGTACAAGATTTCAAAGTGCAGCCTCCAAAACTGCTATTTCCCATTTAGAAAAACTACAGCAGCTCAGAAAATACAGTACTGTTACATTGTCTCTACCTTCTTAAGGCCACTTAAGAAAGCATGATTTTATCTTTGTTTTTCCCTTTTCTTGATTAAGTCTAGTAAGAATCATCATAATAATGCACACAAATCTACAGGAGCAAGAAGTTAACTGTAATTTCTCCATCTTACTTTTTATAAAGAAATTCCCCTGCGGCAACTGCTACTGGCCGGTGAGCTGAGTAAACCAGGTGGTAGACATTTTCACAGTCTTCTGCAGTCAGAACTTCTTCACTACTCCTGGGGGTAGGGATGGGAAGAAGGGAAGAAAGAAAGAAGAAACCAAAAGGCTGAGTCAACAAAGCATGAACTCTAATGAGGGAGATGGAAATGAATGAGAACCTAAACCTTTTCCTTCAATTTATCATCCTAAAACTCCACTCTTAGTTCTAATGTCCTCCTGAACAAAACATACTGATGAAGTGTGAGCTATTGCTAGAAGGTTATGCTCAAGAGCTCAACTACAGTGAAATGTTCAATATATCCCATGTTCTTCATTTCAAACACTCCCTGATAGTTTTTAACTATGAGGCTGAATTCAAAGTTCCTACTGAACTGTGGGAGATAAGTAATAACACAGTTCTAGACAGACTGCTTTGGGAATTCCATTTGCTTTGAGTGTAAGATTCATAGACATTTCTACTGCCTTCAGATTATCTGAAGTGTCATGCTGCTGGCCTCACCCACAAGGATGAGAAACACTTCAGTTTCAGTATTTGTTGTATGTCAGAAAAGGAAATATACATGTACTTACTGTAAAACAAGAGTGAGTAATTTTATTGCTTGGACTGCAACATCATATTCTTTGTCAAGAGTCATAGACACAATTCTATCCTAAGAACACAAAAGAAAATATTTTTGAAGAGAAAAGAAGCGTAATGCAACTTTAAAAAAAATTCATATATACCCAAAGTAAGAAGTAACACTAACCTTGAACCGACTGGTGAAGAGTTCCAATTTGGAATTAAGCTCCTTATTGTAGTAAAGCCCTTGCAAAGCAGTTAGGCATTTGAGTCTTACTTCTCCTTGCTAAACAAAATGAAGAACTGAATTAAAAGTCAACTATAGGATACAGATGTGATCTTCACGTCATAGAAGACAAGTCTCTTTTACAGTCAGAGTTAATCTAAAAACCAAGATTAAATGCTGTCACAATACACTGCCAATAATCATGTTAATGACATAAGAATGTAACCCTGTTTGTAACAAGGCAGTGAAGCAACAAAAACAAACAAAACCCCCCAAGGTCTTACTGCAGTTATCATCTCCATAAATCAAAATACGCCTGTTTCATTCTTTCTAAACACTCAAGATATTTCTGTCATTGACGACCATCCCTTGTTCAGTCAAAGTTACTGAGTAGATAATGAGATTAATATTCCTCCTGAAATACAAGATCTGCCTCAGCAGAGAACATGTTTTAAGGTACAGATTACCCCACCCCACTGCCAGAGGTTATTACTGGGTTTATTATTGGGTTATATGATTGGGTTTTTACACCAAGCCCATGAACAGCACAGCAAGACTGAGCATCCCTCACTTCTTTCACTTAAAATTCCACAGCTTGAAGTTTCTGATGCAAGAACTGAGGCAATGTGCTCACTCAATAATGAGTCAGGGAGTAAATTATATTGACCCCTCCAAGCAGAGAACAGTCTCTAGGGGGTAGTTGGCAAATAACAAACAGCTTGAGGCACTAACCAGCACAAAAATGGGCTTTTCCCAGGCTTTTTACAGCTAGATGAGAATGCCTGAGAGTTTTGTAACTTGGCAAAACAGAGTACTGCCAGGCTATAGGGATGGCAGGCATTAATTTGAGGTAGTTAAGCATTATGAACTACAAGTTTGCATCAGCAAATAAAAAATAAAATTATTTACTTGCCTACAAATCACAATATATATTTTATATATATAATAATATATAAATAATGAATAATGATTAATTATTAATAAGATGATTTACTTGCCTACAGGTAACAGTATATATACATATAAATGTATGTACTCTCTAAAAACAATCAAAAGAATCATGTCTGGTTTATATATGTTTTGAAATGCCAGTATTCTGAGTGATAAGGAAAGCAGTGACCCATTCCAAGAGATCCAAAGCCAGTGTGGAGTGATCAGTGAGCAAAACCAAGGAGCTGTGCTCCTTTCCTCAGCGCAGTGTACCTTGTCATGCATAGTCCAGCCCACGTATTTTAAGTAGCTGTCATTGAGAAAGGCGTCACTGTACATTTTCATCCATATCCCAATCTCCTCAATGCAGATGGCTCTGATCTCAGCAATTGCATCTCTGCAGAGGGAATGGGGCAGGGAGTTCAAACAGATGAATAATTAGAAATAACCTGCCACCAGCTTCCAGAAGAAATGAATGATGCTACACATTACTTACTAAGAGAAACTTACCGGTATCTGTGCACAAAAACACCTTTAAATATTGCATTCATCATGTTTTCTATTTCATCCTGATTTTCTTGAAGCTGAAAGAATGTGGAGAGCACATAAACTGTGAGCAGCACTTTTACAGCCAGATCAGATGGTGCTGATGCTAGACAAACTAAATTAAGTTAACATTTACAAGTGTGAAGTGTGACCATTAAATCCTTTCACAGATTCAGAAACATTCACAGATCTGTTTCACAGTACAATATGCTGTTATTTAAGAAATTTTATCTACCACAGCATACAAATTTTAGAAATTCCGACCACTGGAAAACTGTTCTTCAAACGTAACAAAGACATCTTGGGTTTCTGAAAGGTCCGTCTTAATTCATTTAGAAGAAAACCTGATCTAATTTTCTAGTAACGTCATTGTTTTTTTGCATATCTGTGTATTACTCACACTAGAACTGGCCCTGCA
This sequence comes from Illadopsis cleaveri, assembly GCA_013399915.1. Lineage (NCBI taxonomy): Eukaryota > Metazoa > Chordata > Aves > Passeriformes > Timaliidae > Illadopsis > Illadopsis cleaveri. The sequence continues at coordinate 316,014 of VXBB01022885.1, forward strand.
CACACATCTAACAAAACTACATTGAATAGGTCATTAAGAGATCAGTCTTGAACTGTAAGATCTTTGGGAGATGATCAAAAGACAAACTTGTTAGTTTGTCTGAACTGTCAGGAAAAAAGACCCTTAGCAGGTAACAGTACAAATGCTGAAGAGCAAAGGTGAGACCCTTCCTTTGATTGCAAAGAAGTTATTCCTCATGTCTAAAAAACAAAAACCTGAAAGAAAACAAAAAACAAACCCCCATCACCCAAAAAAACAAACAAAACCCAAACCACCAATTACCCCAAAAGTAAAAAATGAAGCCTGATTGAATTAGGGCTTTCAACAAGACAACATTGTCAGCAATGAATCAGCAAGTCTCTTTTACACAAAAGAAAGAAAACAGAAGTAGACTGCATTTTCAATTTTGATAGTGCTTTCTGTACATGAAAAAAGCCTTATCTAAAGCCTTTAAATACACTTTCTGCTGAGATCATTATTGACATTATAAAAGCAGCATTTTGCTCCAAGATCAGAGATCTTCTCTAGAAGCCCAAACCTGTCAATGTATGGTAATTTTTGTTACATATTTGAGCTCAATGTAGGAAACTCACCTAGAAATACAACAAAAACGTATCTATTACTGATTGCAGTCTCTCTAACTTCACTACAGCACTGCTATTTTTAAGACTCTACACTTACTTCTTTTTAAAGAAAACCAAACACCAGAACTTTCAAAGTTTTTTAAGCATTAAACATGAACAACCTGAAGAGTTAGAGACCGATAACTACCAAAACCAATTACAGAACAAGATTAATTATTGGCTGCCATTTATGCACACAAGCTAGAGTGGCACTAACCTCCTTTCTCTTCTGTAGTAAGAGTTCCAGCCTGTCATTAGCTCGTTTCCCAATTATTTTATTTCGTTCTGCTTCATACTGCCGCTGAGTGTTGTCCATGTTAATACTTAGATTTAATGCCACATTCACTAGAGCAGTCATCAGTTTCATGGCTACAAACATACATGAAAGGAGTAAGGATTATTTAAAAGGTTATTTGATCTAAGAAAACTTAGAAGAAAAATCTTGACACCTTTTCCTGTCAACCCTTTCTGCATCTATGAAAATATATTCACTGTAAATTTTTTGATACACAAACTTATGCAATGTGTTATCTAGCACTGCATCATTATTTATCAAGACAATGGATACAATATTGCTACTATGTTCTTTTTTGTCACTTCTTTAATCTATATTTTTATTATATTATTATTGTTCAATTGAGATAGGGGATCTATTTCCTGCCCAAAATGAAGGTAGCATGTAAGATTTACAAACATAGCTCAAGGAATACTGAAAGAATTCTGTTATCAGAGTCAGACTGAAACCATTCAGTCTAAATATACAAGAAGTTTCTTTCTTCAAAAGGAAAGCAATGCCACCACATCACACCAGTCTTTTTCCCTCAATTTAATTTTAACAAGGTGCAGGTTTTTCAAAGATTAATTTATAGCAGAAGCAGAGAAAAGCACATTAGCCAACTACAAGTCATAAAACAGAAAATTCTCATGCATGTATCACCAGCATAAAGCTGATGAGCAAGGCTCAGACGTGCAGTTATAATGAAATATCATCTCACACTGTGATCTCCAGGATTAAAGAACAAGTCTGAGTTAATCACAGAAGCTGAAATTACCAGAATTACCAGTAAATATAGATAGAAGGATTGTGTTGGCACTTTTTCCCATATAAAATACAATCTTCAACAATGCAAACTGTAAAACTCAAAAACGCAAAACCAACAAGTTTAGGACTCCCCTATCCAAGAAGCTCATCCTTTGTCCATACATAGACATATTTTCTTTGAAACACTCTCTGCTGAACTCATAAGGGATTTCTCCACAATTTAAGGGATTGGGGAAAAAATTATGTGACAAGGTCAATTACATAAAGCATGAAAAAATTTAGAGACTGTATTGCTGATGAAAAAATTCTTTTAAATGATTTTGAATGCAAAGACTGGAAATGCTACTTTACATTGCACCACGGCCTCAATATGCAGCACAATTTAAGTCGGTAGTAAAAATTGCATCCAACATAAACTACAACTTCTGCTTGACTTAATGCAGAGCATGAACAGGTTCAACTGCATTTGAGATTAAAAGACACCTACACCCTTATTTATGACCAAAGACAAACTAGTAAAATCAACAGAAAAGTTTCCTGCTATTTACTTTTCTACTAAAGTTAATAAAAATTAAGTACCAGACAGCTAGCCAAGAATGCTTTAGAATAGAGCTGTTTTTCAGTAACAAAAATCCAACATAAAAAGCTGTCCCAAAGCAAGCTGCATTAGATGAAAACTGTATCACGCAATAATAAAGCACAAGCTGGACACTGAAAGTTTAAGCAGAGTAATTCTGTCCCAGGCAGCACTGAAACAAGGATGAGTGACTGACCTGCCAGGGTGCTGGTGTGCCGGAAGGCCCTGACCTGGGAGTCGGAGAGCCCCGTGAGCAGCGAGATCACCGTGTCCATCATGTACTCGTCGTAGATGATGCTGTACTGGCACTGCCGCACCAGCACCCCAATGAACTCACAGAAACTGGACTTGAACTTCTTCCACTGGGGGCCAGCCATGGTTAGTGGGTAATCTCCACTGTCCTGTTAAAGCACACAAAAGGAAACAGGAAACTCTTTCAAACATCTTAGAAGTTATTTGCCCTCCAAATCTGCTTTGTTACGCTAGAACCATCACATGAACCATTAGGTGACAAGTTTAGGAACAGGTTGGGATCGTAATGAAGTTTACAGGGAAGTGCTTACATATCAGACTGAAACTTCCTGAAGTCATAAAATGACCTACTACAACACCTTGAATATAACAAATGTGTGTCCTCTCCTGGTATGGGAGCCTTCACAAATAATGGTAAAATGACAGAGAGAAAAAAAGAATCATTCGTGTCAGTGCCTCTGGGAACAGTTTCTTTAAGAGGCTGAACAACAATACAGGTTGAAAAATAAAGCAGCCATGAAAAGGGATTAGAAATCTGAGAGCTGCTCATTAGAATTCTGTTACAAGAAAAAGTGAGCGTGCAATAGTGATAAAAACCCCATGAACCAACAGTCCCAGGTGTGGTTTATAAATTTCACATAATATTGCCTTAGAGTAATCAAATCCATTTATGCATTGAGGTAGTTTTAAGGAACACTAAAATCCTTTTAAAGAAAAGGATATTACATTTTCTCCTCAGTTGAAGTTATGGGGTTTTTTTTCAATTATTGGAGGGGTGGCAGTGGAGGGAATTGTTTCTGTACTAGACAAATTTGGGGAGGAGGTTTTAAAGCTACATTAACATTCTCTGGAACACAGGATGAAAGGAACCCCATTCAAACCCAGGAAAATCAAAAACAAATGAAAGCCAAATGAAACCAACAACCACCTCCCAAACTAAATAAAAACTACAATAAACAAACAAAACAAAAATAACCCCACCACCCACCAAAACCCCCCCAATACATCTCATTTACCCCAATACTCTGTGGAACAGAAAGTGACAATTTAAAGGGAAAAAAACTATAATCCCCATGAAAGGAAAAGCATTAGTCTTCAACTGGAGAATAATAAAATTTAAATCCCCACAATTTGTAGATTAATGAATGCATAGAAATAAATTTAGTGACCATTTAAAGAGACAATTTAAGGCCTTATATAAACAAGATAGGGAGGCATCCCCCATAGTGTCACCATAGTAGGAGTTCCCAATATTTAAAAACTGAAAGTCAATATTGATTTCTTAAGCCATTAATAAAACAAGTTGCATACATGCAGAGCTTGACTTCCTAGTCTTATAAGTTCAGTGAAATAGGAGATTTTAATATTTTCATTCATAAAAGTCCTGTAATTTTTGTAACTCCTTGTTCTTGAAATAAATGTCTAGCAACGTGATCCAGCAAGATTAGGACAGGTAAAAAGAAAATAAAAATTAATACATAATCAGCACTTCATTAAATTACCTCATCAAATTCTTCAGTCATTTTTCGGATTATTTCAGAATTCTGCATATGTCGGAACATCTCTGCTGTAACAACTCCTACAATTTAGATATTAGGTCATTAGCACTGCTAATATGAAAGCTGCAGATGGCAGGTATGTCTCCTGCTACAATGTCAAAATAATCCATTTTCACCTCATCTGCTGACTACACGTGCATAGTTTTAATAAATGGCACTTTTTTTCTTCCAGCATTCATGTGTAACAAGCACTTAGCACCATTTATTTATGTGGGGTTTATTGTTCTTAGGAAGTGTGTCTGTGTGCATGTACACACACACAGAATCTCCTCATTCACTCACATTCAGAAGCCAAAGACACTTGTGCCAGACCTCTGTGCCAGTGAGCATTACACCATCTGAGGTGACCTTTTGGGACTCAAGATTCTAAATGGTGCAAGACAATTTTCAACAGCTGAATTGCTACTTATTATCCCCTGCACTGTAATAAACAGAGTGCTTTCATGCCATTTCTATTTGCCTTGGCCTCAAATTGTTAGACCTCCCAAAGTTTACTGCAAAATTCATTACAAGGATCATCACAGAAAGCATTAAAAGATTCTGCAGCTTTATCTTGTAACAAAAATCAAAAGGTCACTACTCTCGAAAGCACAGATACCCTCTGAGGAACACTGGCAGCCTTCTGCAGATTTACACATGTTGGAAGTTTATCAGGACAGAGAAACACTTGAGCAGATTACATCCAGTCCTCTCTATCCAGCATAGTGATATCAAGACATTAACACTGCAAGGCAAGTTACCTTCTCTTCAGAAGGAGGTGAGAGGTAAAAGAATGGAGGATGTGGAAATGAGGAAAGAAAAATCAGAAAATACAGAAAAAAAAATGGAAACACAATCTTACTGCAGACAGGCTACCATGAAGTTGTCCATAGTATCCTTTGAAACAAGCATGTCTACAAAAGCTATGAAACAACCTTAATCAGTGATAAAAAACAGGTACATCCAAATTAGAATTCCAAGACTGAACAAGCTGAACTATCAGGGATAGGAAAGATGATTTTCTGAAATAATAGCAGGAACAGAGGAAGAGGAAGCACATGTTCAGTATCAGTACTGACTTCTATCTGCTGTAAATATAAAAGCCTTAATCAACACTTTAAACTACAGTGTAACACTTCTAAACCTCCTGCTTCCACCTTCAGAAACACTTGTTTAACTCCAAGGAGCTGATAATGTAAACCAGCTCTGGGGATGAAGCAATCTGACAGCCCCAGCAGTGTGAAAGCAAAGACTGAGAACCATGCTATCATATTCTTAAATGGATGAGGAACCATTGCAGTACCTTACCTTTGCAGCCTGAACACTGAATAAAGAAGTTAATGAGATCAAGAAGTGCTATATCTCGGTCATGTTTGTATGACTCTATCCAGTCATCCACTACAGACTGAAAGAAAACAAAAAAGGCACTGCTCAGTTTTCATAAATTGAAGACATTGTTACTTAACTGCTTTAGAATAGAATAGAATTTAAAATAAAGTAGTTAACTTAAAATTACTACCAAAATTTTTCCAGCTAAGCAAATGCTGAGGGCCATGGAGAAAACTTTGTACTCAAGACTTTAGTTTAAGAATAATTTGATTTCTTTTCTTCCTAATTTTAAAAAATTGACAAAGATTCAGGTATCTATTTCTCAATTCAACAGATTAATCAGACCTGGCAAAGGTCCATTTTGCCCTTGGAAAGCAAAATATTTTAACTGTATATCATTTTGAACAGTTAAAAAGTCATGAAGATGCAATTACTGATAACTGCCTGAACAAGGTACCAAGGTACATACAGAGCAACAGCTAGTGAAGTATTGTTTTTCCATCTGCTTTGAAATAGAACAGAACAAATGATGGGAGAATCAGAATTTCTCTGTGCAAATACATCCAAGTAATTTGTTCTGTTGCCAGCTGTAAAGCAGGAGCCTGCAAACCTTGAGAGGAGTGCACAGCAACCCAGGTTCCTGCCTGTGTATTGCAGGAGCTGCACACTCCCCATTTCCAGCCCCAAAGCCAGGCTCTGTTCACAGTGCCAGCAGTCCCATGAGTGAGTCAGCAGGAAAGCTCCATGGCTGACAGCCTCACACCTATCACACTTCAACCCTGTCTCCACTGGACACTCACACACAAACACTTCAGTGATTTACTTGAATTTAAAAAACACCAACAAAACCAGTGCTGCATTTCTTAACAGTCTGACGTCAGTCCTGTCAGTAAATGCAGTGGGGAGAGTGCCCAGTGTAGATACCTGAAGGGGTTACACCTCCCCTAAGGTGACTCGGCCAGAGGATATTGCTACACTGTAATTGGCTGGAATTTGGGTCAGGAAATTTAAAGAGGAGCCTGTAAGTTGTGGGTAGTGACATTACTTTGGATGAGAGAAGAGAAGCAACTGTCTATTTTCAGATAATCTAAGCTCTGGATGCATATAAAAACTGCAGATTCTTCTTCAGTTCTATGAAAACAGTAAGTCTAAACCACATCTATATTCAGTTACCACCACACGAAAAGGACTTTAAAGTTATGCAATCTAAAAAAAAAAAAATCTTTCTTCATTCAGGATACTGAAAACTTACTTTGAATTGTAGTATGAATTTACTCATTTTGTATGTGATTATTCATGAATAGCATTTAGAAATGAAAAATCAGTTCATGTGAATTCAAACATCAATAAGCAAAGCCACTTTATATTGATTCTTATATACAAGTAAAAACAGCAAATTGAAGGAAAAAGTTACTTCAGACTTCATTTGATTAAACTGCATGTAGAAGAAAATACTGTTATATTTAAATTGGATCTATATCCAAGTCACAGAGCTATCCCAGGCCTTACCTGCATAGCACTCTTGCCCATTTTCACCACTTCAAAGAGCATCATGTTTTCCACACCATTCTGTTGGTGATGTCCATTCATCCGATTCGGACCACCGGGTTTCCCTCCTCCGTTCCCACTTTTCCCCTTCTCTGCTGGGCCTTTTTTTCCTTTTTTACAGGTCTGCAATCACAGACACAAGAGGTTTTACTTAATTATTATCAAATATTAAAAAAACCACACCACTATCCATACCATGACAAATATAGACAATGCCTTTCATTTTCAGCAACCATATTTTTTAAATGCTTTATATACATGTGTGTGTCTATGTATAGATATATAGATAGATATATAGTTATATATAGATATTAAAAAAAAAAAAATTCAAAAATTCAGAAGTTGAGAACAGCAGCACAGGGCAGGAAGGAGCCACAGGTGCTGCCTGTCAGAGGCACAGGGGAGGAGAGAAGAAGGGAACTGGCTTCAGACCTCCCAGTCCACTACTGTAACCTCCTGTCTGCAACCTGTTAAACAAAACTTTTAAATGAATTATTGTTCTGTTCACTTTTCAAACTGAAAGACACAGAATACATGAGGAATTTAAGTATAGGATGGAAAATCTGCCAAGAGACTGATCAAATTAAAGCTTATCCCTTCCTCCCCCTACCTCCCTTATGCCTTCAGAGCATTAAGAAAATATCACAGAAATAATCAAGATGAAGCATTTCCACACAAATACAAATGGGAACTCTCTTCACAGAACACTTGCATTTTCAGAAAATATTCCTTGCTCATTCAACTTCAAAGCAAGTGCTAAACTCTTCAATTCATAATAGTAGATGTGTTTCAGTATCCCTAAAGACTGAACATACTTTGCCTTTGCCTTGTTTTTGGTTTTTTCCTTCAATATCCTCAAAGTCTGTATCAGAAGAGAAGTGTGTTTCAGACTCCCTGCAAGGATAAAGAGAAAAACCATTCACACATTTCATCAGAAACATTCTTAAATATCCTATATAAAATCACAGTATGCTCTCAGCCCAGTAAGTCAACACCAACAGTGAAACTTTTCCCAAGGCTGCTGCTGAGGATCAGAGCACATCCCCACACTCCCAGGTTATCCTGCCTCCTCCAAAGAATGCACCTGTGAAGGAAGCCAAACAGCAAGAATAAAAGATTTGAGGGTAGGTAGAAAATAGCAGCAGGCTGGGAACCATGCCTTTGACATGTGACAAACATGACAATGTCTCAAAAAGCAAAGAGCTTTAAATATTGGTCACAAATACTTAAAGAAAATGAGAAGGAGAACAGAAAAAAAAACCAAAACAAAAAAACCACCAAACAAACAAACAAAAAACCCCCAAACAAACAAAAAACCCCAAAGCAATACTTTCCCTGACAACTAAAGTGTCTCAAGAGATTTCTTCATGCTGTTAAAAACTTAGGAAATAATTAATAGTTTTGCACTTATGTTGAAAGGTATAGGAAAGAAGTCTAGGTCAGGTTTCCTCATCAGAGGGTAAGCTGTAGTTCTGTTTAGGTTTATATGGTAAACATACACTAAATACACCAATTCCTTAGTTTGATTTCCTACACATTAAAATATGCTGCACTGATACACAAATCCTTGATTGGCAACATTGATAGCAAGGTGTGTGAAATGACCTGAATTATTAATAGACAATGCTTGGCTTGTTTGTTCTCTGTCCACATTTCCTGTAGAAATTAACTGAAATGATGCTACAAGAGCTCATTTTAACAAACAAAAAACTTATTTAAGTTACTGCGGAATTAATACTCAAGAAAAAATTAAAACAATGCTTTTATTGACATCTCAATAGGAAAAAATATATAGAACACTATCCTTTATTATGTTTCCTTGTTTCCAAGAGAAAGTACACTGCCACTCAAAGAGACAGTACATTTACAAATTTTTAAAGCACTTACTGAAGGAGAGTAAAATCAGTTGGTATTTCTGGAGCTGCTATCATTTCTTTATCATCTTCTGGAACACCACTGTATTAGAAAGATATTCAAAAAGCAGTCTGAAGTGTAAGCTTACTTTTCTTTCTTCCTTTGTAGCAGACAACTTCTGGAATAAAATAAATCAAAAAATACAGTGAAAATTATTCCACATATGGAAGGATAAGACAGTTGGAACACAAATTGTAGATCACACCACCCTGTTTCCAACCAAGCTTTCTCCTGTTTAAAGATTTTGAGTCCTCTCATGATCCTACTACAAAGTGACTCCACAAATGGTAAAATAATAATACAGAAACACTGTAAAAAAACCCCAACCAAACAATATGTAACAACAAAAACCACAAACAAACAAAGACCTCCCCCAAACCCACCATCCACATTTTCTGAATAGGATGAGCAAACTGGACTGGTTTTCACTAACACCTCTAAGTAGCAGAGCCCAGACTGACAACACTGAGGGAATTCCAGTTGACCAAACCAAAACCAGACTTGATGTTGAACTTGAAGCACAATGTGTGTATTTCAGGATATTACATACGGCAACTTTGTATCTCCAATTTGCCAACTTCCATGTAATTTTCCATAAATATAAACTCTTACAACAAGTTCATATAACCAACTGCTGCACAACTCCATGTCTCCCAGAGCTGATAAACCAGACTTACAATAGGTTCAACATTTGAAGCATTTGTCAAGACTCTTAGGAGTATCAAGGAAGATAATACTATCCACACAGTATAAAGGAAAACACTGGAAACACAATTGTTTTAGTAAGAAGACTAAAGATTGTGAAATAGTTGTTTTAAACTTCATTATAATACTGTTCATTATAATAAATTTAGGTTTTTCTCTTGTTTTTTCTCTTCTTAAGGAGAAGAAAAAAATCTCCCTGGATACTTCAAAAGCAAGTTTTAGCCATCCAGGCTGAAGTTTTCTATGTCACTTGGCTCCCCAGGCTAACTTTCACACAGTGAAATTAGGAAAGCACGATGTTCAGGTATTTTAAAGACAGAATACCAAGGAGGAAACCTTCAGAGTCAGTCTGCTGACTCTACAGCTTCCTGGAGCAATGAGTTATTTGAGGGAGAGAGTTGATTTTGGCATGCTAAGCACATGTTGCTCCAAGTCTGGTAGCTCTGCTCCAGTGACTGCATTTCACTGAGCATGTGGCAGAGAGGCTGGACAGGTTTTCTCCTGCAAGTGCTTATTCCGAATGCTAGGGGCCACTGCAGCTTCCAGCATCTAGAGATGAGAGAAACCATAAACCCTGAACGTACCACGCTCTCCTCCTTCACATTTGACATCATTACATTAAAGCAGAGAACACCGTGGAAATAAAGAGTGGCAAAGGCAAGGAGGTTCAAGATGATCAATCTCAAGACAGTGTGCAACTACTAAAGCATGTTCCATCCAACACACAGCAGGAGATAAAATCCTGCTGCAGAGTGGCCTGTGCCACTGCCCTTCCCCAAAGGGACCGCACGGGCACAGAGCAATGCAATGCCCTCCATTCACACTCCCTGCAGCAACCCCTGCCCAGACATTCACCTTTGCAAGCTAATTCAGTATCACCCAATTCAAGTCCCCACTAAAAAGGGCAGAATAAAACTCAAGAATTTTCCCCCCCGATTCTCAAGTTAAACTGGTTCAACAGCAGATATCCAGAATCAAGGCACAGGAAACATAAGACTGCACAGCCACCAGCAGGGGAGGGAAGGGTAAAATGAATTGCCTTCTTTGGTGGCAAACTGCTGCTATACCATCCAGGCTGTCTGTGAAATGCTGTGCTCAGAAGCTAACATATTGGAAAGCTCTACACTTTGGAATTTATTCATGTATTTTGTATTTATTTATCTCTCAATATTTACTTTGATTCCAATCAGCAACTCAAACTTGGAAAAAAGGACATACTTCAATGCCTTGGTCATCGGGCTGGCACCTGCTCAGATGTACAGAGAGGGGGGAACAGAAAAAAGAAAAATGAAGAGGAAAGATAAACACCTACACAAGTTCTTTTTGAGGCATGCTTGTGATTCAGTCCTAGTGCAAAGCAGAGATGCAAACTCCAAAAACCACACTGGCCAGGTTCAAGTTCAACCTGTCTACCAGTGTGTTGGTATTTGATTCTTTCCAGTTTACATTTTTCAATGTTAAGAGGCAAGACATCTCCTGAAGTGACAATCAGGATCCTTACATGCAAATTGGCTCCTTATAGGAAACCCAAACATACTATCCTACCACATTTTGCAAAAAAATCCATAAATCCTTATAATCACAGAAATTAGAGAACCTCAAAACTATGAAAAAGAATGGGCAAATTATTAGAGTACTTGTTCTCTACATTAAACAATAAATCACTAACAAAAGCTGTCTGCCATTTACACCAACTAGAACTTCTTGTCAGAACTGTTCATCCTAGTACAGACCACAAAACATGAGAGAAACCGTGGCATTTGTCAGAATCACCTCCTAGAACAGAACAACATATCAAGTTCTTGCTTGATGCTGAAGCATTAAACTGCTGAGATTTTTGTTTTTCTTGAAAGTAGAACAAACCTGGCCCTCATGAGTGCAACTCTACACTGGTATTCTGGAACAGAGAAGCTAGAGATGAACACCTGGCAATGGTGTACAAAGGAAGAGTGGAAGGAACCTCAGGCATCAAGATCAAGTTCCAACCATGACCAAAAAAAACCCTTGTGTTTGTGCTAGCAAAGAATAATTTTACATTTGTCCTAATAAAGAATAATTTTACAAGGCTCACACACATCCAGAGTGAAGGTCTTTCAATTCTCAGCCAGCAGGGTCAACCCAGCCCAGTGAGCCCTGGTGGCAGTGGCCAGAGAAGCTGCCCAAGGAAAAACACTATTTCCTTTAGAGCAAAGTTTCCCTGGATACGTTCCTGGCATTCAGAAATAATCCATGGATTTTGCTGGGCAGGAAGGTTGTCCTTTTACTTCACAACACCTTACTTTTTCCATTAATATTTCCAAATAGTTTTTGAACTCAATACTCAGTGGAGGGTCTTCCATCCAGAAGTCCCACAGCCAAATTCCTACCATGAAAAGGCACATTCTTTGCCTTGAATTTATCACTTTCCAACTTCATGCCATGTTCTCTTGTTTTGGTATGGGAAGAGTGACACTGGTCATTCCCCAAGCTCCTTCATCTCATTAAACACCTTCTGGAAATTGAAGACTACCACCAGCCATGTCTTCTCCACGTCCACACTGGATGACTCATTCAAAGCATGCAGTTCAGGACGTCAGTACGAAAAGATGCTTATTTGGATGATTTTCCTACCAAAAATTTTTAAATATATCAAGTTCATACATCACAGTGAAATCTGAAGAGCTAGAAGTGAAATTCTTGCAGATGTCATTCCAAACAGTGCAAGTCTACATTATCTATTAGATGTGTTCTAATAAACAGATTATTGTAAGAACTCGAGAAAGTTAAGTCTAAACTAAACTGTATCATAAAAATCAGCTCTTGAGTTTCTTTTTTGGCACACTCACAGAATTCCAACTTTAATTTGCCCAAGCAGATACTGAAATCTCTCAAGTCTGTGAAAACTTTAAAAGGCATTGAACTTTGTGAAATCATAATTACATTATTAACTATAAAAAGAAAATGTATCCTGCTGAAGGATCACAAGGTGGAGCTCTAGCCTAAAGCTAACTGAAGAAACACCAGAGACAGGTCATCCAGAGGTTGACCTAGTTATTTCACTGCAATAAACTTTATAACAAATTGCCCAAATTGCAATAATTTTGTAGCGTATTTCCTTTAGATTTGTATTTAGATCGTTAAGACACTGAAGGGTTTCTTTATCTTTTGTGAAATCAAGGCAGATACATGTTTGATTCCAATGACTCTTACAAAGACAGGAATGCATACAGCTGCTGTAGTATGACTAGTCTCAGTATTCAGCTTTCAAAACAAGCAGAATTTCAAAAAACATAAGAGCAGAAATAATGTATCCCTTTATTGTATGCTGCTATTTAAAACCTTGCTAACAAAACATTAATGAACTAAAAAACCTACTGCAACAACAGGAGCAATCCAGCAACAGCAGTCAGACATAATACTTCCAACTGTCAATGTAGGAGGGGTTTCTACTCCAAGGAATTTGACTGCTAAAAGCAAGAGGCAAGCAAGAAACACTATCAAGATTCCAAAAGCATATTCATTGAAAATCAGATTTAAATCTTAAAGGCTACTCATCCCTATTACATGAATATTCAGGTATGGTTGTGATGAACTCAAACCATTGGCCAACTCTGCCAAAAGGTGACAGAACTCACTGGCACCATTCACACAACACATACTCTGTCATCAGCAGCTGCTGTGGGCTACCTGTCCTCCCACAACTCCTGGGACACACACAGATGAATGCAATTCAGTGAGCAGTGTTTGCTAAGAATATACCCAATTATATCTGTATATCCACACACACTATAAAGAATCACACCAGCAGTCCCACAGTTTGTGTTCTGTACACCTGTGCAAGTGCACTAACTCCAGTGTTACTGACCAAGCTCACTGAGAGGTTTCAGTAGATGGGTTTTGGCTGGGGAGTGTTCCCTACACAGGATTTTATTTGGGTTGTTGTTGGATCCTGGACATCTATCACCTGCAGGTTTTATAATGTACAGCAGTAAAACAATTATCATTTTTTTGGGGAAGGCAGAGATGTAAAGTTTAAAAAATGGCTCCATGGCCAGGAAAATGTTTGGGTAATGCAGAATAGGCTGTTCAGAGATGTATTTATTTTTTCCCTGTAATTCAATTCATCACCTGTAAAATCAAGGGCCTCACTTAATTCAGAAAATTAGAACTTTTCAAACTGTGATGTTGAAGAGTATGGCTGAAGTTCGTCTCTGGATTATTTACCTATCCATGAATGAGAGATGCTGATGCTTCAGGACCAATTATGCAGCAGCAACAGTTAAAATGCTAGTCAGATAAATTTTAAATAAAAGATCAGAAATACATCCAGTATTTTCCCTTAAACATTTTAGAAGAGAAAGGCAATATCAACTACATTATACCCCTCATTCCTTTTTGTGATAAACTAGAATGTGCCTAACCTTTTCTCTGATAAAATAAGGTTTCGTTATTCAGGAAAAAAACAAAACAAAACAAAAACCAGACAAATCTGCTTCTTCATACTCCTTTTGCTTTTCTCTCTGTAAGTAGACTTTTAAGCAAGATTTTGAGCAAGTGCATGACATTCCCTACAGACCTCAGAGTGTGTTATTTCTACCAATAGCATACAACCTAATATTTCAGCTGCCAACAAGCTTTAAAACAATTCTGCAATTTGAGAAAAATACAGAAAACATACTTCAAGCATAATTCTGTCATCTAACTGTACTTTAATAATAGTTATAACCATATCAGCAGTTTTGATGATATTAAGATAGTGCAATCAAGACTTAACAAAACAATAATGCAATTAATACCTTTATATGTGTGGCTATTTTTGTGCTGTTTGTTTAACAAATGAGACTTGTGGTTCCTTTACAGAAAGACCTGAACTAGAGACCATCAATCTGCATTCCTCCTTGCTTACCAAAAGAGACACGGTCAATATACACAGGACCAGTCCCCTGTGCCAAAGCCACTGAACAGTTAACATGTCAACAAAGAACCCAAATGATTGAATTCACACAGCTCTTATCTTTTCAGTCTCTTTCTTCATTTTTTTTTACCTAAACTTCCAGCTGTTACACCCCCTCCACACCACTTGGGACCACACATCTCTTCATCTTTCAAAAAGTTAAAAAAAGCCACGTTATGATGGTTGTTGATTTTGTGCCATCACTACCATTTTTTCCCCAGCCTGCTCTTTATTCATTTTTTATAACATTTGCTCTTTAGTTCATACAACAAGTCTGCTGAATAAGTGGGAAAGAGCCATCTCAGAACACGCTTTTCCAGCACCGTGGGCTGTTACTGAAAGCAGTAGGTTTTCCTTTCCTCTCTCTAAACACACAGGAAAGCTGCTGCTCCTTCTGGCACTCAAGCAAACCAGCAGCAAGCAAATTATAAACCCAAAACCATCTCCTTCCCCCATGATTGGCCCTCCATTGGATCAGCCAACTGAATGAACTCCTCCTGCAGCCACACCAGTCACGGGATGCAGCACGGGATGGACTCCACCTTCACAACAAGGCCAATGAGGAGATCTGCGAGGTCAGAGCACCACCAGCACCACAGCAGAGCTCTGCTGCAGCACAGCACCTCATGTCCCACCTAAGGTGGCAAACTGGAGACCCTGCAAGGTCCCTGCTGGGATTCTGTCCCTCTGCTGGGAGGAGAGGAGCCACTGCCAAGGCTGCAGCTCTGGGGCTGAGCAGGCACCAAGACTCCCCCTCACACACCTGCCAGGCAGGAGCAGCCCCGTGGACAAGCACCACGGCCTGGGACACACACCACGGCCTGGGACAGCACCTTCTGGCTCTAAATTAAATTCGTCAGGCTCCTGCCCAATCTGAGCTGTCTCCTCAAGGCATTCTCCCCCCTCCTTTTGCACAGGCATCTCCTCCATTTTCATTCCACAGCACACACCTCCAGGAGCTTCCACCTCTCAGGAGCCCGGCTGGGAGCAGCTGAGGATCGCCAGAAGCTGAGGGAGCCAGCCAGGAAAAGCCAAACATGCAAACACAGGCCCCCAGAGGTGATGCACACACTGCTCAACACAAAGTAAAATTTGTTTTCACCATTTAATGCTGTGAAAGCAAAATCTCAAACCGGCTTTATTAAGGAGGGAGAAGGAAGAATGAAAGAAAAAATGAATTTAAATGGCACATGGAAGAAGTCAGGGTGAAACTCGAAGTGAAGGTTGGGACTTCACTCCAATTTTAGTGACTCGAAAAGTGAATAATATACAGGACCTTTGTACCACACTAGTAAGTCTGCCAATCTCAACTACACCATCAAATATTCCTCCTGTCCTTAAAAGTAGTTTTTGATTTTTGCTAGTTTTATTAAATATGTGGAACAACTATTACAGAAGGAAAAGAGCTTGCTACAGTGAGTGCTTCGCAGTCATAGGATTGCTTATTAAAGTACCATTAATAACATCAATATCTTTAATAAAGTTAAATGCTATTTTGAAACATAAGTACACTGTTACTGCTTGAGTCCTATGAGTTTTTATAGTGGCAACTAGTAATTCACACTGTCCAGTAAAATGTGGCTTTAAAACACTCAATACATGCATTACAGTAGCTGAAAGATTATTGAACTGTACAATAAATGCAACTATTATGCTTATTAAAGGGGAAAATACCTGTGTTACACTCTAATCATCCTGCCCAACAATATTCCCAAGCTTTGCTAAAATGTACCTGAAATTCCCACATATCTTTAAAATGGTTTGGCTTTGGATGTCTTAAAAAACACGAAGGTAAGATAACAAAAGTAGAAGTTACACCTCATTGTGTTTGTCACATCTTTCCTTGCCAAAGAAGAGATTGCTTCCAGATGTTGCAGTTTGACTGCGTGGAAAACGAGGCTCTTAGGAAGAATAAAAGCCAAGTCAGATAACAACCAAGACCTTAAAAAAATAAATAAATGGGGGAAAAAAGTAGGGGGAAAAGCCACATATGCCTACTTAAGTCCAAGCAGGAGTACTGGTTCATTTATGATACAAGGCAAGCACACCCTCCAGCTGCCTAAATGCCGTAAATTTCCAAACTAAACTACAGAACAGAACAATATTCCCCTTCACATACTGATTTTTCAAAAATGTACTTTGCACATCACCTCAAAATCTTTGCTCTTGTAAAAGCTGGGGATGAAGACATGCACAGCCCACAGCAGGCAGGTAACCTGCTGCACAGCAAATCCTTGAGCAGAATTAGCATTGTTCAAATGCAGAGCCAACAGCAGTGAATGACTCCAGTACACAGGGTGGAGGCAGGGTTTTCCAACTGACAAGGTATCCCCCATCTAACAAGTTCTATTTTTTCTTCTGCCACTGATCAATGCCAGCCCCCAAGTCGCCTCACTTTACTGGAGCCTCACTGCTTCCCCTCCTACCATACAGATTTTCCCCTTAGAAAAGTCCAGGTCACTTGGGGTTTGTGCCCAAAACTTTGGGCATTTTGAAGAACAATTGCATTTGATTACAAATTCTGGAGGAGGGACTATGCAAGTGCATACTGCAATAGCTTCAGCTGCTATTCCAAGATACAGTCAGTATTAGGGGGCTGAAATAAGGGAAAACCCTATAAAATAAAACTACTGTAGAGTGGAAAGTAAAATCTCTCAAGCACATCTCCCAGTCAGCTTCTATCAGCCCAGGTCACAGCACACTTGGGACAGTCCCCCACAGTCCCCTGCATGGTGATCCCAAGCCTCCCAAGATCAGAAGGCAAAAAGAGACCAACTCTGCTCTGCCTTTGAGATTCACCACACTGTACAAAAACATCTGAACTGGCTCCAGACAGTAACTAAAAGAGACTAAATTCACCACTGAAATAAACAGGGGAAAAAAAATAGACACGAGCCAAATGGTGTTAGTCTTACCTGGACTTTTAAAATAANGGGAGGATACTTCATTTTCTGCCCGACCAGCCCAGCTTTTTTCCGCCGGGCCGGGGGTACAGCGAGGGCACCGCTGCCGGGCCTGCCCGGGGCCACCTGCAGGGCCGGGGCTGCTCTGCACCCACAGCCTCGGCAGCACGGCAAACCCTCCAGGGACTGCCACCGCCTTGCCACTCCTGTCCATCCTGCCCTGGCTCTAGGAAACCTGGCCATCGAAAAGGAAAAGGAATATTTAATAAAAGAAATAAATATTGTGCCACATCCAAACCAAGCAGTATGACAGCTAAAACCTGAGCTTTTCATAAGTGGATTATGGCTCTTTCAACAATCAACCTAAATAATCATCCTTACAAAATAAAATTCAAGCAAACTACACACGTATGCAAAAGTTGGTTTCACTTCTAAAACAGAAGAAATAAAGATAAAAACTTTGTTATCTTTCATTAAAAACTTATTTCAGCAACACTGCCAGCCTCAGAACATCTGTGCTCCATACATCCTCAGTCACAACTTCAACATTTTTAATACTCAACATTTTGTTCTTGTTCTCCCTCATAACATTTGGGCTAAAAGCCCAATTGGTTTGTTTGGAGATTTGAAGTACTGAATACTAATTTTATATGAAACAGAAGTTGTGATGTGCATGGCTTTCCCCCATACAATTTAGAGAACTGAGTATATCCACAATGAAGAATCTTCATAACCCATTAATTAATAATTACTGGATGAAAAAATCCGTATTATCATCATGAAGTCTAAACATGACTCCCAATCCTTTTTCTTTATTCACCCTAAAACAGAGTCTTCTTAAAAAAATTTTGTGGGAGATGACAGGCACTGAAACCTCATATATGGAGACCTGGAGTTAACTACTGACATTCACTGAACATCCAGAGGAAAGCAGCCTTTGCTTGACCATGTCTTAAGAGAATTGCAAAAATATTGGCATTATTTAAATAAATCAATTTTTTCAACTCTGTAACTGCTTACTAGTGGCAGGTAAAAAATCAGGCCAACTGAAAGTGCTCAAACCAACCAGGCCTGTTTTATGAAAGCTAACATGAAAAAGAATATCAAACCCAGGTTTTTTAGAGACCAATCTCATTTTACCAAGTAAGCTGACAAATGTTGAGCAAGTCTTGATGTGTGTAAAATATTCTGAAGAAAAGGTTAGTGAGACTTGTCCTTTTGAAGTTATAATAGAGACACTTCCATTATAAGTGCCTCTATTACTGTGGAGGAGTATCCTTTACACAGGAGCATCCATTCTACACAGACCTAAAATATACAAGTAGAGCTCGTTAAATCAACCAAAATTAAACCTTTGGTTTCTTAATTTAATCTTAAAAGAAAAAATATCCATAAAGCTGTACCTCTACACATTTGATTCTGAGTAAATTTATCATGCAAATAAACCTAGTAGCTCCATCCTCTTTCAAGGGATAGTTATACCCTACAGCTAAATTTATATCACGATGAAAATTTACTGGTGACATTATGCAAGTATCATAATTTGTAGTAAATATTTTATTTGAGCCATGTTCAATACAATGACAATATTAAAACTATCAGACTTACAAGCTCAGCAACACAGCAGAAGCTGTTGAGATAAGGTATTCACTTTCAGCCTTTTCCCTGTATTTTCTTTTTAAAAAAACAGGGAGCAGTAGTGCCAGATGTCTCCTAAACAAGCTCCATGTGCAAGGGCTCCTGGCCCTCCTCCAGCCCAGAGAGCATTTCTGGAGCAGGGGGTGCCCTGCAGCCCCCGGGGGTGTGTGACACCCACAGCAGCATTTCCTCAGCACCTGCAGGTACCAGTGTCCTCACTCCACCACACAGAACAAGGCTCCCATGCTAAATATTGTTTTCTTTTTTCTTCCTGCCAGCTGAGACAAAAATGCCATCTTAGGCACAAGGAGAGAAATCCAGCTATTGTTTTTACCCAATGTCACACACAAAAAGAACATCCTTTTTTAGCCATCATAGTTTACTAGCTCCTTCACTACAGGGCATGCCAAAAACCATTTCTGCCTGCTAAAGGTTGGTGAGTATGTACAAAAGACAAAATAAGGTTACATTGCAGTGTTGACTGAATTTACATCATTTACAGCTTAACCTGTACAGCAGTTTCATACTCAGGACTTTGTGTGGCAAATTCTGATACAGTTACTGCTGACCAACCTTTTTGAGGACTCAACACGATGCTGTTGGGGGGGTGGGAAATTCACTAGATTGATAATTACCATTCCACTGGAGAAAAGAAAGAAACAAAAAGCCACCAACCCTACTCAAAAAAACTAAAGAAACCATTTTGTATGCTCTGGCATACAGTCAGATCTATTAATGGCAACTCATCTGCAGTGACAATTAAAGCTAATATTCTGAACTTGCAAACAGAGAAGACTGAAGAGCTGACAAATCCCATCCTGCTGACTTGCATGGCATGGGAGGTAACCTCTGACAGAGGGATGAGAAAGTCAACTGCCACAGAGAAAAGTCACCAGAGGACAACTAACAAATCTATAGTTGTTCAACAATTGCATGCAAAAATACCTTATTCACCATAGTTTCAGCCTTTAATTTATTATCTGAACTTTGTCATCTTCTTGTGGTTTTCAATTCATGATAATATTTGCCTTATCAGTTTGCAATTACCTCTAATTATTAAAACAAAAATGGCCAGAATGCAAGTGCTGTATCTCTCACCATGGCTTCCCCAACAATTGCTGCAGTTTTGCAATTAACTGCATTCCTGCTAGCACAGGTTTCTCTGCTTTGTACCAAAGACCTGCCCCCCACCTGCCCACACTCAAACCAGAAACAGGTAACTCAGCAACTGAGAGCACAACATACTGTTACATGTACAGTTTTTTAATTCTCATTCTCTGACATTTCTCAGTAAATTAAAATTCCAAGTATTTTGAACAAGTGGACAGAAGAGGGATTATTTAAAATAGGCAATACCTCTTTCAGAGTGCCTCAACCTTTCTACTCCATTTTATATTGTGCACTGATGCAACGCTGAAGTAAATCAATACATTTTCTCTAAATGCATATTTAATTTTCTGGAATAGAATTTCAATCTTCTTGGATCCCTCATATTAAGTTATTCAGTTCTCCTAGATACCTACTCAAGAGCAGTGTTTCTTTGACTTAATTAGTTAGCTGTCAATTATATAATTATTTATTACTCCTGTGTTGAACTCAGCAGCCTCTGCCTTTACTCATGTCTAACAGATTCGGTCCTCCAATTACTTTCACCAGAAATCTGTGATCACCACTCAGGACTGTTACGTCAAATCATAACACCTAATGGCAAATAAAAACCTTTTAACCAGGTAAGATTCTGTAAAATCATTTACTACTTACACCAAATTCACAGCTCCTGAAACCATGATTTCCTTACAAAAACCCCCCCCTTAATTACATGCAGTTTGTCATCACAGGTTTGGTACACATTATGGGAAAAGGGAAGAGATTTTAAACTAGGTAACTGGATTAGGATTCATGCATGTTTAAATACCTTTCATACAGAAAATAACCTAGTATGCTTCAGTATCATCAAGTAGCAAATTTTTTCAAGTCATCATTTTAATGCCCCAGGCACCAATTTCAAAAGAACACTGGATGAACAACGAGCTTGTTCTACTATTACATTATAGTAATCTCTTTACACTACTAATGCAAACTGCCAACTTTGTGTTCTTACTCAAAAAGTCACTTATTGCTCTGGCAATAAATCAGCAGTATAGAATTCTCATGCTGTTGTCCCACTAATCAGGACTACAACTACAATATCTTGTTTCAACTCAAATGGAATTCCTATACAGGCATACCAGTGGAAGTTAATATCACCTGACAACGTAGCTACACGTAATGTTTAGTTACAGTAACAATGCCCCCACAGAAATGTATTTATCATCTTTCCTTTAGTTTGCTCACATTAACGAAATGTAATCACTTTTACTGTTTCAGAGTGTGGTTTAATTGCTCACCTAACACATTAAAAAACTCCCATTGTTTTGGTCATGATCTATTACACACGTGTCAAACATCGGTTACCAGTCAATCAACTGCCCTGGAGAAGTAACTGTACAAACCTTATTGAAACACACTCAGCAAGTATGTCTGGGAAGATTCAAAGGTCAATAATCAAAAGTTACATCTTTCCAAGATTTTTCTTCTTCTCCCTATTTCAGCATCATTGACTGCTGCTTTCCCATGGCCATTGCACTAAGAAGAGTTTCTGTATTAAAATCCCATTCTGTTTGGAGTAAATTTCCTATCCCCCACAATACACAAGCCAGGGCCATTGATACACACACTGTGATTCCATAAACTAGAAAGGCAACACTAATATTCCATTCAGAGGATGCTTTCCTGGCATCTGACTGCCTTGATCTTGAAACAATATAAAACGATTTCCAGCAGAAGTTATGAAGAGGTAATATCATTCAATCTAATTGTTAGGCAAGAACATTTTTATCCCAGTGTAAATCAGTGTAAATCTGGCAGTCGTTCAGCTTGACCTCCACTTACTATAATCTTGCCCTAGGGTACGAAAATCCTAGATCATTAAATGCTACACATTGAGTCTTGCAAGCAACCTAAAATGAACCTACAATCAGAGCCACAGTTTTCAACTGCTGTTAAGTGTTGTAGACAATAGTGATAACAGATAACAGGATGTCAAATTAAGCTTTTCTTTGGCAGATTTTGGATTTGGAGTTTTTTGTGGGTTTTTTTTAAGAAACACAACTATCTCCATCCTTAGTATATGATCTTTTATTTCAGGGTGCTTTTGAGACTAAGGGAAAGTAACTATCCTTTAAGTTCAAAGATCAAGAGAAAAACAATGTACTGGGTTTTTTTAAATTTAGATAAGAGAGACGTCAGTTGGAAGTTTTTGAAGTTTTTCTGATAAAAGATGGGTTAAGACAAAGCTGCCCACTTTTTTCGGTTATGAGAAAGATTTTTAAATGCCAGCTTTCCTACAATTCTCTAGACAGTCAACAGACATTTTAGGAACTGCTACCAATTCATTACTGTAAAACAGATGCCTGCCAAAAAAATTAATTACAGAACATAAATTTTATTACTATGTGAATGAACTTAAGACTTCATATGCTAAGTGCAAAAACTCTCCCAGAACTGCAGATTGTGGTGTAATCCACAGTACACTAAGAAAACAAGGCAGAAGGAAAAAGCAGCAGAAAGGTATGCACACACTCCCGGCAGCTGAGCACAGCAAGACAGACCTGCTGGGCCACAGAGCAGCAAAATTCCTCTTGTGCAAGTCTTGGCTACAGGGGAGGAACAAAGGTAAGAGCAGCAGCCCAGCAGAGAGAAGCCAGGCAGCAGCACCGAACCTTTAAAAAGGTCAGGGAAGACGGATGACAGCCCAAACAAGAAGTAATTAGCTCCTCCCGAACTTCACTTCTGTGGAAGGAAAGGTCTAAGGACACAGCTGGAGGAGTTGAAAGACTAAAGACGAGAATGGCAAAGTCACAGCTGTTCTACAGCAAGAGAAAATCACAGCACACAAACACCATCTGAGAAATGAAAAAGAAGCTTTTGCAAGACCCAGAGATATCATTCAATTTACAGAACTCTGCATAGGTCTCCAAGGCAATTAACTCCAATTAACATCCATCTATATAAATAAAAACAAGAAAGCATAGCAAGTGTTAAAATCTAGATATCAAATATTAGTACTGAATTTACACACAGTAAACACACCAGCAGTGACAACCTCTAAATAAGCCTTTTCCATCTTGTAGTGATACACAGAAATAGTAGTCCATCGGAATTTTTGTTCACACAGCTTTCTCACAAACAGATGCATGAAACTCTTAACACCTAGGACATAATTATGGAAATAATTCTGGCACTTTATGACTACAAAAAAAATTCAATCCACAAAGGATACCTTACCCATCTAACAGAATGTCCTCAGGATTCTCTGAACCATATACAAATACACATATCTTCCTTCCAAGCAAAATAATTGTATAATGATTACAGACTACCAAGATACATTCTGCAGCAAGGAAAGCTTAAACATTCTTTACATCACAGTATTTCTGTATTACAGCCCAGCCTGAATAGACACATCTTAGAACAGCAATCACAGTCCCCTAAAGCCCCCCAAAAGAACATTTAATGGAGAAAATTAAAGTTGTTTCAATTGATATGTTAAGCACTGCATAGTATAAATTGAGAATTTTAACAACATCAACAGCCTGACTTCCCCAAGAATCAATACCCTTAATTTACACAGAAGGAAGAACATCAATTTGCAGAGAAAAAGACAGTTGTCTAACACTATTTCCAGAAGCAGATACCAAAATATTTTCATGTCCTCCAACAACTCTGAAGAAAACAAAGTGCTCCTCCAGCAATTCACTTTACATACAAGGTACAACCTTGGAGCAACACATGCAACAATTTCCAGCTCAAGAAATCTCCAAGTATTTGCTGGACTGCAATATTTACAACCCTCAAGCACTGGCATAAAATTATGCTATTAAATGTTTCCCCTTTACCAAAACAATGTTCATGCTCACAACGGCAGCTAATATTTACAGGGGAGAGAAGACAAAGAAGTGCCCTGGCTGCCTATTTAAACCACACCTCTCACCAATTAACACATCAGGGCGCATGCACTATGACAATTCCCTATTCCAAAACTGAAAGATAAAATACAAGTTTAACTACTTATCATTCCCAAAATCTACATTCAAATAACACACTAAATAAATCTTATTTATTATTTACTAATAAATTACATGGTTTAAAACACATGCATCTCCTGCACAGTAGTGTAACATAAACTAAGTATGACCATAAGGTGTGCTGGAACAAACAAAACCCAACAAATAAAAAATATTTCAACTGTCCAAGTAAAAATACCATTTGATATTTTCTATATCACACAGTCTCTAATGTGCCATGACATACTACTTCTCAGCAGCTCTCATCTAGGCAACATGATGGCAAACCCTAAACATTTTTGTGTGATTTTTTTGGTTTTCTGGAGCACACAAGGCTAACAGGAGGGTTGGGGGGAAGAAATAATATAAAGCATCCACAGATTGACTGATGATTGGAAAAAAAACCAGAACTTTTATTTTCCTCAGGAAAATGAAGAAAATGCATTTTGTACAGAAATCCAGTTTGTAAAAATCTATCAACATGTCTGTCAGCAAGATTAAGAAGTAGACAGAACTCATACTGGAACAATGAATACAGGAAAAACATCACATGGAAAATGTCCACAAAAACTAGACTGGAGAGAGATCTTTAATGATGAGTGAAAAAAAAAAAATCAGGGATGAGAAGGGAAAGGCTGTGTAGTGACCACGTTTAAACATTCAGCCCTAATGGCTGATAATCATATTCTGTAAGCAGCAGGATCAGAGGTGTGATGTTGCAAATGCAATAAATCCCCAAGGAAACAATATGTCTTCAAGATGCTCTCTTGAAGCTGCTTGTGGTTGATTGAAGCAGCCTCAGTACCAGGATGCACACACAGGTATCAATCCCCCCCAGTGCCAGGAGAGAACACAAACTGAACCACCAGGACTTGGTTACCCTCGGTGCAAAGGCACAAACACCAGCCAGCACTGCTGCAGTTCCAGTCCCCCAGCCACACTACAGGAGGGACACATGAGCATTCTGTCAGGAGTGCAGAGAACTCACTACTAAAAACCTTTGGTGAGCCACAGTTGGCAATATTCTCCTCTTTCACAGGAAATATTGATACTTGAGCACTTTTAATACAGACAAAATAACTTATGAAGAGCAGTATTTTAAGAAAACCGTAGTAGTTTGATAATACAATAAAATAGATGGGTTGCTACTGGAAAAAGAATAGTCCCACTGCCCCTTCTTGCGTTTACTTCTGGCCATACTTCATAGTCAAGGGCACTTGCCATACTCTTTGTTGAGCAACAATCTATTAATTTCTTTTCAAATGAATTAGCTTTCCAACAGTTTAATAAGCTGAGCTGGCTCAACAAAAGAGTCCTGTGGATGGTGTAAAACAGCTCTTTTGAAAACCAGTGAGACACCATGGCAGACATAATCAACCATCCAATTCCATCAGAAGCCAGCAGAGATGTCGGTCCTGTTCTGGTGGCTACAACTGCTCTGCTCCAAACCCAGCCTGCTCCCTCTGCCTATGGCACCATGAGGAATATTTACTGCAACACCCAAGTGCCTGTACCAAGTGTTACCCAGCCAGCTGTGACACAGAACAGCCGGGCCCCACACGCAGTTTCTGTAATGAAAATTCAAAACTCACTCTGCTTTGTGCTGTCTGAATAAATTCAATGTTCTGATAAGCCAACAGTTGATCGCCTTTGCCTAAAGCCTACATAAAATGGCAATGAAAGCACCAGAAATGCAACAGAAATAGAAAATCTTTAAATTCCGTCAGAAAAATGAACCACTAGCTCATTTCACCAAGTACAACCTAGAGTGGTCTCGTTTAGGTTCTCTATTCCATTACTACTACAAAGTTACTTCAACACATCAGACATGATTAGAATCTACCATTTGTCCATGCAAAGCCAAGACTAGCTTTATTCCAGCACAGACAGCACTCACCACTGAGTACTTCAATGCTCCAAGAGTACGCAATGAGAACTAGTTCTACTTCTAATTATTGTCTTCATTGACCTGTGCAGCTTCTACAAATAATGCTATTACAAATAAAAACAAATTTAAAGAAATTTACATGAATTTAGGGAACTTCTCTCTGAACTCTCTGTTAAAAGTTTAAGACCAATACACCCAATTCAGCACTTCATTTCCCTCAGCATTCTGGGAGTGTCTCCAAGATGGAACCCAGGATGGAGGAGTGTCCAGGCCAGTTGTGGTGCAGAAAATGAGCTGGTTTAGCTCACTACCACTAATACTACCACACCTACACCGAGGACCCTGACCTCAAGACCTCCTCCTAGTAATCCATGCTGTCTCCAGCATGCAATTCATTGGATAAACTTCCTTCATGTCTAACTCCCAAAGCAAAAGCTGGAATGACAAAATCTTAATATTTAAGCCAGAACCGAGGCCACACTTTAGAAGGATGCTTACCATGAAAACATATCCAATCCAAATTGCAAAGACACACATTCATCACTTCATGCAAACTACAGCTGTAAATTACATGAAGAAAACTATTTTCTATTCAAAATAAAAAGAAGCCGTAGAAAATCTGGCTAATAGAATGCAAAACAAACTATCAGCAAAAACTGCCACTCAAAAGGGAGATTTTTATTAACTATAGATCTGTTTGAAATCCATATGCTGATTTTTTAGTCACTGCTGCAGCAAAATACTTCCATGAAACACAGTATTCATTTAGAGCTGATCAACAGCATCAACAAAAAACAATGTAACAATAATTTTCAAAATAAAATATGGGACCCTAATAAAAACATCCACAGCTGCTTTAGGTTTGGTGCTGAGAGAACCTTACAGTAATTAAAACACTAACAGCTTAATGAATTTGTCATAGGAATTCTATTTAATAACTATCAGTTAACTGAAAACCAGCATTTATAATGCCCGAACACAAGTAGGTAAACCTTAGTAACTTTTACAGGAATTTTCAACGTAACTATATATTTTAAGATGAATGACAGTTCTTAAGCAGCAATGAACATTATTCTCACAGCATTACTTGTTATGAATATGCTACAGCTCCCCAGACTGGAAAGAAATAAACCTGAATATTGCAGAAACAAAAACCAACACAGAAAAGCTTGAAATACCACACACAAAACGAACACAATGTGATTCCTCCCCACAGTCAGCATCCTAAACGCAGAGACCTCCTGAAGAGCAGCACCACACTCCATTTGTAACTTTTTTCTACACCACATGAAACCAGAAGAGTACAGTGGCAAAAATGGTATGTTAATGAGATGATAAAGATTATTCTTACTATTCTAGTTACGGCATTTTGTTCTTCTGACATCAAAAAAAATAGGGGTCATAACTGTCTGTTACTGATTTCTGCTGACAGAAATTAGGCTCAAATGTTAAATAAAGATTAGTTAATATTTGCAGAAGAGTTTGAACATACAAAATGCTATGTAAGTAGCCAGTATTAAGTCTTCCCACACACTCATGCTGGCATGCTTCCAAGCAGGGAAGTCCCACAGAAACATTTCAACGGCAGTAAGGAGAAACAGAGCTCAGGCAGTTGCAGCTATATTCACAGCAGTCCTTCTAAGGAGCACCTGCAAAACTGAGGAGAACCAATGCTCACTGCCTGCTACAAATACCTACACCAAAAAAGAAACTCTTGTTCCAACACAGCTTATATAAATGCCTGCTGAATAACCCACATCTCTATAATCCTCTGTACAACCTAAAATGATCTGCAGAACTCCAAACATCTCGTAAATACGACTTTCCTGTCGCCTGGTGCTCCTGACCAGACCACAACTTCACAAAGCAAAGTCAGCCTGTGGTGTAGGTGTCAGTTTGATTTTCATATTCAATCTTATTTTCAATACATCACAATTCTGCCTAGAGCAGACTAGTTTTCCCAGACCTAAAATGGCAAGGAATTAGGCATTGTATCACAATGTAATAGATTCTGATCATTCAAGAGCAAAGCTCTTCCCAAACACATAAAGAAAGGCAGCATCTTCTTAGCTAAGACCCCATCCTGCAAAGAAGACTCTGTAAGCTTTCTTCCAAGAGTGGAAGAAAACAAAATGGTCTAAATTGAGCCAAAAGTCAGGTAAAGAGGAGAGGCACATGGCATGTTCAGGCATTTCTCAATATCTCTGAAGGACAATATTAATACTTTATGAGATTAAAAAAGGGTATGTCTGATTTAATTATCAGGTACTCTCAGAGATAAGCCCTGTAGCCTCAGCATGCTCCAAAAATCTCTGAAGCAAGGAGGGATGGGACTTATGATCATTGCAGAGCATGGTCCATACTCTGTAAACAGGCCAAAGCCAGACCTCACATACAGAAGTGGCACTGCAGCTTCCAGGAACCACAGAGAACTCCAGAGTGCAAAAGCTCCTAATAAGATCTAACCACAGCAGGCTGGGAAGCATCCAGCTGAAGGAGGTGGTCTAGCAGGGTTTTTACAACAGCATCTGATTAACCATGCCAAAGTTGCAAGAAAAATCTTCTGTAACTGCTCTTAAAATCTTCTCTTACCCCTTCCATCTTATTCCCAGTAACACCTGCACAACTTCTAACCAGCACACAGACTAAAACCAGAGAAAAATGTACATCATCTTCCTGCCTGCATAAATTAATGCAAATCAACTGCAGTCCTGAATTTCCTTGTGGCGCTCTAATTGATCTATGACAGACTTTGCAACATTTCAGGGGGGGAAAAAAAGACAAAATGGAGATCACTGCAGAGAATAGAGGACTACTTGTGGAATTGGCATGTCAGCCTGATGGTTTTTATGAGTAAGACCAGGTAGAAAAGTAGTAGATGACAGCAGGAATAACGTTTTCTTTTCCTGGCTCTACAGTTACAGAAGACATTGCTACTATCCAGGTAACTGATAAAACACTTCAACTGAAATATTAAGTATTTCTGCATTTTTACTGGCCAAAAGCTCCAATATCCTCTTTCACGCAGAAGCAGCACACATTTTACTCCACAGGAATTTAACCCACAGAAAAATACTCTTCAGAGTTCAGCCCCTTACACCAGTTCATCTGTAGTGTCCAAGAGGTCATAAAACACAGGCACAAGGCAAACAGAGCCCGTGGTCAGGACAGAGACAGAAGCACCCAGCAGCAGCACCCCCCCAGGGAACTGCCTGAGAATGGGAAGGCTCATCTCCAGCACCTTGAAGTGAGCAGGTATGGAAGGAAGAACACTATGAATGAGAGGAAACTCTGCACGTGAAGTTATGTTGAAGAATTACTTAGTTACGTAACTGCTCAATTCTGTTCTTTCACATCAGTAAAGTAACTAGTCTCTCCACCAACTACCGTCACAGAAAAAACATTGTCAATGGATCGTCAGTTTCATCTGTCCCCTCTAAATCCCATTCAAAAAGCCTTTAATGTTTGACAGTTAGGAATCGAAAAACTAAACACTCAAGGCAAACATTCACACCTTTCCACATCTGGCAATATATTCCAAGATTAAGATTTTACATTAAAGCAGTTACTTACACTGTATGTATCTAATAACTCAATGCCACCATATTCCACCATAGAAGAAAAAAGAGAAGATGATAGAACTGGACACTTTTGAAATGGCTTCAGTATTCATCACCATATTCTTACACACTCCTACCCTTCCTATCGTTCTTGCTGTATTTTCCTTATCACAGTAATCCCATTTCATCTCCTGGATGTTTAATTCCTTATATACTAACAAATAGTGTTTACTGTAAAAGAACTGAAAAACTTCAGTAAGTTTCTTAAATCCCCAAGCTACCAGGAACATTGAGTCAGTCTTGCATCCAGAAGAACCATTAGAATTTTTCCATGCTTCCCTTCACTAGAGATAGGGGAAGACTAAGCCCATTTGTAGGATTATGCAAGAATGCATAAATCCTCTCCTGTAAACAAAACTTCTCTAACCAGTTTTGAATGCAAGGTATGCTTTGCATAGTTTACAGCCCTTTGGCACAGAAAGGAAAACCCCTGAGAATTCAATTTTACAGAGATTGTTACTGCATTTGGGGGTGAATAGGAAGAATCTTAATGAGTCACCTACTGTATATGAAGAGGATGACTTCCTGTATTTTCTTCTATCCCATGCTATTGAACTGAAAGTGTCTAAAAATGTTTTTGACATTTCTGTATCATATTGAAATAAACAATCTGTGTTTTGCCACCTTTGAAAATTTCTGTTTAGCACCAAGTACTGCTCTGAGGTACAATCACACTCTAAGCTAACTTTCATAAAACCACTGTATTGCTGAATAGAAACTGACCAGTATACCAGAGACAATGCAATGCAGCAAGAGAAATAAAATTCCTAAAGGCTGATTTTTTGATTATATTTCAACTGTCAAGCCACAGCTCATCTGTGTACAAAATCTGGTTTGTTTTATAGCGGACTGGTAATACAGCATACATGTCACTGCATCAGCAATACTTTTAATTGATAAACGTTTTTAAATTAATCAAATGCTATTATATATCAGTTTTGAAAACACAACTTATCAAAACTAGTTGAATGGAAGAACACTTAATGAAACAAGAACAGCTTAAACATATTGAAAATAAATGTAATTGAGTGGGGAAGAAAACCCAAACATTTTCCATTGTTATTGAAGCATTTGCCCTGTTAAACCATTTCTACATTTGGTAAATCAACATGCAAAAGCCAATTTCACCTTTTCTTTAGCCAACTGTTTATTAGGCAAGTAACAACAGACCTATACCACAGATCCAAGAGAGAGAGTTGTGCAGCTTTCCTTTCTGGTTACCATAGTTTCAAATGAACTGTAGATTTCTAGAAATAATACTTATGAGAAGCAATAAAAATATCACTGCTTAAATATGAAAACTGCAAGAAGAATCATTTTGATTAGTGCATGAATGACACTTAAGGGAACAGGTAAATGTTTAGGAAAGAAAGTTTTATTTGGAAGACTTTGTCAGACACAGTAAGTGAAGCCTGAGCCCAAGACAGAAGGAGGATAAATACAACACATGGAACAAGAGGGAAGAGAAAAGCAGGTACCAAAAAGTCACTCAGTAGCCATTTACCTGTCACTTTTTCTAAAATTCACAGCAAAAAAAAAAATCACCAGCTCTAAATCGGGACATTGTAGTCCCAAACCTCCAGCATGAAGGGATACTTTCTAAACATATACTGGGGGAAGAAAAGCATGAATCCTCACAGGAATTTAAGACAACTTTAAAATCTGAAATAAAGAAGGACGTTCCAAAAGGAACAGCCTAATGGACTGTCAAAGAGATTGTGGAAACTTCATCCTCTGAAACATTCAACACTTGACAAGTGGCCTTAGAGGACAAGATTCAAGGAGAAGGTTGGATCAGACCTCCGGGGTCCTTTCCTACCTCAGCAATCTGTGACCAAGAACACAAATAATTTTTTCATTGTGGCACTACTTCTAGGAAGCAAGTGTGCATTCATCATGCAAAAGAAAAGTGGTGTCAAAAGAAAGTATTGTGGATACAATTGTCCATACAGGTACATAAGAAACAATAAAAATATATATACCCATACACCAAACTGGAACTTTCCTGCAAGAATACTGTTCCCATCCCAAAATAGTACAAAACAGCCAGGTTTTACAAATTCATATGTTATAATCTTAAATTATTAATATGATAGTCTTTCCTTTTAAAATATACTTAGATTGTATTCTTTACCCTAAATCAAAATACAATATATCAATGCTCTTGCCTATTTCCCTGCTGCAAGCACAGCTCTGCCATATGATATATAGACTGCAGCCACTGGTCATTCTTGTTTTGGGAAAATAAAAAAAAAAAAAAAAAGGCTTAGTCTTCCCAGTATCCTCCCTTGGAAAGAACATCACAATAACCAGCTCTCTGCTTCTAAGAAAATCAGAAGTGAAATGACCAGTGGTCAGGATGCACCACCATCTTACACAAATTACATCAGTTCACCACTATATCCATAATTATAAAAAATGTCTTATTCCAGGACTCCCATCTGACAGTCACCTTCAAATTGAAAACCAGACACCTCAAATGCATGCATAAATTATGAGGCTGTGTTCTCGACATTTACTATCTGCATTGGGGATTTTTGTAACTTCAGTAATCTATATATTCAATTATCCACAGCACATTAATAAAAGTAACACATGAAAAAATGCAGACCTTCAATACTCATACCCTACTCCATACAAACTCTACTTATAATGAACTCTCCTTGCTGGAAGATTACACTCTGACAAAAAAAAATTCAACCAATTATATCACTGGTTTATTATCTGCTTACTAAGACTTGATATGGTCCAAATTTTCAGTTGATCCTTAAGGGATGAACTGAAGTTTTACATAAAGGAATAACAGGTAATGGCATGAAAGACTGAAGAAGTCTTAGCTTGAACACGCTTGAATAAGCTTTAGCTTATTTTTATTTGTAAACAAAGTAGAAGTCAATTTTCTTTTGCCCAGACACGATGCTGCAAGGAAACTCTTAAAATTTAGGCTGAAATTCTACATTCAGTAAAAAGCTGCAGAGCAGCTATAACCAAGAACTGCAACACTCCCTCCCCATCAGCAATGCCCATCTCTTCCCAGGCAGTTCCACGGCCTAAGCAATAGGAAAATAACTGCATTAGGTGCTCTTTGCCATGTGAGCTCACAATGAACAACACACAGCCTGGCAGGAAGCAGCAGGAGAGTTCATCACAGGATGCTGCATTCACTGGCACTGAGGTACCCCTGGAGAGGACAGAAAGCTGAGGGGAGCCTGCAGGTAAGGTCAGGTGTCCTCCACATCACCCACAGCTCACTCACTCACTGGCCACGTCGCCAAACCTTTGCAGCAACTCCAAAGCCAAATCTGGAATGCAACCCCAACTAAATAAAACATGCATACCTAAGGTTTGTTGTTACTTTTTAAAATAGTCAGTCGTTTCAGAAATGTTTTTTGTCTTTTCCAAAATGTCAGTATATTCAAATTCATTATTTGGTTAATAGGAAATCCTGACATTTCAGCTATAATTCTTATCAATCTTATCTATAATTCTTATCACTGCAGAGATAGCCATTATATGGCAACAGGCAGAATCTGAGACCTTTTTCAACACACAAGCAGAAGTCATCAGCTTGTTCTATCAACCCTTGAACAATGGGAATAGATGCAAAAATACTTTCCTCTCTAGAGCTAAGCAGAAGCAGTAACAAAAAATTGCTGCAGAAAACAAAATGACTTCTAGTGTCACACATATTCCCTTGCTCTAATATAATAACTAACCTTTACTGAAATAAAGCATAGAAAAGCAAAATGCATGAAAGGTTGTATAAGGGCAGGACTAATAAGGCATTAAATTCAGAGCCGTAAGAAAATAAACCACTCACCTACCGACCAAAAAAAAATTCACAAAAAACCCAAAAACCAACCAACACATGTTCTCAGATACTTTTTTGGGTATGTATTGTGATCAGCATCTCAATCACAGATCACAAACTACCCTGCTATGTATGCCAATCTTCTTACATCTACTCCCTCTTCTGATCATACTCTTTTACAAAAATAAGCCTTCCAAAGGCAGAAATCACAGCTAGCTACACAATCAAAAAATGTGCAGAACAGACAACAATGAAGTATATACCTGGACACAGCAGCTATCAAACAACTAACTTATTTTCCCTCTGAAGCCACAGTATGACAAGAGGTATGTGCACACAAATATAGTCCTACATGTCCTTCATTTCTGACTCAAACTGGAATAAAGTTTAAACAGAGACAAGTCCTGGGCTCCTCCATGCAAATCTGTAGCCAGTAAAGGCCAGGAAAAGCCAGCTGCCACATGAAAGCCACAGGGGTACCCTGGGGGATCCAATTTTCCCACATTCCTATCTCCAAAACTGGGTGCCAGATCTCAAAAAATGTTTGTGAAAGAAATATTTCCCTTTTCCTCTTCTCTACTCAAGATCTTATCCATCTAGGACAATTAAACAGTGGAAAACTTAGAAATACAGAGACACTAAAAACTGATTGATTATTTTGTGAAATAATGGAATGGCACAACCCATCAAATCTAGGATTCTGGTCTAGTCTCAGTGATCTCACCCATCAAACTGACAGAATCAAGAAAAAAGAACACAGTTTATGTGCTGATATCCAAACACTGAAACATCTTTTTTGAGACAAGCTTCCCAAATTCAACAAACCAGCACCAGTCCTACAACTGCCTGTGATGGTCTAAATGAGGGTCACCTTCAGGGATTTCCCTTTACTTTGTATTATTCTCAACAAAAATTAATTTCCAACTTTACCAGATTTTTATGAATGTCAAGATGAGAATACTTCAGGAAAACAAATTTTAGTTAAAACAACATAGAATTAAAACCACAATTTTAACTTTGTACTCTCAAAATGAGTTTTTGCTATAGCGNGAACCCCGGGCACCGAACCCCGATATCGAACCCCGGCATCGAACCCCGGGCACCGAACCGCGGGCCCCGAACCCCGGGCCGAGCCGTTCCATGAGGGGTGCACAGTGCCCCTAATCCGGGCACTGCATGGGCCTGCAGCCCGTGCCGTGCCGTGCCGTNTGGAATGGCACAACCCATCAAATCTAGGATTCTGGTCTAGTCTCAGTGATCTCACCCATCAAACTGACAGAATCAAGAAAAAAGAACACAGTTTATGTGCTGATATCCAAACACTGAAACATCTTTTTTGAGACAAGCTTCCCAAATTCAACAAACCAGCACCAGTCCTACAACTGCCTGTGATGGTCTAAATGAGGGTCACCTTCAGGGATTTCCCTTTACTTTGTATTATTCTCAACAAAAATTAATTTCCAACTTTACCAGATTTTTATGAATGTCAAGATGAGAATACTTCAGGAAAACAAATTTTAGTTAAAACAACATAGAATTAAAACCACAATTTTAACTTTGTACTCTCAAAATGAGTTTTTGCTATAGCGCATTTAAGTAAATATCCAACCTTGTCAAAAGTCACATCAGATCCCAAGGCTTACCCTTAAACTACAAAGATGCAGAACTTTTTGAAAGCAGATTTTTTATCTAATATAAAAAGTCAACTGAAGTCCCTGCACTAATCTTCCAAGACGGAAGCTGCAGAGGGAATGGCAGAGCCCGGCGGGTTCCGTGTCCCGAGCCGTGCGGAGCCGGGAAAGGCTCGCCCGGGGTCGCCGCTCCGNCTCTGTGCGGGGGTCAGCAGGCAGGAGGAGGCCCACGAGCAGCCCACAGCGCAGCACTGCCGCTGCCAATGGGAACCAGGGACCGTGAATTCCCATTTATACTTAGCCTTTGAGTTTAAAACGCTGGATGGTATTGAATCTAAACCGCGGCTATAGGCTATGTCACCATTTACGTTTTTGTGATGCGCGTGAAAGAGAGCTCTTCCCATTCCTCCATGTATTTGTTATGTGCAAGCTTTTTTTTTTTTTTTAACCTAGAACTCCAATTCCCTGTTCACCTCTATTTCCCAAGGACTAGATTACCACTCTCTTCTTCTTTGTCAGTGATCCTCATATAAGATCATATAAGATCAAGATCATGTAAGATGAAGTTTTCAGAATACGAATGTTTTAAGTGATACTGAGAAAGAGAGCAAAGCTTTTATTTAAGAGTATTAAATTGGTATGTTGATGGCTGCTATCAATCATTTCTTTCCATGACAAAACAAGTACTGAACCAGATGAAGCTCTTGGAAGTTTTCACATCTCCCTGACAGAGACCAAATCGACAACATATTCCTCTTTCCAGTATGTTTTCTTAATTACACACGTCAATAGAAGAAAAAAAGATAAAAAAGGAGGAAAAACCAAACAACCAACCAAAAAATACAAAACAAAACAACATCTACCACCAAAACCCAACAGTACCATTTTGGAAATTCATACCTACAGTATTCTCGTAAGTTTTCAAATTAGTCAGAGAAGAAATGGCCACTGTAGGCAGAGATCACACTGAGTTCAAAACCTTCTCATCTGACAGAACACAGAATTCCAGTACCACAATCAACAAGCACAAGTAACAAGCAGAAATATTTGCTTATTTTCTGGGATTCATTTGGTGACAATAAGCAACTGAAGTATTTCAGGTTTCTGTAAAACATACAACCTGTTTTTACTGGCACACAAGTTTCAGAAAAGCTCATCTCTCCTAAAATATTTGCCTGCAGCAGAACAACTGAGACGGTAAGACCACAAATGAAAATGACAAACGAGGATTCTGGAATCATTCTAAATTTGAACCATAAGTGACAAAGAGCAATCTAATTTTAAAAAGTTCATAAAGCTTTGATATGCCAACATCATTTCATGACTTAACTAAGTCTAACACAGTTGCTCCCACCACCAAGAGCAGGAACTTTCAAGTGGTTTGTTGCCTACAGCTATTTTCTACAGGAGACTGCAGTAGCATGTAATATTCAAGAGAAGCTGTCTACATTACTTTTTTTGTTTATAATTCAGCTGCTATCGGTAAGTTATACCGATACAAAATAAACCTAGAGAGTATTTAACTGACAATTCTATTTACACTCCTTCCAAGTGGAAATTATTTCACTCCAAACATTGAAAGACTTGAACACATAAAGTTCAAATATGATATATTTATGGAACTTGAGTTAGATTACCAATCAGCTAACTGAATACTCCAATTCATAAAATGAATGGTATTCAAGTAACATAACGCATTTTTAACTAAGTATTTTAATAATCTATGAACTAGCAATTTTTTGTCATTTTACAGTACCCAGTTTTTTAAAAATATATTCAAATATCCCAGAATCCTTGATTTGAACCAACTCAAACAATTTCAGTTTTCACTTGCAAAACATCAAGACTTTATATCTAGAAGAGCTGTACATAAATTTCAACTTCTTAATACAAGTTTAACAAATCCTTACATTGCTTATTGACTTTATTCAGCATTATCTTCCTGAAACTGTAAATGCATGAAAAAGCTCCAAAAGCCTAACTCTGGCTAAGTACATAACTTGGAAGTTATCTGGAGCTTAGGAAGTATCACAGAGAAATTAAAGCCTCTCCTATCCCCCAGTTCCACGCCTGTGGGTTTTTTGGTTGGTTGATTAGTTGAATTTAAGCTTATACAACAGCCAACCTTAAGTTTACCACAGCTACCTTAATCCAAACAGCAACAGAAATTCAGGAGTTTGCGTCACTGGAGTTTGTGTCACTGGTTGCACAAAACCCACCTGTAGGCAACACCATAAAATGTCACTGGTTTTGTCAAGAAGGACCAACCTATGAGTTACAGAGCAAGAGCTATTCGTCAGAGATGGGATTCAATCAATATTTTTCTCCTTTGTATAACTTTGAAGTTTTTTAGTCTTTGATTAATCAGAACAGTGTGGGGATTCCAGCCCGTTCACCTCCAGGGCTTTCAGCAGCAAAAATATTCATGTTTATGCTAAAAGCAAGGCAGCTCTCACACCATGTTTCATTTGGTAATGAAACTGTTATCATGCCATAAAGAAAACGAACTATGTTTGCCCAATAAAGAGCCCTATACCAGATCTGTGGTACTGAGTTTGTGACTGATCACCAGAAGACAGATCCACAAAATTATGAGTTGAGGATAATGAACAAGTGACACCAAATGACAGAGATTAATGATGGCCAATTGCACAATCACTCGTGGTATTTATTTCTCTGCACCCAATCGGCCAGCCTGCACATTATTCAATACCCGAAAAATACTCCAAGAATAATAATAAATAGATTACTGATTTAAGGCAAAGAGACTATGAAAAACGGATAAAGTTGTTTCGAATGGCCAAGTGCTACAAACGAGAAAGAAATAATCAATCACAAATCGAGACGGAACTGTCAAGAGTTAACAGGGAGACTTATGCTTGGAGAACACCTCGCTGTAGGAGACGCTAGGAACTCTCATTCCCGGTCATTTAAAAGAGGACTCAGCAAAACTCCCGGAGAGCACAAGAGCGGCTCTCAGGGGCGATCCCCGGGCCCGGCGGGCGNCGCCGAACCAAACAACCAAGCACCCACTCGCCCTCAGTAACTCGAACACCGGACTCGGCGGTGATCGAAACTTTGTGTCACCTCCTAACGCCGCATCCCGTGGGAACACAAGAAAAGAGAGCCGAGCCCGGGCACTACAATAAATAAATAAAAGCAGCGAAAGAGGCGACCGATTGCTTCTGCGCCCGCTCTCGGGGGCAAGGAGAGAAAAAATAAAAATTTAAAAAAAAAAAAAAATGAGGTCGGTGGGTCCCGGATTTGTACGGGGTACACGGATTACACAACGCCACCGGGACAGAGGAAGGAAGGCATGGAGGCAGCGCGGCCGGGAGCACAGCGGTGCGGGCCCCAAGGCCAGCACGCCCAGCACCAGGGATGCGCTGGGGCAGGGAGGGGAATTCCCGGAAAACACGGCCTCCCAGCCCAGCCATCTGCGGCCGCTCATCTTCTGTCCCTAACCGCACCAACAACTATATCTATATATAGCTATTTTTTAATCCCTGTAGGGAAAATAAGCGCCCAGAACAGAGAAACACCAGGAAAGCTCTCGTTTCCTACCTGGGCAGGGTTCAGCTCAGTTCAGTGAGTGCCGAGGAGGAGGGGGCAGAGGAGCACTATCTAAAACAAAAGTGGCGCCAAAACCCCCCAGTAAGAAGCACTCTCCTTCCTCCTCCTCCTGCCCCCCTCCCCCTCCGGGGCTGGCGAGAGCCCAGCGGGGTTCCAGCAACACGCGGCTCCCGGCATCGGGCGGCCCCGGCACAAGTTGGCAAGCGCCCTTTCTTTATAAAAAAAATAAAGGAAGCCGAACGGAAACTGCCACAACTCTTCCTCTTAGCGGACAGCCGCCGAGGAGCTCGGCCAAAGTCACTCGGAGGGGAAAACTCGACCCACAAAGGCCTTTCGAGCTGGGCGCCGGGGCAGCGAAGGGAGGCAGGGGGAAAGGTGCAGGGCAGTCCCGCCGTCCTCACTGGGGCCGAAGGAGCCCCGCTCCCGCCAGCCCTCCTCTGCAGTCACGGGGAAGGGCGGCCAGAGTTGCCCCAGCTCTGGGAAGAGAGACTAAGGAGACAAGCCCCGGTCCCTCGGCACTTCCCTGCGCGGGGAACCCGCCGGGAGCGGGCTGAAAGAAGAACTCGGCTGCTGGGCAGCGGGGAGCAGGGGGAAGGGGGCCGTGGCGAGCGCTGTCAGAGGAGTGCGAGTCCCCTGCCCGCGGCCTCCCCCGACATTCGACCCCGGGGCACCGGCAGCCGCCCCACCATTTTCTGT
>VXBB01022885.1:355733-376509 GCA_013399915.1 Illadopsis cleaveri
ACAGCTGTGGGCACAGCCCCTCGCACGCGGGCCGGGCAGGGCTCCGGACACAGCCCCTCCACACGGGCTGGGCACAGTCCCGGGCATTGCCCTTCACACACGGGCCGGGCACAGACCCGGGCACTGCCCCTCACACACGGCCCGGGCACAGCCCCGCGCCCTCCGTTCCGGGCGCTGTGCCCTTGCAGCCCGGCAGCAATCGGACATCCCTGTCCGGCCGAGGCACGGCCTGACCGAAGGGCCCCGCCGAGCCGGTGCCGCCCTGGCCCCCGCGCTGTGCCGGCGGGATCGCAGCCGTGCGGGGGGAGCCCGCGGCCTGGAGATAAACGCCCGTTGCCCTGCGGGTGCGGGGTGCCTTATCTCGGCAGCTGCAGGACAGAGGCGATGTCTGCTGGCACCGATGGCAGCTCGACAGCTCGGCAGCGTTCCCAAAAACGCTTTCTGCTTCTGCCCATCGTCCAGGCTGTTCCCAGTTAAAGGAACATTTCTGGGATCCTTTTTTCTCCTTGAACCTAAAGCGATCCATAAATTCCAGAATTCATAAAGTAACCAGATATACAACTTGTGACACCTGGGTTTTTTTCACTTTATTATGTAATGCTAAGCACATTGCTCATGCTGAACAGTTCCACGTAAGATTATATTTAGATTAGTCAGCACAATAATAGTTTTGTCCTGGTAATTAGTCTCTAATCACCCTCTGGCGTTTATCTACTTATAATTTCGGGGACAGCGTTAGCATAACTAAGCAGTCGCTAAGCCGCGTTACTCTGCACACCTGCCTAACAAAGGCAGGATACTTAAGAGAAGAGTGTCCACCAGTTCCAGGCTTTTCAAAACTAAGATGAGCCATCCCGCAGTGAAAACAAGGCTTACAATGGAAACCACGATCAGATTAGGAGTGTTTAAAATGAAACTAGGGGGAAAAAAAAACAAAAACAAAAACAACCTAAAACCACTGTAATATAAATTGATGACACCTAGGAATTCTAGATACAATCTGTTGGTACATGAGACAGGCTTGCAAAAATAAATTACATTCTGTAGCTTGAATTCACATTTCAGAATAGTTTTGCGCCTTCTGTCAAGTTCGGGGGAAACAAAAAAGAAAATAAGCAGAAAGACTGTCTTCTTGTAGGGCACATTTTAAAATTGCATTCTGAATGCCCAGTCATACAACTGTGTTCACGGCTTCAATTACAGCTACACATGCTGATCTTTACTGTTAATCTGATAGTGACTGGAACTCGTAGAAGAATTGTGTACTTAAAAAACCCACCAAAGGAGCTGGATCCATTTGTTCCTATCCCTTATAGAGTCAGTTCTGACTGCCAGATAGACAACCTTTCCATAAAAATAAACTACAACATTTTGCCTCCACACAGAATTCCAGTAATGTGTCTTCTGCCTGAGATACAGTAGGGATAACCCATATTATGACTCCAATCCAAAACTTTGCAGGATTGTAGCAGTTCACTGCAGGAGCTGGCAGGAGCACAACACGAGGCAGCTCCAGTCAGCTGTGCATGAAATACATGTACAGCACATGTATTTCGTTTTCTTCCAAAAATAAACTGCAGTTCCCACTTGAGCTCACAGCTGAGAGGTTTTAGGTAAATGTGCTTACCTAATGTGAAGAAAACATGACAGTTTTAAAGGTGTGGTTTTGAAGGAATGAGTGTGCAAGCACTGACAATACCGTGGCAGAGCTCAGCCTATTTCCAGCGCTGGCTCAGGCCTTGCAAGCCCAGATCCATTACACTCCTGGGTGTCCTGATGGGAGAATTTGCTTTTTTCTGCTTGTGACAAAGCATGGGAGCGCTCTGGAGACCAGACTCCAGGTGCAGCAGCACATTGCAAACCCCTGGTCACTGAGCCTGCCTAAGAGGATTTCGCACTCTGCAGTTCAATTTCCTCCCTCGCAGTTGTTTCATTCAGCTGTTTGCACAGCCCAGTCTCAGCAGAGCTGTTGCCTCATCGGAGGAGGGAGGTTTGTTTTCCAAGGGCCCGCGGTGATTCCCGCCCCCCAGCCCGGATGGTTTCTGTGAGGTGTTGGAACAGCAGCAGCACTCCGGTCAGCACAGCTCAGGGTGCTCAGCGCTGCCCCGAGGCCAGGAGGGTTTCTGCTCTGCCCCAGTCACCAGAGACAGGAAATTCTTGAGTCAGCTGAGCCCTGTGAGAATTCCTCACCTTAAACGGGGCCAAACTGGCTCTCTGAAGAGACTAAATCCTGCATTTTCCTCATGAGGAGATCATTCTCTTGGGACTGAGCCTTCCAGTTGGTACAACAAGGAAGATGATGAAAAGCAGTTCCTCTGCAAGGACACCACTTCTTTCTAAGCTTCCACCTCCAGACTGGGCTTCTACCATCGGTTCAGACTTCGGGAAAAAAACAAAGACCATCCTGAAGTTTCTGTATAGTTTTAGCACACTAGCATCCTTTCCAATACAATGAAAAATGTAAAAGAAAAATAAGTGCTATCTAAGCATTATAAAGAAATAGAGATATTTTAAATTCTGACGTGTCTATAAAGGATTTATATCTGATAAAAAAGTTCTGTGAAAAACTAGGAGAAAGTATTTCACAGGACTATGTAATCTCTCTCAAAAAAGCTACTCTTTAGGTACTTCAAATTCCACCATTTCTGATATTGAGCCCAATTTAGAGAGGATTTAACAAAGACTTTACAGGCACTGTTATTATGCTTGATCCAAAGAGAGCTTCATGATCAGTCACACAGGAAACTGAGCAAGGAGAGGGCAGATACCAATTCTGTGTCTGAATTAATGGCCAGAGGTTCACCACTAGAGAAGATCAGAATAAACTCAAGCTGCCAGATGGCTGATTCATTTTCCCAGGCAGGAGATTCATGCTCATGCTGCTTCCTTTTCTTTTCATGCTTCTTCCTTTTCTTTCTCCTGCAGAATAGGAACCCCCTCTGCAGTTCCATTTCCTCATTTGTATTATTAAAAAACACCAAATAAACAAAACAAAACAANTAGTCCCAAGGTGAGGTGGTAGCTTTGGTGGCCGGTACTGAATAAGCCATGACTATACCTTTGTCTGGTGAGATGGGTACAGAGGGAAAAAGAAGTCTTCCCAGTCAATTTTTTTTCCCAGATTTTTGAATCTGGATTAGTCACTCCAGGGAAATCTGCTCTAAATCCTTTTGAAGATGAGCTATTACATAAGAAACAAAAATAAAGACCAAAAAATGGGTTACTTTCCCATAATTTGCAGGAGAGAGATTGCACATGAGTAGCTCCTTAGGTCTTTTCCTGCTCTGTGAATAATTTCTTCCTTTTTCCATTTATGTAAGTCTCCCCTGTGTGCTCCTGTTTCTCGCCAGGTCCTTCCAGAACATCCAACTCATGCCTGAATTTTCTTTGATTCAGTGAGTTTTGCCTGCTCCTTCTGTGAAGGACCCCAGAGTCACTTTGTCCCGTACCACTACAAAGGAAGGAAGTTGTAACTCCCCTTCATTATCAGCTCTAAAAATGAACAGAATCCCAGTAAGCCACAGATGCCTCCCTGCTAATTGCATTATGAGCAGCAGCTTTACTCAGTGCTCTGTGCACGTGTTACCCAAAGCTCATTCCCCTCTTTGAGTGAGGTGCTCTTTCCAGGTCTCATTCTTTGAGATAAAAATCCTTTAGCCAGGTTCTAAAGCTCCACATTGTGCTCCAGTTTCTGGATCTAGGGAAGTTTTGGAAGACACAGGCAAGACATTATTTGTGTCCTGTAGGTAAGTCCAGGCAGAGGGAGCATGAATCAAGGTCCATTTGATGAGTCAGGCACTATGACAGTGTCAGTAGCAAAGTCTGAGGAGGAAGCACAGGAACCAGAGAAATGTGTTTCAAACTGGGTAAGCCAGGTAAGTGGCAGCAAAGAACAGAGTGTGTGACAGAAAAAGGGCTGGGGTGAGGAGCTGCCAAGAACTGACAGAAAGTCAAGCAGGCCGAACAGCACAACTGAGGCCAAGCAAGGGAAGCAGCTTCAGCTGAGAAACAGCTACAACCCAGTGAAACCAGGTTGTGAAACATCCTACTCTGGATGTGTAGGGCACCTAACTCATCAGGAACACAAACCAGTTCCCAGCTGGTCAGAGCTCGTAGGGCTCCACCCCGCTGAGACTGACATGGAGCCAGGGGGTGCTTAGAGGGGAGAAGGGAGGCTGGCTTGTGGTTAGGTGGGATTAGAGTGGAACTGAGACATTATTCAGCTCAACCTCTCCCCAGGATCATAGAGCAAAACCATTATAAACAACAAAGTCAAATACTTTTGTGTTTAAGCTCTGAAGAAATCCTCTATCAAATATATGGGGCAGCACTCCCCTGTATGTGCAGGCAAACCAGATGTGGATGATGTACCTTGGTCTGTTCCCCACAAACTACTGAGGCTGGAACTTAGGGGGTTAAAGGGGAAGTCTCGGCAATGGGGGGTTGTTACTAACAGATAAGGCCAAGGAACAGACTCAGATAAACTTGTAGGGTTTTCTGGGGCTGACTTACCACATTCCCAAGGTCTGCTATATGTCTGTGCCTAGCACAAGTTTCCTTTGGTTTAGTTTTCACCATCAACCAACTCAAGGTTTCTTTCAGACTGTTTCTCACAAGTCACTCCCCTGCTGCCCGTTGTGTCTGGGGCTCAAGGCCTTTCTTGCTGCCTGGACCCTGACACAGTGGGTGGTGCAAGCAAAGCAAAGTGTGATTGTGTCATTGGCTGAGATTAAAGGTTTTTGTAAATGGCACAATGCATAACAAATAGCAAGGAGTACAACAGTTTGTGACACATTGGTGGGTTGCACAGATGTTCAAAACCGTTAAGATAAAAATACTCCTTTCAGCCTGTAACTTTCTTTAGTGTGCCAGCAGCTGTGAGGGAAGTGTTGTCCCCTGTGTGGCAAAGGGCACACCTGGATGCTCACCATAAACACCAAGGACAGCAATTCCC
Organism: Illadopsis cleaveri; assembly: GCA_013399915.1. Classification (NCBI taxonomy): domain Eukaryota; kingdom Metazoa; phylum Chordata; class Aves; order Passeriformes; family Timaliidae; genus Illadopsis; species Illadopsis cleaveri. Next base: position 360,688 of record VXBB01022885.1, read on the forward strand.
ACTCTCACAGCCCAGGGAGTGCCCAGTGCTCCATTCCCTGTACCTCTGGCTCCAGCTGTGGGCAGAACTGAAGCTTCCAGCCTGGAACATGGATCTTCCTAAAAGCAGCTACGGAGAAGGGGAGCAGCTCCTTCAGGAGCCACGTTCAGGAGCTGAGGCCAGCCCAGCTGCTCTGCACCAACAGGGGGAAGCCTCAGCAGAGGCTCTGGAAGCCTCTCCAGCCCTCCCTGGCATCTGGCCTTGCTGACAGGAGTCAGTCGTGCGCAGCGCAGAGGGAACAGAACAGCGTGTAACAAGGCACTGTTAAACCCTCAGTGCTGCAGGAAAACTCTGCCAAGGCCAGGAAAAGCTCCAGCCCTCCTTTGCTCCAGGAGGAGCTGACCTTCACACCTCAGCTGCTTCAACTCGCACACCTCGGCAGGCAGGGCAGATTCTCTCCACGTGGTTCCTGAGGACCACAGCAGCAAAGGTCACTGCCCTGCTAATGCCCCATCCTGGAGAACACCACAGGAACACCACATTCACCTGCTGCATTGACCTCTCTCTACAAATAACACCAAAGAAAGACAGTATACACAAGCCATTAGAAGAAAGTCACTGAATACTGATATTGAACACATTGCATAGCTCCCAGGTAACACAAAAATCAGCTCCCAAGGCATCTGTATCCTGCTGCTGACCTCCTTTCCAAAGCCCCTGTGCTCCCACTCCATTCCTTTGCATCCTTCATTTCCCTTTAAACACTCACCCCAGTATTAGAGGCCATGGAATTGCTTCTGTTTCTTTAAGATACTGAAAATCAGAGTAAATTGAAAAAACATCTTCCTAATTCAAGCTGTCAGAATTTGATGACTATGCTAATTATTTTTTCACATTTAGTCTGAATAAACTCTGATTATAGCTTTTATTTTTTTTAGAACCCTAAACCTACAGAGCAGTTATTTTGTCATCTCACTAAAAGGCTTTTAACCCTTTAATGTCCCTAAGGTGATTACAATTTGAATTGCTATATAGCTGTATCTTTTATAATATCAATGAAAAAGTTGCAGTAAGGGATAGGTATACAAAAATATAAAAGTATACATTTTGGAAGTTAACCAGCTTTACCATGAAGCAATCATGCAATGTAGGACACTGTGTTTGCTCTCCATGGCAGTGTAGAGGTTCTGTGTGTGACCCACTCCCAGCTTTTCTGACAATTTACATACCACATTTACACCCCACATCACCTCCCTGCTGCGGCTTAGTTTGGCAAGAGTTTAAATTAAATTTGCTTCATCCCTTTTGCAGACAGGACTTTGAGCCTCCTGCCAGGTCCTGCAGCCTGAGCTGGGCCCAGCAGACCCAAAGAGCCTCTCACATGACTCGGGTCAGGCTCAGGTAACCAACCATCTGCTTGAACCAGTCAGCACCACACGGTGCAGCCTGAACTAAACAAGCTATTTCAGGCAAGACACACCAGCTCAAGGCTAACAACCCCTGATTTCCCCTGATACGGACAGAAAACCCTCCCTGTGAGGAAGAATGGAGCTGGGAACAAGGCTGTCAGATTGCCAGTCCATATCTCCTGAAAAATCCCTGCATACATCAATTATCTGAAACCTTAAACTCCTCACTAAGGCACAGAAAGGCAAAATAAAACTGAATTCTTTATGAATTTCTAGTCATCATCTATTCCCAAGACCAATTCAACCATAAAAAGTAGCAAAACTACTGTTAGATTTCTAATTAGCAAACTTTAATCTATACGAACAATAGATTTTATTTCCTCTCCAATTACTATATATTCATTATCCTTAATAACACTCAGGTTAAATTATTAAGTTTAAATACAAAACAAAAAGCAACAGAAAGCAGCATTCTGTTATTTTTTTAATGTGAGAATCAAATACACTGATCAAGGAATATCTGGGTTGCACTTTATTTTAAATATTCATACCATTATGCAGCACAGATTTAAAAAAATAGAAAAGGTAGATAATAGATTTCTGTGTATTCAAAACTTTCATAACATGAAAAACTATGTTCTGTATATTCTATATTTTAAACCTTAGTGAGAAGAACTCAAAAATACATACACAGAACTTACCAGTAGTTCCACAAAATAAGGAAGTGACATAATTAAGCAGTGATCACAGAACAGCTGTACCTAAATACAAAACTGTGACATTTTCAAAATCAGAAATGGGAGGATCAGTCCAGTAAGAAATAGTTTAACTATTTTAAGGTGGCTCTCATTAGAATAGTTCTTAACTTTTAAATTTGAATGCTGCAAGCTGACATGAACAAAAATGAGATTTCTAACATTTCTAGTGAATTTTAAAAAAGCGTTTTCTATGAGATGAAGTTAATCTTCTGCTATGGAAATATAAGATATGAAGCAGTGCAAGGCATTAGCAGAGAAATCAGTCAGCATGACGCTGTGTTAAAAAAAACCCAAGAAAAATGTCACACTGAACATCTTTTTGTGTAGGGGCAAATTTAAAATGAGCCTCCTCTCATGAAGGGCACATAATACAGAAAATCTCCTTCATTTCTCTAGAGTTCTCTTTTAATCAATAAAATTAATGTACATTTTCTGTAAAGATGGCTAAAACCAGTTTACTGAAGACAATAATTTATACATCTGAAGCAGAACAATAGACAGGGAGACAGGAATGAAATTAAACCAGACAGACCTGCAAAGCAGCAGAAGTTCCCATAAGGTTACAGCAGCAGCTTTATGTGTATTGTCTGAATGATGTCACAACCAAAGTTACAGAAAAAAGAGACTATTTTCAGTCCTACATAGTATGTTTTAAAAGCTAAAAATCTCAGGTATAATATACTTGTATACAATTATATTTTTAATTAACTTATTTACAGATTTTATATAAGGACAGGCTCTTTGTACAGCTCTGTTTGCACAACTTCAGTCAAACAGGGTCCTACCAAAGTGAAGCAAAGGAATGATCACATAAATAAAGGTTTACGTTACTTGGGCTTTCCTATATCAGGTCTGTGAATTGAAACTACAAAATATACATGTTTGCCTTTCATACATATTGCTTTTTACATACAAAAAATTCACTTAAGGAAAATAATTTGTAAAGTGTTAAAATGTGTAGAGCTTGACAGCAGAAAAATCTAAATCCTGCCATATGGTTCCATTCTGGAATGAACTGCATTTTTTACATTTTTAAAGTAATAAACCAGGAAACATTTGCATCCATAGTGCTGTGTGTTTCACTAATACATAAAAATTTCCTGTATTTTCATGATATCTCTACGACACAGGGGGCATTCATTCAGTAACTGAGCACATTCCTTACAGGCAACGAGGTGACCACAGGGGATGAAGACAACAGACACATCCTTGGCCATGCAGATCTTACAGAGCTTTTCTTCCTGCAGCTGTCTTAACTTCTCTTCAGTGCTGATGTCTAAGGAAAACAGACACATAAAAAGAAGTTAACATATTTGCTACCACTGAATCTCATGCTTTTTTTTTCTTTTGACACACAAGGACAAGGTTTTCTTCATAGGATTTAAAGGTCACACCCTTAAAAAGAACTAAGAACAATTACAAGAGAGAGGAATCTTGCAGCATGGAATCCTCTCTTTTTATTTCCCCTTCAATCCCATTACACCTCCCAGGCCAATGCAAGCAGGGAGTGCACCTATCTGTATTTGTACAGAATTTAGGATATGCATATTTCAATCAGGAACCATTCTTTTCACAGACCTCTCACTGACAAGTTCCCCAAAATTTGAGCAGAAGGTGAAAGAAAGGCTCATTGCTACTGGTTAAGTCATTTGGATTTCATGTCTTTTTCTGAGTTTTCCCAATGAGATAAATGAGGATGTGACTTCCTTCCCTGCTCCCATTTTCAAAACGCCCATATTTCAAAAAGCTTAAAATCTGTAACACAGGAAGAGTCTATCTGCATTGTACATGAGCTCTTCATTATTCCAGTCTGCCCCATTTGAAAATACAAAATCCAGACACCTTCTCCTGCCACTTGGGGGGGAAGCTCTGCACAGCCAACCACCAAAACAAGGTCTAGCTGCACTGCAAGTTCTTCTTCCCCCACAATGTCCTATTACAAACCTTATTAAAAGGAGTGGGTTGGTAAGATCTCTGCTCATCAAGCAAACCAGATGGTCTTTGCCCTCCTAGGAATTCAGCCATATGTGAAATTGCCATAAATTCCAGATCTCCTGGATCAGAACTCCTGGGTCTGGTCTGTTTGCAGAGTGCACCACAAGGGCTCTCTGAGCACAACCTGCCTGTCCCAGCAAAGCTGGAACACAGAAAACTGAATGGAAACACCCTTTAGATGCACACTTGTTCTTAGTGGCCAAGAACAAAAATACTCCTACCCCAAACAAAATTATACACTGCAAAATAAATGCCCCCACTGTGACTTTTTGTATTGAATACGCTGAATCTGACAGTGTGTCCCTGTGTCTATTTCATTCTGCCACATCTACACTTTGTCTTATAACTATATTCTTGTAGTTATTCTTGCTTTTATTTTTAAATAGAATTGTCACAACAATTTTGGCTTTTTTTGTCAGCACATGCAACCTTTCCCAGAAGCACACTAGAGTGTTACACACCTCTGAGATACCAATACTACTTATTTTAGAGATGTTATTTATAAATGCTGCTACACTCCAAATATTTTTGACACTCTGTTTGTTCAGGGGTTTTTTGAATGTCCCAAACCAAATGTCTTTAATTTTAATTTACAATACTGTAAGTTTACCATAGGTCAGACTGGGATCAAAGGGTAGAATAAACAGATAACATTAAAAAATACTGCACAGACTAAAGAACTGATATGAAAGTACACACAGAGGTTTTGTAACTGAATAAGCTCATCTTGCTCAACTGGGATTTCATTTGGTTCTTCTTCCCTTGTATTTTCTTTCTGAGCACTTAAGTCTGCTACCAGATCCTCAACAGATGTGTGACTTTCTCCAGTCATCTGCAATCTCTTTTCCATGGTGTTCCTAATCTCAGACAAACTGAAACCCATGGCTATGGCACTTTGTACCAAAGGATTCTGTAAGAGATCATCTAAAACAAGAAATTAAAAACAAAACAAAAACACTTTAAGAAGGATGAATCTGATTATCTGACAGTATTGACTACTACTGACTACTACAGTACTCTAAGACACATATTTGCAAACAAATATGTAGCCAAAGGAACCATATTCCCAATTTGAGAATTTTGCTAATTGTAAAGACTGCAGATATGACTTTTCTTCAATCCTAGCTTTCCCAGTCTCCCCTCATCTATTTATATTATAGAAATCCTCCTAGACTTGCTGTTCAACTCCTTCAAATTAAATAACATGTTCCATATAGCTATCATCACAAATTTTGTAGCTGAATGTTAAACGAAATTCATCCAAAATTACAAGTCACAATGGGTAAGTAACATTACATCAATTTTAATTCAGTTCAGGGAAGAAAAAGACCCTCATATATATGTTGAGAGAAACCAATAAATAATTTGAGTTTATAAAACCAAAACACAGCACCACCAACAAGGAAGGTCTATCCATGGTGAGACACAACACTTCTTGGGGAAAGCATTATTCAGTCTGTTGGACCTTCCCCTTCCTTTACTTATCAACATTGTTCAAACAGCAAAAGTTTTCCATTTTTAATTTTTAAAAACTAACACCTTTTTTTTTTTAAGGTTCTTTTATTTTGACTCTCATAAATGACCAGTATGGGAGAGGTTTCTGAGCAGGCTTTGTGTAGCCATTCTTAGCAGCAAGAGCTCCCATTCCCTGGGATGGAGCTGCCTGACTGGCCTCCTACTAACCCCTTCAAGTGTTTTGTCTTTTTATTGCCTGGTGTTTGTGAGCAGCATTGCAGGAATGTGCAACACTGGCACACACAATAACCTACCTCAGCTTGCTCAGCTCCCTCGTCCTTGCCTTGGACAGACCAACCCTTCCTGCCCCACAAAAATGGGCTGTTTCTGTTCAGGGCCCTTTAACATCCATCCCACAGCACTAGGAACTCAACATTGATGCACACTCACTACCTGTCAGATGCATCCTAAACGAACTTCCATGGTTCACACAACCTTCACTTTACAATATTTACCAAATTACAGTTACATTTTCTCTAAGAGAAATAAAATACATTCTGCAGTTCTTTAGAAGCAATAGAGCAATGCAAGAGTATCATCCACCAATTTGCCTGTTGTACTTTATTTTAAAATATAATGGTGTTATTTTAAAAATTAACCATTCCTGCCACTATACATTCAAATATGGGTATTCCAAAATGGGGGCAGGCTGCTTGTTTTAAACAGATACCTTTAGGAAGTATTGTCCCTTCAGCAGCTTCTGTCTAAAAGTGAAATATAAAGAAACAAAATTACAATTCTGGAGAAAGTAGAAGGAAATGCATACAGTTAAAAAACTAAAAAAACAGAGAGCTGTTTGATCTCCAGTTATTTTAGAGACTAAAACTATTTAATCTGCTCCAAACAAAATGATCAGTATTTTATTACAATTTTAACCCATCTCTGCAATAATCAGATGTACATGATTCTTAGCCTACAAAAGAATTCTAAAATTACAGATAATCTACCTTATCAGTTTTAAGTTTTAGTGACTACACACAAGTTTAACAATGCTCTACCAACAAGGGAAGAAAATGTATCTGCTATGACTCCTCAGGCCATAAAACAAATGGCTCTTGTTCACAAGTGCCCTGGCTGTGACCCACAACCCAGCCACAGAGAACTGAAGATGGGCACACTCTGATTGACAGGACCAAAACATGCTGCAATCCTTTCATTTCTGCCAATGAAAGTAGCAGCAGGTGGATTAAATGATAGGCATGTAATTAAAAGATAACTTCTTATAACTTCTTATGTTGATTTTTTCTATTTTAACAAACTGATTAATAAGCAAGAAACTTACTGTTGAATCCCTACATCCATCTCTTAAGTGAACATTATTTATAAATTCTATCCCCTTTTCCTTGGTCACAAATCTGCACCTAAAAACAAGAACACTTAGATTTAATAAAACTGCATTAGCAGCAAAAATTTGTTACATAACTATGGAAGCTTTGCTAAATTTCCTATATCATACAAAGTACCTGCTTTTAAAATCTCTAAATGTTTAGTCAACATCTGTGATGTCATTGTAATATTTCTAAGAACACTTAAGCAGTACTTATCTTTCTCACATTTTTGCTGAAAAGGAAACCTTAAGAGTTGTTGGCCATGACAGCTCATGACACAGATTTCTAAAAGTAAAGGCTCACTCCAATGAAAACAACCATGATGTCAAAGTGCTGGTTCTTTTAGTCTTTCACAATCCCAGCAGTCACTGCTCAGACAGGTCCCTTCCATGCTTCCTTTCATTATTTTCCAGCCAGTCTTAGCCATGGGCAGAGCTCTTTCCTAGCAGAAGGTTTAGGGAATGCCATAACTCCTGACAGGAGTTCCCCAGCTCCAGCAGTTACTCCACCTTCAGGAACAGACAGCTGTGAGCCTGGCACACTGCACTGAGGCTGATGTGCAAACAAAACTCCTAAAGACTCTTTATGATCTGAGAGGAAGCAATCAAACACAATATAATTTAATTAACCTAAACCAAAATCAAACCCAGAAAAGAGGAGTGAAATGTAGGAAGAAGACATTCCTTAACTACTCACTGCACCATGCTAAAAACTTGGAATCATATCTCTTTCAAGTGGCAGAGAGTAATAATTAAAAACTGCCTGTACCACTATTAGAAAAGGGAACAGCTAATGCATTAATACCAAGCTCCAACTTCCAGAGAGCCTTTCACCACAGAAAGGAAATTTAGGAGTCAATGCATAAATACACTGATTTTATCACTATCATACAAGTAACTAAATCTTTGTATTTGGATGGCTTCTGTCCACATGTGGGAACTACTGAGTCATGCTATTCTTCCTTTCCTCAAAACAGATTTTAGACAACAGTGGCAGTCTTTCTAAAAACTACTCCTGGTACTACTACTATGACTACTACTGTCTGGAATCCTTAATCCTTTCAAATTAGAGAGAACAATGTTTTATATTCCATGCCACCACTGACTCCTTCAGCTTTGTTTGCCCTGTGGCAGCTGTTTATTCATTTTGTACCTTGGTATAAGTCACAAACTTTTAGGTGTACCAAGCTATTAAAAAAAACATTACAATGTTGCCCTTGGATAACAAGAAAAAACCCTCAGATACATATTGACAAAACTACACCATTCTTGCTGAGACAGCAAGCACGGGTTAAATCCAGACACAGGTATTTTCCCTTTAATAATGCTGCAAACAAGAAAACATCAAATTATTTGCATAAATCTAAACAGTGTTAAGCCATAATCAGCCCTCTCAAGCCTTTATTAGTATGCTCTGTTATTAAAATGCAACATGGTGTAAATAAGACTCAGACACACACCAAGAAAACACGAAGAGATGCCTTACCCAGGAAACCACTTGGCATGTTGATCCCAAGGGTCTTCATTTTCCTTCCATTCCTGCAATCCTCCACCACAGTGGAAGCACACAACGTGATCACCATTACCTGAGGAAACACACAAGAATAAAGTTATATGCTTTGTGCAGGCAGAATACCAAGCTTTCAACTGAAATGTTACGTTAAGAAAAGAAGTATTTCTTTTACTGATTTACAATTTTACATAAGAACTGTGAAAAGCAGTTTACAGAGTAAAGAGATTCTGGCAAATTGTTCTATATAAAAATTTTAAAAATTGGAGTTTTTTTCATAACAAGACACTTCCTCATAGGCAATTTCTTTGTAAAAGGTATTAGTCATTTCAAGGTCTGGCTTACCTACACTGTAGAATCCAGCTTCTGCAAGTTGCTCCTTGCCAACAGGATATATCCAAGACAAAAACGTTTGTAACCGTTTTCCATATTTTGCCATAGAGGGATTCCTTGGGTGCTGTGCATTGTCCAGACCACTTATGCCAAGCTCAGCAGGAATAGATTCACTTGAAACATTTCCAACATCCCGGCCCAGGACAAAAAGGCATTTGGGAAAATGCCTCTTGTGCTCTGACCAAGCTCTGTCACCGGGTTCCCAGTTCTTCAATTTTCCACCACAACAAAAACATGCCACTTGGTCACCAACACCAGTGTAATAAAATCCAGCATTAGCTAATTCCTGTGGTGTCAACTGGCCATTGAGGGGCCAGTTGTGAAAAGACTTCAATCTGGTTTCTTCAGGGCACATAGCAGGGTTCTTAGGATACAAACTATCTGACATATCCACAACCTGCCTAGTTCTCAAAAGGTAATCTGCTTCCACATCAGGGTCATCCAGAGCACACGGGACGCCTGAATCGCTGGAACCATTTTCAGTTCTATTCTGGTCGTTCTGGGCAGCAGGATCCATGTTACTCTCCAGAAAAGCAGCTTCAGTAATAAAGTTGCAGTTGGGGGCAAGCTGTTTGTGTCTCTCAGCTGCACACTCCCCAGGCAGCCATCCTTCAGTAGCTGTTCAGCAGCTGAAACTCTTCACTCCTTCCCCAGCCTAGACAGGACCAGCCTGTGCTGGAGCTGACACCACTGTCACCGTGCTCAGCCTAGGCAGGGCCAGCCCGTGCTGGCGCTGACACCACTCTGTCACCGTGCCCAGCCTACACAAGGCCAGCCCGTGCTGGAGCTGACACCACTCTGTCGCTGTGTCCAGGCAGGACCAGCCCGTGCTAACACGGCCCCGGGCCAGCCCCGTGCTGATGCAGCAGTCGCTCCCTGCGGGCGGCGCTCCCGAGCCGCTGCCGGGCCTCGGCGGGGTCTGGGGAGGGACGGGCGGCCCCGCTCTGTGGGACATCACACCTCATCTCTTCATGAGCACGGCTCTCCTTTAGAGCTCCTAAACAAAGAACAGATCTTTTAATTTCCCACACAGAAGGACAGAGCATACCCATATACAACCCTGGAAGCTGGCTACATCCTTTATGTATTAAAGTAACAACTCCTCCTCCCCCATGTTGCCCTCATCTGCATTACCTGCCACACAGAGGCAAACGCCAAGGTATTAAAACCAAAATAGTAAAAAATTTCTGAAGAAAAGCAGAAAGATCATGATGTCTTAGAGGACTATAAACATTTACCTCGAGAATACACAGATTTACAGCTTTAAAAGTATGTTCTATTTCTTAATAAAATTGCACTAATGAAATCAACAAAATACTTTAATATTAAAGTTCTGGCCAAAACCCTGCCAAAAGGGTTCTGAACCTGAAACACAAAGTTACCCAATTTAAAATACTGATCTGAGCCAGACCACGGATGCAAGATTTTAGAGCTCAATTCTCACACAGAATTATATATTATCCTTATATGAAGGCCATGATCCCCATGCCCATTACAGGTGGGCAGCAACTGGTAAGACTGTCATCAAAAAGAAAAAAGCTTTTTCACTTGTGTTATATTGTAAACATATATCTGAATTTCTATTTTAGCAAAGTATCTTGTGAAATAAACTATCAGATGTTTCACTGGGGCATTTTAGCAAAGTGCTGGGCATTGCTTTTAAGATCATTGTGTTGGTACTACCCAGCACTGGTGTCCATGTCCAGCACACGGCTTCCACTTTTCCACACCCTGCCTACTCCCTCTACAAAAATTCCTGTGCCTCTGCCATCACCTCAGCCTTTTCTCCCTTCCCTCCCTGAAGGAATGTCATTCTTCTGAGTCCTTGTCACACATTCCTAGTCCTGCCTACACTTTTCCAGGGTAAGCACCAACTACCAGTCCTGCCTGGTGCCCCTTCTGTGCCGGAAGGCTGCTGAGAGCACTCCAACAAGCCCCAACCTTGCTGAGGATGAAACAAAGGAACTTGGCTACAGCAGGTCCTGTGCAAGAACCACAAACTGACAGAGTCATCACCTTCATCCCAAAGGATGAAATCAAAGCACAGTAAACATTCATCTCTTGTCCAGACAAGTGCAGTGATACTAGTAACTTAAAAAGTTATAGCTTCCTCAAGACCTGCATTAATACTGATTATACATTCTGTAATGTCAATGCAGATGTTACAGTAATTACTTCTGTAACACCAGATTTAGCTCCTACAAAACTTCTTTTAGGGTTCAGAAAGGGGAGGGGGAAATGAAAAATGCCTCTGTATTGCAGGATTGCTGCCTCCTCTGCCAAGATGACCAAGCTAATTAAGCCACAAGCAGCGTCAGACACCTGGGATGGGTGCCTTGTGTAATCATGGGCACAGACCTCTGAGCACAGCTCCAATTCCTTCTGTCTGTCAGTCCATGACTAAGGTAACAACACCAGAAATTGTACTGTGCCTTCCTGCTTTAGCTTAGCAATTTCAAAAATAGCATCTCAATAAATTGCATTGACTGACCTACATGTTTGTTTTGACTTTGAAGGACAAAAAACCCCAAACCAGTAATTACATTTAGTATATCAAAGCTGTCATAAAACATATATTTTTATATACATACATTTATTGAAAACAATTGCCAAAAGTAATGAAATCTTAAAAGCTTTCATGTTTATTGCTCATGTCCATTTCTTTATAAAACTTCACTTCAAAGCCTCTAGAACTGTTCCTGTAAAGATCTCAAGTGACCTTGAGCATCTATCACTACTACACTGCATTCATGAAAGAATTGGTATTACTCAAAACCGGTTAGCTGCACAGTAATTTTGTTATCTGCTTGCCTGAAAGACTTTCTACAAGAACACAAACAAAGGCTACCTCACATCCTTCAGAGACTCCTTCTCAAACTGTCCACTGAAAAAAAGCATGGCTGGTTTACATTTCACTGTAGTTTTATCTATGAGAAACATCTTTATCAAGCATTGAGGCAAACTCCTTGCCTGTGTAAGTAGTGTTTTATACACAACATTAGTACTACTTTATTTAAAGTATCATGTTCAATTATTTCTATTTCAAACAACTGTTAAAAGCAACTATTCAAAGTGTAAAATTACAGCTAGCTTAGGAAGAGTATTTCTGCACAGGTTTTTAGCAGTTGCCTAATTCCTGTTAGTTGGAATAATGATTTAGAACAACATCTGACATCATAACAGCACTCAGACAGATATTAACTAGAGCAGAAAAATGAGTGAGGGTAAACTTTCTCAATAGTTTATAGCTAAGAAGAATAAATTCACAAAAATCAGTCATCTAAGATGGGCACACAAGACTTTACAATATGTACCAGCTGCCAACCTGAGGTCAGAGTATACTGAAGTTAATTAAGCCATTTTGCATAGGTTTTAATTAACTACATGTGAATTAAAGGTAGAAGGTCCAGAAATGTTAAGGATCATCTTCACTTCTAAAACCCAGATATTTTAACTATTATTGAAGCATTATATATCTTTTTATACAGTGAGTAAACAAGCCTATTTTAGTCTGAAAGGCTTCCAGAAGCTGAGCCAAGTTTAATCCTACTTTTAAACATCTGAAGGCTATTTGCCACCAGACACCACCCACTTTCAACCTGAATTACCAATTTTTATGGCCTGCTGATTATGTTTCAGAAGAAAAAGTAGAGACAAAAATATATAGCAAAAATGTTAACTTATTCAAAATCCAAAATTGTACACTGTGGACCTGCAAAACAAACATGTTTAATTCAGCTTTAAAAACATTAACAGGTATTGATTTTATGCAAAAATACAACATGATCATATTATCTAGATCTGAAAAGCTTCAAAGGAAAAGTAAAAAACTCATTTTTCCCTTTCAAGTATATTTTATTAGATATTATTACTTCTGTCCTCAACCCTAAAACAGATTGGCATTATCAGGAGTTATTTTTAATTCTTTTACATGACTAGCATGGCAGTAACGTCCAAGTCAGAAATCTACTTGCACAGCCTCATGCTCCTGACTAAAGGGGGTTAGTGTTTATTGTTGACTGAATTTTGAAATGTGAGTAGTACACCAAGTAAATATCAAACAGAACACACTGTACCAGCTGACACACAGATTATGCACATGTCACTTCAGTGAACTTCAGTTTCTGCCTCCTCAGCTGCAATTACAGCAAGGAAGGTGCATGCTGCTAACTGAAAACCTACTTATAAATATTAAAATGACCACAAACATGATATATTTGAACAGAGTTTGCAAATTTCAGCATATTTGTATTTAATTATCAACAGCCATTTTTAAAATCAGTTCTGTTTAGATCTTTTTGATTTACTTTAGAAACAGGGTGTGTATCTACAGAAGGGCTCCTGATTCAGTGCCAAGGCTTACATAACCCTCGCAGCTCAGCTTTATTTGTCTGTCCTTCTAACAGGTCCTGCTCAGCCTCCCATCAGGGTTTGTCAGCTGCTCAAGGTTATAGTACACTAACTATTACATCCTCCTGATTTTGGACTCCAGTCACAAAGACTTTTATGCTCTCCTCATCTTCAAAATGTCCATAACCAGGCCAACAGAAACAAACCATTCTGAGAACTATTTTCACACTGAGTTTTTCTTCATGAAAAAGTCACATGGGTAAGGAATAGAGACATAAACAAGAAAAAAAAAGGATTCACAGCTGCTAAGGGCAGAGAAAAAAAATCCCTTTTGAGAACTCCCAAGTTAAATGTCATCAGAACTTTACAGCTGTATGTATGGGAAGGAAGGAGCAAATACCAGCTGCTAGAGGAGAAATTGGCATGCTGAAGCCCAAGTAATATACTGCTCCTGTGGCTAAGAAACAAAAAAAATGCGGTGTAAACAGGGGTTATTAAAAAGAACAGCCAGTAGAAAAAAATGCCTAGTAAAATCTGCAATGCCCTGAGATGCATCTTCTTTCCTGAGTATTAAACATTTTTCATGTTTAAAAATCTTGTGGTTTCTCAAGCCTGACTTTAAATCATCATGCTCAGAATATTCTGGATTAGAACTCTGTAAAAAAGACCCCATGCTATGAAAAATAAAAAGCAACAAAGATTTAATTTTTAATAAAAAGTTTAAACACTGTTAAACAAAACAATACAAAAGGTACTTACAACTGTTTTCCCTAAGGAATTAGTATCCAATCAGACAAAGTATAGCAAAGAATTAATTAAAGCAGATACTGGTTTCATTGCTGTTTTCCAACAATCTTTAGAACAAATTCCAATAATTAAATTCCTATTGGGAGGAAAAAAAAAGAGAGGTTAAAAACCTTTTTCACAAAACCTTCAGCACTGCTTATGAAGCTACAACTTCAAAGCTATGATCAAAAAAAAAAATTTTTTCTAAAATTCTCTCCCTTGGCCAAGAAATCCAAATTAAAATATAATCTAAAGCTGAAAGAGTCTGAGGTCAGGGGAAGTCTGAAATGTAGATGTCTATTAAAACTAGCAAGGGACATAAATTGGGGATACTCCAGAACACCCAAAGACAACAAAACAAAATCCTGGAATTAAAAACTAGAGGGCAGCAAAAAGGAGAAAGAAGGCAAAGCAGACAGAATTAAATCCCATGCTCCAGACTTCTCTCTCCTAGGAAATTCTGCATCAGATCATAAATTGGATTTCTGGAAGTCTCCAGCTCCCTGCAGCTGTACCACCCACCTTGGGAGGATGGCAACAGAGAGAAGTCCAATCACAGGTACACACGGCCTGGAGTGAAATCCATTTTCATACCTCTGAAACTGAGATATGAACATGAATTGCCTTGCTTTTCTGATAACAAATGCCAGTCTGTCTCCTATCAGTGGGAGGAGTCAAAAACACCTACAACCAACCATCCTCATCAGCATTCTTTCACTTTTGCTGCTGATTGCAAAGGGCAAGGCCAGGGGAGGTGCAGAACAATCATTAATTTACTCCTTTGCCCTTCTTGGCCAGTGCTGTAGGCGCCAAGCTTTTCATAAAAGGAAGTATTTGGGGATTCTTTAAAGGACCTCAAAGAAAACTACAAACCAATCTAGTAGATAGCAAAAGGAAGCAGTTAAGAAAATGAAAAATATCCAAATAAGAGCTTAACCAACCAATCCATCACACAAAAACTTGCTTTCTTAGAGACAATACTTCACTCTTACACGGTGATTTACCTCAGAATAAACAATGAGTAATTAAGTTAACCTGTATCCTACTGCTCTTTGTCCAGGTATTAGATTACAATAAAGGTATTTGACAAAAAGGTAAAAGAGGGTTTTTTTCATGCAGTTGGTTGCTTTTCCTTCAAAACTGGTCTACTGTAAGATCTTGTTGTTTCTATATGTTCATTTAGGAAACTAAATTCTTCCAGTTAGCTACATGAAGTATTGGCATTGAAAAGGCAACGTAAGTCTGTAGCAGTGAAGGGATAATGAAAGTAGTGCTGCAAACTCGTTTGCACTTTGCAGCAGACGCAGATTAAAAACAGTGGAAAAATTACCCGCATCAAAATGCGAACTTACACCCATTTATAGGGCTTTCAGCAGGAAGACAGAAGCATGGACAGGTAGTACAGAAACAGAAATACACTTACCGTTAAAGAGAAATAAATATATAAGCATACGATCATAGACATTGCAAAAGAGAACTGCGTGAACTTAAATTACCGCTGAAAGAAAAGTTGAGTGAACTTCTCCCTATAGAATTCTTAATAACTACTGTAATGGAATAAAACTGCATTTTTATTAACAAGAAGCAGTTCTAGAAAGTGATGGGTCTAATAAAAACAATAAAAGAGGGGGCAAGGAGAGATAACATTCAAATATGTCAAAAGAACCACAGAGACCACAGACGCGCTTACTAGCACAGAAGATTTTTCATTCTCTTTTGCAAAGAGCAGCACTGAAAGCTCGAGCAGAGGCACGGTTCGGGACAGGCTCTGGGCTCCGCCGGGGCAGCCCCGGCCCGGCC